>CM053771.1:244377287-244480933 GCA_028658325.1 Potorous gilbertii | reverse complement strand
CACAACATGACTATTATGGAAGTCATTTGCAAAACTACACAGATACGGCCTATATTGAATTGCCTGCCTTCCCAAAGGGAATGGGTGGGGAGGGAGGGATGGGGAGAAGTTGGAACTCAAAGTTTTAGGAACAACTGTTGAGTATTGTTCTTGCTACTAGGAAATAAGAAATACAGGTAATGGGGAATAGAAAGTTATCTGGCCCTACAGGACAAAAGACAAGATTGGGACAAGAGAAGGGAGGGATGAAAGAAGAGAGGGCAGATTGGTGATAGGGGAAATTAGAATGCTCAGTGTTCTGAGGTGGGGGGAGGGGACAAATGGGGAGAAAATTTGGAACACAAAATTTTGTGAAAATGAATGTAAAAAGTTAAATAAATAAATTTATATATATAAAAAAAGAAGACACACTCATTTAAGAAAATTCGGCAAACAGAGAGGTGAAGTATAATGGCAAACATTTGGAAGAAGGTCAAAATTGACAGGAAAATAGCCACAGTATTGTCATGGGAATATGTGACAGACCAAATGAACAAACAATCAGTGAGTTCATGGAACATATTACAAACATGGCCCACAGGCATCATCCAGTTGTGGTGAAATACATCAGTTATATAGGTATTCATTAGAAACTCACACTCTCTCTCCCACCCATCTCTCTCTCTCTCTCTCTCCCTCTCACTCTGTCTCTCTGTCCTTCTCTGTCTAGCTAAGCAGCTGATAAATTCTAGATGTTTCCAAAGGATCATTTAATTCTTCAAAACGTGAAGGAAGATTAAGAGGGAATTATTCTTTGGTATTTAATTTTGCTAAACAAGGAAGATACTGAAATTATTGGAATCTTAGAGGAAAATAACTGTCCCATCTTAGAATTTGTGATAGAGGAGAAAATAAAGCTCTGTTTAATCTGGTAAGCATCAACTATATTGTGAGAAAATAATCTTCAAATGGTTCAGGGAATAGACTGGAATTATGTCCTTGCTTAGACTTCTACACGAGAAGTAGGCACAAGAGGGATAGAAGGCTCCAAAAAATGAAAGTCTGGAGATGCTACCAAAATCAGTTTAACAAGGAAGAAAAGGGAGAGCTACCTAAAGGCTCAAATGTAGAAATCCAGTCACAGAAGTCGTATTTAAAATGTATTTATAGAAAATGTGAGCAAGAGCAAGTAACAGAGTGACCTGATCCTATAAGGATAGTGTCAGAAGTGGAAAAACCAAATACGAGCTTACACTGGTCACAAATATGATGGAATACCCACATATATACGTGTGTGCAAGTATATTTCTTTTTTTTTTAAGTTATAAAGTTTTAAGTTACGCGGCAGAGCAGGATCAAAAAAGAGATAGCGTGGAAACATACAATGGGAAAAGAGGTAGCAATTGAGAACTAAAGAAGGAAGAATTGCTCTTAATTTTCTTTTGCTTTCACTGGTTATGTTTTAACTGTAAAAATGGTTAAGAGGGAATTGAAAGCTAAGATAACTGAAGAAATAGTAAGTAACTCTTAGCTGCTTCCAAATCTCAAACTTAACATGCTCTAAACAGATCTCATTATCTTTCCCTCAAAACACTTTCCTTTCCAAAATTCCCTATTATTAATAAGGAAAATTAATTTTAATACTGTATATTAATATTAACTTATTTCATTTCTGTTCAAAAAGCCATTCCTTACATTAGCTTAAAGATAAACCCTACACAGCACATTTTAGCAGAGGTATGTAATTTATTCCCAATTCACAATACATGAAGCAAAACAACCTTACCTTTTGTCTCTGTGAACAAAAAGTTAGCTGGAACTAGATACTCCCCCTAGGATGTTTTCTTGTCCTTGCTACTCACCTCATCAAGATTATTTTGGAGGGGATGGGGGACTCAGGGTAGTGAAGGGATTGATCTCTTTGAAAAAGGAAAATAGGCGGGTGAAAACCTGATTGAGATAGCTTATGTTTCTCTAGCCAAAGATTGCTAGAGGAAGCTGGGTTTCATTAACATTTCATTTCTTAAGTGCTAGAGCTGGGCAGGTCAATCTCATTTGAAAGTCATTTTCCCAAGTTGTAATGAAGTGATAGGGATCCACCCACTTGTGAAGTAGTCCTTCCATGCCAGTAAAGGGAGAGGAACTGTCAACTCTGACACACCTCATCATTACAATGTCTAACAATCAAGGTTGCTATGGGAGTTCCCAAGGATGTGATCTCAGGACAATCAGAAGGAAGATACACCTGGGGGGTTATGGTTTTTAAAGTACTTTCATATATATTACCTTATTCGTTCATCACAATAACTCTTTGAGGTAGGCAGACTAGATATTGTTATCCTATTTTACAGATGAAAAAATTGAGACTCAGTAAGGTTGTTTATAAGATGTATACTTCAGATAGGAATTAAAATATATAACTCTGAGATTCTTTTCTCAACTCTCAGATTCTATAATTCTCTGTGAGTCACATAGCTTATTAGCGGCAAAATCAAACCAGGTTTACTGACTTCTAAGCTAATGTTCCTTCCCTTATGCCATCATTCCTTCCTCTGGGTGAAAATGAAGTGATATTTCCTATCTTATCACTCAATCAGTTTCAACTAGCAACAATAAAATTATGAATACCAAAGTGTTTATGTCATGTAAATATTTATTGGCTTATATCTTGCTATATCATTTTTCTCCATATATAGAAATACCTTCTGGGAAGTAAACACATAAGATAGAAAAAATGTAAATCAAAGGGAAATACATACAATCAACTTTTCAATTCAAATAACAGTTATAACTAGTTCTATATTTAGAATCTACATGAAATAAATGGCTCAAAAATTTTAAATTAAATCTTTTTAAATTTTTGTTCATGTACTTTGAGCAAATCTCAAATGTAAGACATAAGATCTAGACAGGCTTATTTGCTTTACTCTGTTTTGTAAATGGAATTTCTAAGCCAGAAACTCATAGTAAACATACAATATACATTTGAATATGTATATATATACATATACATATACATACATGCGTACATATGTTGCCCTGGGTTGGCAAGACCCAGGAAAGCTCAGAAGAATTTCCTCTGAGATTATAGAGGACTGTCCCAGGATGACAGAAGATTCTTACTAGATGTTTCACAGGTGCTGTAGGCATTATCTGAATCCCATACCCTCTGAGTTCAGCTTTGTAGTTAGGATGAAATGAAGCACCCTAACATAGCAAGAATATATGATGAGGATACAGTGGCACTTTAAAATTTTTTTTTCCCATGTGCCTTCCTCTTCATCTGGAAATGCATCTCATCAGATTTTCAGTGTCTTAGGTACCTACGAACTCTGAGAGTCTCAGTCTATGCTGAGGAAGCTGTGGCTAAAGGGAATCATATCAGGAAAACACTGGTCCTTTGTAGCAGGTATTCAGGAGAGCATGCTTGAAGGATTGGATTTGGGACTATCAGAGAAGATAGAAAGGCCAGAGTGGGACATTAGTGGATAAGTATGAAGACTAGAAAGCAAGGCAGTAAGAGATTAGAGTTAAGTTCAACAAGCCAGTGAAATTACAGCCCCCAAATACACACACACACACACACACACACACACACACACATACATACACACACACATACACACAATGACATCCGTATTTATAGTTTCCAGTATGAATGCATCTTTTTTCTAAATTTTAACAGATTGAGTTGGTTCAAAGTATATCTAGTCAATTACAGTCAATAAGTGTATATTAACCACCAAATATGAACTAGGTACTGTGATAAGTGCTGGGAATACAAATATGAAAAAAGACAGTCTAGTTTCAAGGAGCTGTGTTTGTCCTTCACTCTCAAAGAGGACCATGACATCAAGATGATGATATGACCTGCAGTAGACTAAGTTGAGTGAGGGAGGGCTGTGCAAAGGCCACTCACTTTCTTCTTCAGCTCTGGGTCCAGTGGGCTGATATTCATCAGGATGGCTGGAGATGGCCCAGGATGCAATGGGAGACCCTGGCCCTTTCAGGTTAAGTTCTTATCACATTGTCTCCTAGAAGGAGATACATCCATTCAATGAATAGGCTTCTTTAAGTAGTTGCTCAAGGGATAGCCCCTTTAATCTCAAGGAGTTTACAATCTAACGGAGGAAGAAAATATGCAAAAAGACACTGAAAAGCCGGATACTGGGAAGTATTTAACTGAGGTAAAGTGGAGAAGTCAGGGAAATCTTAAAACAATGTACTCAGGTGAGAAATGAGCACGTGAGCTGAGATGATGCTCTCCTTAGATGGAGATGGGAAGCTCTCAGCCCCATCCTTCAATAAAAGATGATGAGGGAGAGTACTGGTGATGATGGGATTTTGCAGGATGGTGAGGTTTTCCCGATAACGAGCTTACTGAGGCACTGCAGTGAAGTGAGAGATATCCCAGAGAACTCTGGCCCGGTGAGAAATGAGGAATTTTCATCCCATTCCCCTAGATCCAAATAGAATCAGAACTCTAAAACCCCACTCTAAAAATCTCTGACTTGAGGGCGATAGCTAGACTCAGAAAACCTATCTGCATGGGGTCCCTAGCCTTGGCAAAGCGAAGCCTCAAAAAAGCGAGGAGTCTTGGACTTTCCAATCAGCTTATGCTGAATCAAAAGCCCTGACTGATCTCAGACTCAACAATGCATCAAGCTTGACTTGGCTGAGAAGATACCTAAAAGCTACACATATACATCCGCTCCCCCTTGGCTGCTTTCACCAAAAGATCAGTCATCCTTCCAAGCACACAAACATAAGACAAAAGGGTAATGCCCTGCAGGGACGTATATCATCATCACCATCCTGCTCCACAAAGTCCAAGACTCCACCTGGCTCCACCCTACACCCTCAATCACTCAGCAAAATCAGGGTTAGTTCCATTGATCTAAGGGTAAAACCCACTATAGTGGACAGTTTTCAAACAATCTAAATATGTCGTTTGCTCTCTGTCAGGCAGAAACTCTGGGGAACCTAGCCCACAGACTCCAGCTTCTCCCTTCTCTGTTTTCTCAGCGGCATTACTTTCCCTGCTGTGCTAACAATCTGGAAGGGATGGTAGAGATCATTAAGCCCAACTCTAATTTTACAGATGAAAACACTGAGGCTGAGGAAGGTTAAGTGACTTGTCCCAAATCACACAGCAAGCTAGTGACAGAGCTGGATTTAGAAAATGTGTCCCTGATTCCTAGTGCAATGCACATTCTTTTGTACCATTTTGCCTTTAAGTTACAGTACAGTTAAATATATACACATACATATGTATATATTATAAATACACACTTAAAAGCACATAGAACTAATTTTTTAAATCATTGATGTTTTTTCTTCCTAAAGGATATTCATAGCACAAAAAGATAGCATCTGATGCAAATAAATAAATCATGCTCTGATTATGTCTGTCATGCAACAATGTCATGCTTTCATTCTTCCCATCCCCAATATGAATGCAATGGTGTCCAATGAGAGGAAACCAAATTACAGCTGCTAGGGGAATGTCATGATCTCAAGCAATGACACACAGCAAAAGTCTGTGTATGCCTCTTTTACAAGACAGATTGAGTGCTTGACTATCAGACAATGAGCTAGAAAGGAAATGTGAACATAGGAGCAGGTTGGTGGAAAAGGAAGTAGTGTCGATACACAGTTACAACATGTCTGAATCAATTGATGTATGTTTATCCTCAGAACAAAGGCCAGTGCCATCTCAAGTCCTCCTGATGAATATCAAGCCACTGGACCCAGATGGTTCGGAGGAAAAAGTGAGGCTAGTGACCTTGCACAGCTTTCCCTCACTCAAATCAAAGTCAACTGCAAGTCATGTCATCATGTGAATATCATGGTGCTCTTCGAGAGCAAACACAACAACCTGTGAATTGACAAAGGATGTGGTAGCACCACTATATTCTGATTCAAGCCCCAAGCTGGAATGGCTAATTTTCCCTTAAAAGGTATTGAAGTCATCTTTGAAATTTGATTGGCTAAGCAGATTAAATAATTAAGCTGCTGACATCATTTCCTGGCCTCCTAAATGCAAACCACAAAGTAGCTCCAGGTTCTTACTCATAGTTGGCTGGTCAGCCACAATGGACAAATGTAGAAAGGGAATTTCATTCTGCTGAATGAGCTCTAAGTGTCTTCAACGTGTTTCTTTGCTAAATATTCTACTCCTGCTAGGGCTAGGTAAATCTTTTGTTAACTTGAATAACCTACAAGTGTCTCAGTTTGTTTTGTCCATTACTATAGAAAGCTTATCTCCAGGAAATTCATCATTCCAGAGATTGTACCAGATTTGGTACTTATATCTCATCAGTACTCTCATTAACCTCTACTTCTGATTGGAGAGCTGAAGACGGGAGCAAAACAAAAAAGATCCCTCCCAAATATTCCATTGAAATAGGGATCACAAAGGAATAGTTTATCTGTCAGATCTATGGAGAAGGGAAGAATTTATGACAAAACAAGAGAAAGAGAACATGATGAAGGGCAAAATGAATAATTTTGATTACATTAAATAAAAATGTTTTTGACAAATAAAACTAATACAACCAATATTAGAAGAAAAGTAGAAAGCTGGGGGAAAATTTTTACAGCCAGTGTTTCTGATAAAGGACTCATTTCTCAAATATATAGAAAATGGAGTCAAATTTATAAGAATATAATTCATTCTCCAATTGATATGCGGTCAAAGGATATGAAAAGGCAGTTTTTAGAACAAATGAAAGTTATCTATAGTCATATAAAATGCTTTAAATCACTACTGATTAGAAAAATGAAAATTTAAACAACTTTGAGATACCACCTCACACCTGTCAGATTGGCTAACATAACAGAAAAGGAAAATGATAAATGTTGGAGAAGATGTGGGAAAATTGGAGTACTAACGCATTGTTAATGGAGTTGTGAACTGAACCAACCATTCTGAAGAGGAATTTGGAACTATGCCCAAAGGGTTATAAAAATGTGCATACCCTTTGATCCAGCAATACCACTCTTAGGTCTGTATCCCACAGAGATCATAAAAATGAGAAAAGGATCCACATGTACAAAAAAATTTATAACAGCTCTTTTTGTGGTGTTCAAAAACTGGAAATTGAGGGGATACCCAGTAATTGGGGAATGGCCGAACAAGTTGTGGTATATGAATGTAATGGAATACCATTGTGCTGTAAGAAATAATAAGCAGCAGAGTTCAGAAAAATCTGGAAAGTAATGCTGAATGAAATAAACTGAGTCAAGAAAATATTGTACATAGTGACAACATTGCATGATGATCAATTATGATAGACTAGGTCTTTTCAGCAATACAATGATCCAAGACAACTCCAGAAGACTCAGGATGGAAAATGCTATCTCCATCCAGAGAAAAATCTATGGAGTCTGACTGCAGATTGAAGCATACTATTTTCACACCTTTTTTTTTCTTTCTTGTGGTTTTTCTCTTTTGTTCTGATTCTTCTTTTACAACATGACTAATGTGGAAAAACGTTTAACATGATTGCATATGTATAGCCTGTATCAGATTGCTTCCTATTTTAGGGAAAGGGGAGGAGAAGGAAGGGGGACAGGAGGAAAGGAGAAAAATTTGAAACTCAAAATCTTATAAAATGAATGTTGAAAACTATCTTTACATATAATTGGGAAAAATAAAATGCCATTAAGTGGGGTAAAAAAGAGGGCTCATGGCCCAGGCAAGTCCTACTAGCTACATTCCTTAGATTTAACTACACCATCATTATCATTCCTACCCTTTAGCAGTCTTTTTTCATGTTACTATTTTCCACATTGAGAATGTAAGTTCCTTGAGAGCAGGAACTATTTGTTTTTCTTATTTATATCCCTAGCTATTAGCATAGTGTTTGGCACTTAGTAGGAGCTTAACAAATATTTATTGGCTTGAGTTTTACAGTTGAGGAAACTGAGGCAGGAGGAGATGAAGTGACTTACCCTGGATCACAGAGCTAATAAGCATCTGAGACTGGACCAATCATTCTATCTAACTTCCTCAACACTTACCATTCTTACCTAGCCAATTATCTTCACCTTCATGTGACAATTAACCTTGAAAAAGAGCTGTGAACACTTTCAGGTATAGATGATCCAGAAGAAACTCTATCCTTGCAGTGATGGTAAATCTATTACTGTGTCTATTCCAGTAAGTACTGCTACTTATGAAAACTGCCCATTCAGGAGCAGAATCGGTGTTTCTGTAGAAAGAAGTCTTAAGTCAAGACACTGTCTACAACTTTTGTGGATTTGTGAATGGTACAAGGAAGAGGGAGCCACCATTAATTTAAACTGTAGATCAGCCATGGACAAGGCTTGTTACATCTTGAGTTCCATTAGCAGATTTGAAGTACAACCTACTCTACTTTATGGATACAACTCAAAAAGAGGGAAATGCCCTCAATAGATTCTAATTCATAAAGTATTTTAATCAAGTTTGTTAAATTCCTAAAAGATATATCCAAAATTAAAAGTACTTTGAAATACAGTCCAAAGTGTGAATTTTTTACAGATGAGGAAACAAGAACAGAAGGGTTAAGTGACTTGCCTAATGTCACACAGGGAATATGTTGCAGAATTTGAGTTGAATGCAACCGAGATCCTCTGTCTCCAAATCCAGCAATCTTCCCCATGATGCCTTCTGTCCCACCTTTTATAATTTAGACAATACAACTGAGAGGAACAGAACCTACTATATGGCCAGTAAAAAGAACTGGGCTAAAGACCACTGAGATGAAAGACAAAGAGCTATAATTTCTTGACTTTCATTGTAGGATGCTGTTCATCTTTGCTTTTAGTTACTGTTTGACCACAGTGAAATAAATGCCTTTGATTTTACCACGCAAACAATCCCACAAGTTTTGTTTCATTCATGAAGGTAATTACTCTTGCCTTTATCTGTTGTGTCTGGAAGGTCCACATAACAATCATAAATACATAACACGCTGTCTGTTGCTCTCTGTCTGTCACACACACACACACACACACACACACACAACACATGTGCATAAAGTTGCTTTTCTGGAAGAACTTGAGAGCCCCCAAACCAGACTGGACCTATAAGATTCGGAAAATGCAATTATGGAGAAATAGTTTAATGCTCTTCTGACAATGCAATTTGAACCTGTTAGTGAGCAAGAATAACAACCTGCACTATAAAATTTGGTAAAATCTTAAATGCCTGACACTGTAGGTTAGTAATGAGTGTATTTTTTTCTCAACCACAGCTTCTTAGAGTTCAGAAACAGAGTATTTCTAAACACAGAATCTAATTTTTATATTGTGAAAAAGTGGCATTTGGATTGGAATTATCTCCTCCAAACCAACCCTCCTATAAGAAAAATAAGTCTTTCTGCTGGGAGCTGGGGGTGATGGCAATTCTGAAATGCTTCAGGAGGCAAGAGACTCTAGATAAAGAATGAGAAAAGTAGATTTTGACAGGAACAAGGCAGGAATTGGTTTTAACTGTGTATATTTGTCATAAGATTTTTGTGTTTCATAGAGGTGAAAGTGGGGCTTGAGATTCAGTAGAGAAAGAGAAGGAAAGGAAGAAAGAGAGAAAGTAGCTGAAGTACCTGAGTTAAGAAGAAAAGACAGAATCACAGTGAAGTAGGACAGTTATAAGAATTTTACGTGTTAATTTTAATAAATATATATACACACATAAAGATATGTAGCATATACACACTCAAGGGTGTATATATTATGTGTATGTGTTTGTGTGTGTGTGTGTGTGTGTGTGTGTGTGTGTGTGTGTGTGTGTGTGTGTATATATATATATATATATATATATATATATATATATATATATATATGACAATTGCACAAACCAAGATTCACAATTTCATGTATAATCTTCTGCTCTACTCTGTATATGGGGATGCTAATTTTATGTGGTGTTTGGCAAATTCAGATTCTAAAAATAAATCTAAAAAGGGCTAGAGAAATCTTAATGTAATGATAAATCACAGCTCCAAGTGACGGATAATGAAGGAAGCTCTCTTTCCTTGTTAGAGAGGCAATGGACTTTAGGTGCAGAATGGATCATACCCATCTGGTAGTATTTATTTTTTGCCTGATGATACCTTTTACAAGAGAAGGCTTTCATTTAAAGAGAGGACAATTATAGGAAGTAATGGGTCTGGAGGTTAGTGACAGTGATACAAAAAAAAGAAGAAAATGAAAAAAGTATCAATGGAAAATTTTAAAATAAACAGAAGAAAGTAGGAGTTCAGAAGGGCACACAGACAAGCAGGGCAGTGTTGGTAGTCTCATGTTAAATATATTATATGCTTTAAAAAAACACGTTGCATTTGGGATCCATGGTTTATATGTAATCCTCTTTTCTATTCTCTGTATATAGATGGTCATATTTGTTGATTTTTGACGTAATTCATAATGTCCTAATTCATAATTGTCGTAAGTTCTTATGTTTTAAAAAGAATATTTTAAAAGAATATGAGCTTTGGAGAACAGGAACTATTTCATTTTTTGTCTTTGGCTCTCTGGAACATAGTACAGTACCTGGTGCATAATATGTGCTTAATAAATACTTGCTGATTGGTTAATCATCTGGGGGTTGATATAAACTTAATTTTAAACAATATCTATAAACACTGTTTTCATGGTCATCTCATAAATGGAAAACTTCTTCAAACGTCATACCCTTGAAGGCTATACCAGTGGAAAAATGAATTCTAAGTATTTATGTCATGACCTGAGAATATCGTGGAAAGGGGAAGTTGTTTTTTTTTCCTGACTGGGGATCTTCAGAAGAATCAGATATTAATTTCTTCTTAAAAAACAAACTAGACAATCTTCTGAAACTCTCTTTATTTGCCATCAGTTCTATGAACATACAATGTATAAACACAAGCAGTTCTCAAAATGGGAAAGCTGTCAGTTCTCTTTAATTCTCATAATATTCAAGAAACTTATTTGTCCAACTTACTTCCAGATTGCACCAATCCACCATAAAAATAATTTTCCCATAGAAACATGTTTCTAACTATTAATGGAAGGTATTGGGCAAATCAAGTTTGATTTAAAGAAATAGGCTGTAATAATAGATTTCTTAAGAATGCCCAAATTAAGGCAGCTAACAAAGCCAGGGGACTGGAAACCAGGTTACATGAAAATGAGTTGAAAGATTTTCTTTTTTGCCTGAAAAGGAAAACACTTAGAAAGCATTTTATATCAGTCTTCAAAAATTGAAGGAGCTGTTGTGTGAACAGTGATTAGTTTTATTATGCTTAGTCATAGAAGGAAGATCTAGAACCACTGGTTGAACATTACAGCAATGCAGATTTCAGTTCAAACTGAGGAAAGTTATTCTAAAAATCAGAACTTTTAAAAAATGGTTTATATGTCCTAGGTAGTTAGTGACTACCTAACATGAAAGCAGAGATTGGGTAATCATTTATTAGGGATGCTTTGATGAATTAACTATTTAGATGAGGGAACTGCACTAGGTTAAACCCTGAAGCTTCTTCAGACTCCAGATTTTATAATTCTATAGAATTATCTGAAATTTGCCTTCTATATAAAGCAGCTACATAATATGTCTTTTGGTTTTTAAGGTCACTATTTAAGTGTTAATATTATTTATGTCTCATTTCTCTTATTCAGATTATAGTTCACATAAGATCCAGTTACCCAGGGAACTATTAATAGATTTTAAAATGTGGCGTTTATTTTTTAAGCTGCCACTACATTTATACTAATCGCTAGAATAACATTTTTTTTTTTACAATTTTAGTTGACAATAGAGAAAAACTTAGTGATAAAACAGAATGAGTGGCTAAAAATCAGGTTTAATATTGAGAGTATATTAGGAAAATGTTACTCTCAACTTTAGAAAATAAATAAAATTAACTGTGTAGTAGATGTCTCTGATGTCTACTACACAACATCGGTAAGGAGATTTATCTGATACTTATCTCAAGTAAACATTGTTTTGTGCAGTTTGCTTGCAATAACCCCTAATGTAAGCTGGTATACTTTACAATGTTCTAAAGCTTTGGGATAAATCTCTATAGAAAACTAGAATGGGCATATCAAAACCCACAAAGTAGCTGTTACTTGTATGGAAAAAAATATATAGTTTCCTTGTTTGTGTCTACAGAGAATCATTCTTTTCTGGGGCTATCAATCTAATTTTCCAAGGTTCATTCCTTGTGGAGAGATGCAGAAACATTAAAAATAAGATATATTGATATAATATATTTAAGGACAATGGAAGCCTTCAGTGATATGTGTTTTGAAGTTTCTTATTTATCAAAACCAGAGAACAAATTTCTCTGTGAATTGGGTATGTGAATGCATACCCATTCTAGAGCTCTCTTTTCATTTATTCATTGTCCAAGATGGAACCCTGTCACTTTGGGGTTCGTTGTGAGTTCTATATCTATCTTCAGTGAGCTGGAAACATGTTAGATAATGGGTTGTTTATACACTATAAATCTGCTTCCAGTGAGCCGGAAATGTGTTAGATAATGGGTTGTTTATGATTTGCAAATCTGTTCAGTGAGCTGAAAATTTGTCAGATAATGGGCTGTTTATGAATTCTAAATCAATATTCAGTGAGTTGGAACTATGTTAGGTAATGGGTTGTGTATGAGTTGTAAATCTGTTTCCAGTGAACTGGAAACATGTTAGATAATGGGTTGTTTTTGAGTAGTAAATCTGTTTTCAGTGAGCTGAAAACATGTTAGATAATGGGTTATTCCTGAATTATAAATCTGTTTTTAGTGAACTGAAAACCTGTTTAATAAAGGACCCTTTACATGTTATAAATTTGCTCTCTATGAACAGACAAAGTACTAGATAATGGGTTCATTTTGACTAACAGATTCCACTTTCAGTGAACTAGAAACATGTCACCTAATATATTCTTTGTGAACAGTGACCTACCTATTCTATGAGTATGATACAGGCAGTGATGCTACTTCATGTAGACAGGTACCACAAATGCAGTCTATTTTCACAAAGTTGGACTCAGGAGAATAAAGGTTTAGATTATAGACTGTGTATAATGGGAGGACCATCTACTAAAGATCTCTTTTCAGTCATGTGAAACAAAACTTTTTGATTTTTGTAACAGAGTGGTTATTTTATGAAAATATTTTAAGAAAATATATAAAATAGAATCTGTCTTTGATGTTCTTACATTCTAAATGTTATAAATACATTTAACAAAAACTTATTTCTCAACTCAAATTCAACAAGTAGTTATGGATTATTTACTCTTTACTTTAAGCCCCTCTGGGAAAATTTAAAAAGATGGTACTTGTAGTATCAGGAAGAGAGCATGCATGCATATATATGCACATGTGTATCTATATGAACTGGACAGCTAAATGGCACAGTGGTCCTGAAGTCAGAACGCCTCATCTTCCTGAGTTCAAATCTGGACTCAGACACTTACTAAAAAATGACTATACAACAACATCTATAGGAAATAAAACATAGATATATGATTAATTATCACAGTGACAGGTGCAGAACAAAACCAAACAAGTAAACAAACTCACACAATAGGCTATTAGAATTTAAAAGAAAAGGTTGGGAAGCTACTTTAAAAGTAGAGGAGGAAACAAGAAGAAAAGGGAAGTAGAGGAGAGCATAATGAAAAACGTGAATGCTCGTTTTATGATTTAATTTCTGTAAAGGAATAACTTTCAAATTTATTTGCATAGAGTCAAACGTACAAACTTTTAAAAGAATGGCAAAAACAATAAAATGAGCAGATTTATTATTTGTCAATTTTTTTGTATTTTTGTAAAGAAAAAGTAATATACACATATACATACACATGTATGTATTCATAACTGATTGGAAATATTTGAAAATTCATGTGATTCACTTTACAGTAAGATATTTGTTTTATTAAAGTATATCTTTTAGGGGTAGAAAAAGTTAACATTCTACCTTATTTTCATAATATTAATTTGCAGAGGTCACATCTCTCCATTTGCCATGAAAAATGCAAAAATTTCCATAAATGGCACACAGATTGCTAATGTTAATTACCCTGAAAAAATCTACAGCAAGGGGTCTACAGTAGGGTCATGTCCTTTAAAAATATATATAATATATACTATGACACATTTCAATATTATTGGTTTTATTTTATAACCATGTGTATCTTATTTTAGTCATTCAAAAACATTATTCTGAGAAGGAATCTATAGGTTACAATAGACTACCAAAGGTGTCCATCACACACACACACACACACATAAACACACACACATTCATGTGAAATGTACGTACAGATACTTTAAAATGCAATGTATTTGAAAAAAATGAGAGGATAGAAAATTCCCTAGGCCAGCCTAGTTAAGTTCAGGGAGGCAAGGAATCAGAAAATTGACCACTAGGGTTAGATTTTATCTCTTTGGCAACAGCAATTCATAAACATACATGTGAAGGTATTGCAATCTACACCAGGGATAGATGTCCCCATACCAATAAAATAATGGATACTATAAAATTTTAAAGAGTTTAATTATATGCCAGATATCCATGTCTGTATACATATATAATGCATGTATGTGTATATGTTTAGCTGTGTGTATTATATATACAAATATATATGTATGCATATACACACATATGTATGTATTAGAACTACCTATGACTGCTAAAATGTTGTGTCTTGACCATAGCCACTCAGCTAGCACATTTAAGAGACGTGTGTGCATGTGTGTGTGTGTGTGTGTGTGTATGTACGTGTGTGAAGACACAACTTTTCAGCAGTTTCAGGCAGTTCTTTAAGTTTGTAAGTCATGGAGGATGACTCATTTGTATCTGTGAAGGGAGTACTCATTCATCTCAGGAGATCCCTCCACATCATCAAATCACAGATCCCCATATCCTGACTCTGATCTCTCTTTATGAACTAACCATATCTCGACATAACAAATGTATTAATATCGAATAATATTTGGTTATTTGGTTAGTAGGAAGTATGAAATTTGAGACCATTCTCATAAGTTTACTATCAATACACCATATAATAAATTAAAGATGTGGTAACATAAATTACTGCCTTATACAATATGTTGTATAATTGTATTGTTGTAGTACAATTTTTATTAGTCATATAAAATAATGAGCAATCATCATGAAAGAAACACGTTGATGAGAACATAAAAGAATTTAAGACTACAGTCTTAAATTTGGAAGCATCTATTCCAACCAAACAACCATAATAAGATCTTATCTTTTTTCCCCATATAGTATCTCATGTAATACTGATAACAACCTTATGAAATAGTTACTATTATATATTTCTATTTTGCAGATGAGGAAACTGAGGCAGAGAGAAGTGAAATGACTTCTCCAGGATCACATGGAAAGTGACTAAGGCAGGTATGAATTCAGGCCTTTTTGACTCCAAGTCAGGACTCTGTCCATTGGGCTACCTAACAGCCTCAACATAATCTCTTCTCTGAAATTTGATCTTTTGGTATCTGCCTAAATATTTCCAGGGCTGGAAAATGATTACTTCTCAAATCAGTTCCATTTAGAGATAGTTCAGATTGTTTTAAAATTATCTTTTTGGTTGAGCTGAAATTGACTATAATTTTTAATCACTATGACTAGTTCTATCATCTGGAGCAACATGGGAAAAATCTATAGGATCGCTTTTCAAATTTTAAAAAGATCTATCAGTATTCACTTGGTTTTTGAGAGGCAGTATGGCATGGAACACTAGATTTGAAGTCATATAAACCAGATTCAAATTCTGGTTCTGCTACAAAATGTGAACTTGACAAAATCAATGAAATGATGTGAGCCTGCTTCTACCTATAAAATGAGGAAGCTAGGCTAGATAACTTCTGGGGTCCCTTCCAGATCTAAATCTCTGATTCTAGAATTCTTTTCCCAAGGTTAAACAACTCTGGTCTCTAAGATATGATTTTCAGATAATTCATCCCATGGTAGACCTTCTTCAGACACTGTCTAGTTTGCCAATGGTCTTTTATTATATGGGAACCAGAACTGACCATAACATTCAAGAGGTAGTCTGACCTTCAAAGAGTACAGTGAGACTAGTTTTACTTATGATTTGTAGACTCTGTTTCTAGTAATGAAATCCAAATTTTGATTTTTCTACTAGTACTCAATTATGCTAATCCATCACGGTCTAGAAGGACCTAGATTCTTGCAGTTACTTCTGTTGTTGTTGAATTACTTCAGTTATATCCAACTCCCTGTGACCCCATTTGGGGTTTTCTTGTCAAAGATACTGGAGTAGTTTGCCATTTCCTTCTCTAGCTCATTTTATAGATAAAGAACAAGAGGGAGGCAACCAGGGTTAAGTGGTTTGCTTGGGAGGAGGGCGGGTGTGAATGGGCCTGTGGAGGTGAGATTGGGTTTACAGAGCAGTAAGTGTCTGAGGCCAAATTGGAACTCACAGCGCTCCTGACTCCAGGGCCAGAGCTCCATTCACTGAGTCACCCAGCTTCTGCTGGTATGCAAAATCTGAACAGTTATACAAAGTTAAAAGTGGTTTGAATATTTGCCTTATGATGATCCTCTTAGGGAAAAGCTGGCCAAATTTAAAGATGGTTCCCACTAAAGATTGGCCACCATCTGATTTCAGGGCTACAGAAAACATGTAATAATGAATGGAGGGGATGGAATTTGCCCTAGTAAAAGGAATCCTCAACACAAATGAAATCACAAACTTTTAAAAATACTGCAGGAAGCCTGTGCTAGCTTTTGAAACAGTTCATGAGACAACGTGAACTTCTTCTACAACTTATGTAAACTAAATCTCTCAGACTTTTTAAATTATGGTCAAACTAAGTCCCCATCATATCCACTTGTTATAGTAAGTAGTGTATAAGTAGTGTATAAGGGGTGTAGGGCTTATTCAGGGAGGACCAGTACCTTTGGTGTGATGGCTGCAAAGTCCTTTCAGGGGTTTTTTCCACCTTTGGCGTTCACTTGTTCCACCCAACTCTTGCTTGTGGCTCCAAGAAACTGCAGCATGCCCAGTGCCTACACCCTGGTAAATCGTTTTGGCAGATGAGTCAAAACAGGTTGAGGGTAACCAAGGGGTCTCAAACCCAATGGTGAGTTAGGGGGGTGTCTATCACAAGTATGTGAAGACTTCCTCTGGTAGAATGGGTAGATGAGAACAATTTGTTCCAATGGCCATAAAAGCATATGAAATAGGTGATGTGGAGCACTTAGAGCTTGGTTAGACACTGAAGACACCAAGGTCATCCACTGCATCCTGAGCCATCACCAGCCATCTTGATTCTGTCCTGCCACTGGACTATGATGACTCTGGAGGAGAGAGTGAGACTGACTACTTCATGCAACTCTGCTTCACTTCAATCCAGTTTATGCATGAATCAGAAGACGTCGCCCATACCATTTCACTATTATTCCTCAAAGTTCTGTGGCAACAGGCAAGTGATGAAGCAATAGGTATGGATACACTGGGAGCTGTAGTCACTACCCTGCAAACAGATGGCCCAGGCCATAGGGTCGTTTCTCACTGGAAGCAGCAGTGGGACTCGGCAGCCCTTGGGTATCTGAGCAGCCTTGTAAGGACCACATTGCTCACCTCCTGGTGTAAGGAAAGGGGCTAGAAAAGGTGCCCTAAACATTGTCTGCTTATCCAATCCTGGTCTGATTGCCATGGCAGGCAGGAATCCCACTATGTGGTCGAAACACACAAAAAATATATACAAAATGTAAAAAAAACATCTGCAAAGATGATTCCACTCACCATCAGCACATGGAACATGTGCACACTTATAGACAACACAAAATGCAGTAGACCTGAAAGATAAACTGCTCTTGTTGCAAGAGAACTCAATAGGTATCACATCCAAATAGCAGGTCTGAGTGAAACAAGGCTGACAAATGAAGGTCAACTTACTGAAGGTGGAGTTAGTTATACGATTTTGTGGAGTGGGTGCAGTGAAGGAGAGTGCTCTGAAGCTAGGGTGAGTTCTGCAATCAAAACTAATCTAATCATCAAGCTGGTATGTCTGCCAAAAGGAGTGAATGACAGGCTCATGACAATGTGATTGCCACTCTCAGGAAAACACCATGCTACTATCATCAGTGCCTATGCTTCCACCATGACAAACCCTGATGAGGTCAAAGAAAAATTTTATAAAGACCTAGAAAATCTTATCATCAATGTGCCAAAAGAAGATAAGTTTATAGTTCTGGGTGACTTTAATGCTAGAGTAGTCTCAGACTACCAGACTTGGCAAGGAGTCCTAGAGAGGAACGGAGTTGGAAATAGCAAGAGCAATGGTCATTTACTGCTGAAGACTTGTGCATCACATGACCTTCTCATCACCAACACTATTTTCCATTTACCTAAATCCAATGAAGCTTCATGAATTCAGCCTTGCAGCAAACATTGGCATCTAATAGACTATGGAATTGTAAGAAGAATAGACAGACAAGATGGGAGAGTGACAAAGGCAATGTATGGTACAGAGTGCTGGACTGATCGTAGACTTATCATTTCCAAGCTAAATATTCGCATTCATCAAAAGTACCACCTCCAAGGCAAAATGACTACCAGAAGAATTAATGTTAACAAATGAGACATCTTTTCTGAGCATGAACTGTGTGTTGCTAACTTGGAGGGAAAGTTGAGCCAACATGCAGCTGGCAACAGTGGAGCAGAAAAGGAGTGGGCAGCTTTCAGATATTTGGTACACAATACTGCATATGCTTATCTGAGTCAGAACACTCCCAAACACTAAGACTGCTTTGATGAAAATGATGGGGAAATCCAGAAGATGCTAAATGAAAAATGAGAACTACACAGAATTGGCCAGCAGGATAGTTCATCCATCTCTAAGAAGATAGCATTTAATTCTATCAAAAGTAAAGTACAAGCAAAGCTTAGAGAGATGTAGGATTACTGTCTCAGTAAGAAGGCAAATGAAAACCAGTTTTATGTAACAATCCAAAGCACTTTATGGACCAAAAACCTATGGTGCATCACAGTGCTGATGGAGCCACATTGATTAGTGATATGGACATGATTCTAGAGAGATGGGTTGAACACTTCCAGGGTGTTCTCAACTGACCATCATCAATCAATGCCAGAGGCCATTGATCGTTTAACTCAGGTTGAAGTCAATCCCTCCTTAGCTGAACTTCCAACTGAAGAAGAGGGGTAGCTAGGTGGTGCAGTGCATAGAGCACAACTGCAGGAGTCAGGAGGACTTGAGTTCAAATCTCACCTCAGACACTTGACACTCACTAGCTTTGTGACCTTGGGCAAGTCTTTAACCCCAATTGCCTCATCCTGGGTCATCTCTAGTCATCCTGATGAATGTCTGGTCACTGGATTCAGATTGCTCTGGAGGAGAATTAGGACTGGTGACCTGCACAGACCTCGCTCACTCAAAAATAAAGTCAAATGTAAGTCATGTTATTTCTCTGATGACATGGTCTTCTTTGGCAACGAAGGATGAACACACACAGAACTGAAGAAGAGATTTTTAGGGCCAGTAGGATCCTTTCAGCTGGCAAAGTATTTGGTGCTGATTCTATTCCAGCTGAGAGTTACAAGGTAGGGGGACCATTGCTCATACAAAAGCTGACTGAAATTTTCCAGGTTATATGGCAAGAGGAAGTTAGCCCCCCGGAGTTCAAGGATGCCTCCATTGTCCATCTTTATAAGAGTAAAGGGAACAGATTGTCCTGCGACAATCACAGGGGGATCTCTCTCGTTGTCATTGCTGGCAAAATTCTTGCTAGAGTCCTTCTTAATAGACTGATTTTTCACCTGAAAGATGATCATCTACCTGAGAGCCAGTATGACTTCAGAAAGGGCCGAGGAATATTCGATATGATGTTTGCTGCCTGCCAACTCCAGGAGAAATGCCAGGATCAGAACAGAGAGGTCTGTACACAACATTTGTAGATCTGACCAAGGCCTTTGATACTATTAGTCATGAGGGTTTACAGAAAATTATGTCAAAATTTGGTTGTCCGGAAAAATTGACATCAATATTGTATGTCAATTTCATGATGGCATGTTTGCCTGGGTTCTGGATAATGGACAAAGCTCTTGTGCCTTCCCAGTCACCAATGGAGTGAAAAAGTGCTGTGCACTTGCTCCCATGCTTTTTAGCATGATGTTTTCAGCAATGTTGACAAATGCTTTCAATGAGGATGAACTCGGCATTAAGAGGTCTACTACCTTACTGATGGCAAATTCTTCAATTTGAAAAGACTACAAGCCAAGACCAAAGTGGAGGGAGTGTTGGGGCATGATTTTGTGTTTGCAGGTGATTGTGCACTCAGTGCAGCTTCTGAATCTGAGATGCAACAAAGTATGGATCAATTCTCTGCTGCCTGTGCTAATTGTGGCCTAATAATTAAAATCAAGAAAACACAGGTGCTCCATCAGCCACCACCACACCATCCATACATGGAACCATTGGTTACAACAAATGAAGAAGTTTTGAATGCTGTGGTTAAGTTCACTTACCTTGGCAGTGTACTTTCCAGGGATGTACACATTGACAATGAGGTTGACACACACATTGTCAGAGCTAGCTCAGTGTTTGAGAGGCTCTGAAGAAATGTTTTGGAGAGAAGAGGCATTAGATTGACTACCAAACTCAAGGTCTACAGAGCTGTTGTGATGACCTTGTTATATGCTTGTTAAACATGGACAGTCTATCAGTGCTATGCCAGGAAACTGAATTGCTTCCATTTGAACTGAAGATTCTAAGAATCACCTGGCAGGATAAGGTACCAGACACTAAAGTCATTTCTCGAGCTGAACTGCCGAATATTGAAACTATGCTTCAGAGAGTACAACTCTAATGGGCTGGCCACATTGTTTGAATGAAAAATGTACACTTGCCAAAAAGACTATTTTATGGGGAACTCACAAGGGGCAGGCGATCACATGGTGGTCAGAAGAGGCAATATAAGGATGCTCTCAAGATCTCTTTCAAAAACTTTGTGTTTCTTCTGTGAAACATGGGAGACACTGGCACAGGACTGCTCAGCATGGCCTGCCCACATCAGAAAGGGTGCTGTGCTGTATGAGCAAAGCAGAATTGAGACAGCACAAAGTAAATGTAGGATGTGCAAATTTGGAGTAACCACCTGAAATATTCACACAAACCATCTGTGCCAAACCTGTGGTAGAACATTCTGAGATCATATTGGTCTGATCAGCCACAATCGGTCACACTGAAATTTCACTTTACAATGATGATGTCGTTTTGGTCCTCTTCAAAAATGAAGGACAACAACCAACCAACCAAGAAGTGTTCCTAAATTCAAGTGTTTACCTTGCTCTCTATTACCCTGTGAGCATGATCCCACCATTCTAGTCAGGGAAGATTATTAGGTATTTTCATAGATACTATATAAAACGTGTCAGAAATTCAAATTATTGAAGAAAATTAAGATGATATGTAATTTGAGAGTAAAAGTTATTTGGGAAGCCATTTCCTTTTAAATTTGAGGCAGCTAGGTAGTTCAGTGGGCCTAGGGGTCAGAAGGCAGATTCAAAGGTAGCCTCAAAGATTTATTAACTATGTAATCCTAGGTAAACTCTATCTCAATTTCCTCAAATGTAAAATAGAGACAATAACAGCATCCACCTCAGATGGCTTTTGTGAGGATCAAAGGAGATAACATTTGTAACCCAGTGAGCACAGTGTTTGGCACATAATAAATGTTAGATGACTGCTTCCTACCTTCCTTCCTTCATTTTTCCTTCTTTCCTTCTTTCTATCCTTCCTTTCTTCCTTCATTTGAAAATTAAAGTTATACTAAGATCCACTATCTCTGGTTCAAGGTGACACAAAAGCCATAAAATCTGAGCTTTGGTGATCTCTTTTCTTAAAATTGTCTGAAACCCTATGAAGGATATGGTCTGTCAGTAGACAAATAAAAATGAGGAAACTGACAATCTCAAACACGCTCGCCATTACATCATACTGTTCCCCAAAAGTTGTCTCTAGAGAACTTCTCCTACTCCAGAGGCTTATTTTGAAGATCCAGATATAACTGCTATAACCTAAAGTGTTGTGGCATGTGCCATTAAAAAAAAAAAAAAAGGACATAGGTGTAGTGGGAATTTGACTTGAAGGAGGAATCATTCCTGATACCTGAAAACTGCTGAGCATGCCTCATTGTTTTGTCAGCTATAAGATCTACAGCATTAACTACTCACTAAAAAAGTAGAAACAACTATAGAGGTTTCCAAATCCCTTGACTAAAGACTGTCTAAGAGATTAAAATAATTAAAAATTGTACAGAAATCATCTTTCAGAGATATCCCCTTTCAAATATTGTCTCCGTTAGAGAAACATAGAAAATTAAAAAGAAAAAAAAAGAAATCATTTTCACCTCTTAAGATTGTAGAGTTGAGGGAATCATCATTTCTCAGTTTATCGCTTCTTCCTGTAGCTAATTAAAATTTGAAATCCTAAGTGGTTGTCTTTCTGATCAGGAACTAGAGTTTACTCTAAATGAGATTAAAAAGGAGACTGACAAAGCACATTGCTGAAAAAGCCCTACAGAAGTGAAAAATAGTACATGAAATATTAGCTTGCCTGGTAATCCATTTTTATTCTATATGTCTAGTTTTCATGTGGGGGTAATTTCGGATTACTGATAAATACAAAATGTTTAAATGCTTTGTCACTTACTTCTCTAATAACCAAGTAATGTCATTTTCTAATGGCTGAAAACAAGCAGGAATATGTTTGGAAATAATTATAATGGCGACATGTGGGACGACTTTACATTTTACAAGATTAATTTCTGATAGTTATTGGAATTGAATATTTGTTTCATTTCACTGCAATTTCCATACTTAAAAAAATACGACCTTCATTTGAAATCATTTTTAGGTTTAGATAAGAAAAACAAGACTCACTGCCTAATATTAATCAATACTCTGTATCCTATAACACCTTTGCCATGGAGATTAGAGGACTCTGCAACATTATCTGATTAATTCCCTCAAATGTTCTTGTACGATGAGGGGATATTTTGTTTACACATATTTTTTAAGAAGAGGTCATGCAATAACATGATTTGACAATGCTGAAAAGTAAATTCTACATATGGATATGTTCTTTTTCCCTTGGAAATTTGAACTAAGTAGTCAAATATTTCTTCCTGTGCCGCTGTAAGTACCATCAAAATGTGGTAATCTAAAATTTATTCACATTTAATCATTTCAGAAAAAAAATCCTTTTAAAGTAAAATAGATTTGGAAATGCAAAATATAAAGTTCATTCAAATTTATACCTGGCCCAGCATTTTGCTACAAACTGGAAGATGAAGAAATAAGCAAATAATACTTTATACCTATCCTACCAAGTCAAAATTGTGATATGTGGCACACTGTATCTAAGTGCTTAATAAATGTTTGTTGTAAGAACCAATAATAAATGATTGAACAGATTCCTAACAGTCATGTATTGATTGTCATTTTCCTACAGTCTATTACAACGACACTTCCATATTATCCTTTTAATAATTATTTCCCAAATATGCTTTCTCCTGCAAGGCTTCATGGTGGTTATAAACAAAATATACTACTTTTATAAGCACAGAAAAACCCCATCTAACAGAGAACAGTGAGGGGAAAAAAAACTACCTACATGAGAACAATATGTAGACGACTTTTCCCCACAGAGTTTTAAGGATAACTCTAGGGGGCTGGGTTTCCAGTGGGGCAGTTCACAAGCTCCCAGTATTATGTTACCCCCATTCATTATATCTAGCATTAATTAGCTGTTAGAAAGGCTATTTCCTATATATTTATTGTGAGAACAGTTAGAAAAACATCCTGCAAATCAAGAATACTCTCTAACTTTGCACACACAAGGCCCCAGGGAGAATGGGTTCAAACTTAGAAAGCACATGTGCCCAAAGGGAACTCAAAACTCCGAATTACTAGAATTCCTTTTCCTCCCTTTGTGGAGTCCTTATGTTGTCCCCTTTATGTGTCTTTCTCTCTGCTAGGCTTAGAATATTGGCGTCCTTGTAGAATCTTGACTCTGCTTTTCCTAGATATGCTTGGCTTTCCCTCAGTGTACTTTTCAGCTCCCAAAGCAGAGGTTGCTTTCAACCACTATTGTTCCAGATATGCTGCTACCAAGGATGGTGAGAACTCAAGATCGTCTCACCTTTTGAAGTTCAGAAAATTATCTCTTGGTCAAAAGCTAGAGAAGGAAAAAAAAAACTTGAACTCCTCTCCCTCACTCAAGGGCAATTATCTCTTTGGCATCCTTCATCAATAGATTCACCTAACAGATCACTGTTTAACTCATCGAAATGTGAGGTTCCCAGTTGGTTTGCTATGCTATACATGATTCTGGAAGCTCTCTGATTTACTTAATCAGATTATATTTCCTGTGTGAATGATCAGATTTCAGTCAATGACCTAAAGCCCTTACGATCCTTTCAAGTTGATTAAGGCTTTAATCACGTATAATTTATATTTTTCAGATTTTCATTGATTCAAAATTCTACCAAGCTACACTTCTCTGAATGTTTCCATCATACCCTAGAAACCCCTACATCCCAGAAGATCACTTCAGCTCCAGAACTTTTCACTCAGAAGTGCCCTCTGCTCCTGGCAGTCCCTCCCCCTGGTTAGAAGGTGGACAGTTCCTCCCCCCAACCCTCCGTTCAAGAAGGGCATCTAGGCCAACTATTTTTTTATTTCTCAGCATGCCCTGGGGTTGAGTTGGGCATGCCAGGTACTTTGTCCATTCTCCACTCCCTCCCCTCTCCACATTTTCAGCTTCCTTTTTGGATATTATTTTCCCCATTAGAATATAAGCTCTTAGGAGGGAAAAAAAATTGTCTTTCTTTTTACGTGTTTGTATTTCCAGAGCAAAACAGACTGCAAGATTTTAATAAATGCTTGTTGTTTTTAACTGATTCAGTGAAATTACAAGTTATGTGGGCCTTCGGTGATTATAAAACTTGGGTTTTCATACTCCATCCTCACCACCCTTACATACAGTGAAGAAAAGTGAAGGTCAAAGAGGTCTTGCCTCCAATCCTATAAACTGATAATTAACCCTGCTGAGATTGGACACATCTGTCCTTTGACTCCAAGTAAAATATTCCTTCCACTACACCACACTGTTTCATCGAAGTTAAACTGAACTGGGAAGTTGTAGGCCATACACGGAAAACAACACAATAAAACTGAACAATGAATAGTGGACCTGTTGTCAAAAAACTTGCATATATGTACATACAGTTGCCAGGCATTCACTTCACCTTTACAGACCTCAATGAAATCTTTACACTTAGACCAAATGATCTCTGCAGTGCCTTCTAGCTACAATATTTTGTGAAAAATAAATGAAAAGACTCATTCAAAGACTTCAGTGCTCTTAAGTTTTAAGAAGAGGTCAAAAAGACTCAAGGAATCATAGATTTAGAGCTTGAACAAACCCCAGAGGTCAGCTGTTACTACTTCCTAAATTTATAGATGAAGAAACAGGAGGAGAAATGTTGAGATACATTGAAAGGCCTAAGGTTAGTAAGCGGTCAGTGTGCATACTTGCTAATCCAATAGACAAGATGTCAGCTGATTGTTATGTAGCCTTTTTTAAATGCTTAATTGATGCTTTTTTCATATATTACTGGCATTGATCTGGCTGCTACCTTTAACAAAATGAAGTTTTTCCTTTAACAACAACAACAAAAACAGAGTAGAGCAAAGCAAAAACCAAGATATTGACTATGTCTGAAAACGTATGTGTCATTCCATACCTGTAATTTACCACATCTCAACCAATAGGTGGAAGGCAGGTATCATCATCATCATCATCAATTTTCTGGAATCATGATGGAACACTGCATTTGCCCCAACACAAAAATCTTTCAGTGTTTTTGCCTTTATATCATTGTGGTCATCATGTAAATTTTCTCTAGATGGTTCTGTTTTCTTCATTAAATATCAGCACAGAAAATGTATTCTGATAAAGCAGAGAGGTGCTGAACTATAGGTGTGGAACAAGACATATGTTTTCAGACATGGTCAGTGGATTGATTTGTTTTGATTCACTGTTATAATGGACAGTTCTGTTTGTGCAGGGGTTGGGGAGTCAGTGGGAGTTGGCAGTGATTAAAAAAACATGAATAAAACATTAAAACAAGAAAAAAAAAGAAAAATCATTCATGTTTGGGGTTTTAGATTGCAAGTTCAATGACTCAATAAATAGTGTGATATGGAAAAGCTTACTTTATTTTTGGCTACAGTGAAAGAGCTATTGTAGCCAGGAACTAAGAAGTTAAATAAGCCAATAATATTCTATGCTCAGCAGAAATATCTGGCCTATTATAGTTCTGGGTGCCACAATTTAGGAAGATATTGACTGTACCATCTAAAAATAATCTCACTTTGATTGAGACTTTTGTTCAGGGTCTTCTCTATGACAATAGACAAGCAAACCCCTGACCATGTTAGACTCCCTTTGATATTGATGATCAGAAGGTCAATTGGATCATCATTACATCTTTCAATGAATCTTGGATAATACTGAAATATCCACGGAAGAAGGTTCATTGGAAGAGAGTCTTTAAGACAATGTTTTGTTAGAAAGAAATATTTGGTTCTAGAGTCGATAAACAATAAACAGAGTAATCTCTTATGTTTTACATGTTTCGGTTAATTGTGTGACAGTATTATGATATACTTTAGAATGGCACTTATGATTTCCTGACTATTTCATTCTAGTACCCTTATCTAGGATGCTCACCTTACATGTGCAAATTTTTATATGAATAGAAATGGAGGCACATAAGTAAGTTACTATAGATGATCTAGGTCATTTTTGAAAAATAGAAATGTCTGAAATTTTGCCATTCTTTTGGTATCACACTCTTTCTGATACCTTAAAAATTGACCTTCAAAATACTGTAAATTTTGTGCCCCCAGCATAGGACTTTTTTGTGCTTTCCCTATCTGTATACTCTTCACTGCAATTTTTACCTCCTCCATAAACACATCCAGTACTTTCATGCTGAGTTCTGAACGTATTGGCTCCATTATCCTTGACTTGAAAATAATTAATTAAAAGAAAATGATAAATTCTTTATATCTTTCATTTTTTTTTTGGTTATCATTCCTCCATCATGTTTAATTGCTCTCTATGATGGTTACTCTACTTCTAACTGTTTTATAACATGACCCTATTCATAACCTTTTTAAATCATTTTTATAAATTTTACAAATAAGTTTATAGAACATAAACCATTGTGACTCTTGGCTTTCATCCATATCAGTGCATGGCCAATATATTGTGTGTTCTGGAAGATTTTAGGTTATTTTTGCTTCTTCAAATTTAAATTTAATTCAAAATTCATTAAGTGCCATATGAAATTGATAAAATCAATGTTTTTATTTCATCTATTTTTTTATTTTTCAACATCAACTGTTTAAAGAGGTTTCCCAGATTTATTTTAATTGTACAGCATATATATTTCTTACTTTATGATCTTTCTTCATCTGCACTGAATCATTTATTGTCTGTTCAATGAATTTAATTTTTGTGATATTATTTGGTTCTCATTATATCCAGCACACTCTACTTTTTTTCTCAAAGAAAATATTTAGGATGTTTAGATATGAGGCTTCTGTGTCATCTATAAGTCTTTGGCATTTCTCATTTCTTACCCCAGAATAATATTACCTGAAAGATGCCTCACTCTTGCCTCTACTTTTTCCAGGATAAACTTTCTTCTCCTCACCTGTTGTACCCTAGAAGGTTATTGTCCTAGGGTCTTCCTCTCCTGACTGATGACTTTCTCTCCAGGACTACCAGTTTGGGAAGAAGCGCAGATATGGCAGGTGAAAAATGAAATCACGGAGGAAACAGAGGTTTGAGTTTAGGAGCATATTTCCTTCACAGAAGTGCTTCATCTCATCCTTTCCTTGACACTCTCAGGAGTGAAAGGAGAAAACAAGCATTTGTCAAGCACGTAATTCACTTCCTGTTAAGTTCCAGGCACTAAACTAAGCTTGGGTACTGCAAATACAATCAGAAAGTCCTTGGCCTCAAGGAGTTTACATTCTAATTAGAGGTGGAGGAGTAGGAGTGGGTGGTGGAAGGTTTGGGTGGGAGGGAGAAGGCTAGACAGGGGGTTTCAAGTCCTGGAATAAGACAGGAGAAGAATGAAGGTCAGCTTGGGTCTTTCCACAAAATCAGTGAGAAGGAACTCACCAGTGGGAGAAGGAAAGGAGGCCTTAGGTTGGAATATTTAAGAGAGAGGATGTCAGGTGGTTCCAGGACAAGAAGATCCCAGGTGTTGAAGCAATAAAAAAGGTAAAGACTCATTTTCCACAACAACTGCCCTTACTTCTCACCTACTTGTACTTCCCTTTTCTCCACTTCTTTTTTGTGTGGATTTTTTCCACATAAGAGTGTAAATTCCCCAAAGAGAGGCATTGTCTTGCTTGCCTGTATTTATATCCCCACCACTTAGCTGGGTACATAGAAAATGCTTAATAAATACCTTTTCTTTTTATCCATCTATATCTTCAAAAATATTTTTGCCTGTCATCAGCTATGTCCACGTTTGCATTTAAATCACCAAATATCAAAGTATATCTTATTTTAATTTAGAATCTCTTGAGTTCTTTGTGGCACTTTTCTTCCTCCTCCCCTGCAACACAAGTTAGCTCATAACTGTATTTACTTTCACAGTTTTTTCTTTCAAAAGTTTATCATGAACACAACATAAAATGACCAAATTTCCTATGAAATATGGCTTATTGCCATATTATTGTCCAACAATAAGACATCAGTCTAAAGGCAACAAACCAATTCTGCTCATTTTATTTGCCTAAGGAGAACTTTCCATTTCATTGCGACTTTTTTTTTTATTTTCTACTTTCATGTATAGCAATAATATCAAGATTCATACTATTTAGTTCTTCTAGTACAATGTCCATTCTCACTAGATAAACATCTTAAATTTAGAGTAAGATTTCTAAGTAAATATTCGTAGATGATCTAAAAACTATTGTCTTTGCTACTCACCTTTTCCACCACTCTGGCCTCATCACTGGAGCAAAGGAAGGGAGACTCAAAAGTCTGATGTCATTTTTTCTTTGTTTTATGAGTTATCAGGGCCAAAGAATTTACCACTGAAGATACAAACTACTGTGAGGAGTTCCTCTGTACTTAGCTAGGTTAGTACTTAGAGAAAAAGATACATTTGTTGATAGAGCAATATTCAAAGCCATCCCAGCAATCTGCCAGAGGTTAGTGGCCACCTTGGAGAGCCCAGTTTCATGTTCCTTCCACTGAAGTGAAAACTTTCTTTGAAATTCTGTTGATTACTCACCTATCTTTTTCCGTCAGAAATAAAAATATTATGAATTATCTTCCACATAATAGCCCTTCATATTCCTGAAAATAGCCATCTTAAAACTTCTTTTTATGCTAAATATCCTTAGCTATTTTACCATGTTTGTAGCCCTTGTCTATATGTGTCTTACTTTCTCAATGGCCTTCCTGAAATGTCTAGAAGTGAATAAAATTCCCTTGATGTAGAATAACAAGGCACAGTACAAGGATTGTCACCTGCCTTTTTCTCGACACTCTATTTCTATTAATACTATTGAATACTTCATTCATTTTTGTTAGCTATCTCATATTATTAACATATATCAAGCTTTCAATTAATTAAAACTCTCAGACATTTTTCATATAAACATTTTCTAGACACACCCTCTTCCATTTGCACTGTGTAGCTTATCTTAAACTAAAGATAAACTAAAGTTTATCTTAAACTCAAACACTGTCATTACATCTTTACAGATTATTTTTATTAACTATCAATATATTTTTGGTCTAGATTCTATCTTCTACAATATTATCTGTCTCTTCAAGCTTATCACCTGCAAATTAGATAAGCACCCCTTAGGTTAAAACTATTGACCACAATAAAAATGAAATAGAATGCGGATGAGGACAGAAAACTTACTTCATTTCAATTCAACCAGCATTTATTACACAGTTACTATCCATATGACACCATGCTAGATACTTTGATTAGAAAGACCAAGTAATAAGAATAATCCAAATAAACCCCTCTACTTTCAAGAAGTATTAAAATCACCAAAAAACAAGAAGGAAACAACACACATTCAGAAAAAGCATATGATAACTCGAGGAGGAAGAGAAAACTAGTACAACTGAGGAGAGGCGCTTTACTAGGGAGCAATAGCAGAGTTAAATCTTGAAGAAAACTAAGGATCAAAATTACCCTTGGAAACAAAAGAGCAAACGTAATTAAAATAAACAATTTTTCAATTTCAACAAAAAAAATGTTTTCAACTGGTGATAACTTCTAAAGAAGAAAACAACCATCAATTAAATAAGCAATTTATTGAGTAAAGATGGGTCAAAATCCAAGAATATGGAATCTAAAGTTTATATTAAGGTGATTTCAACCTTGATTGCTTTGGTTAATTCTATATTTATTCATGCTTTTTTATTCCCTTATTGGGATACTGAACAGAAGCAAACAGTCTTCAAATGATCACTTTTCCCCCTTTTAAACAAATTAATTATATTGCTGGGAAACAATTTCATTAGAAACTTAAGTAAATGTGCAAGTCAGTTCTGATTAGAGTGTGGCTACTTTATGCGTCGCTGGCTCTAGGTCAAGTAAACCCTACTGATTAAAAAAAATGCTAAGATAGAAGTTTTCTATTCCACGTTTAATTTTAAGCAATGCAGTTGTAAAATGTGATATAAACCAAGAGGATTTAAGGTCATTTGGGGACACAGGAGAATAATGTGTGTGAAAACTATTGCTATTGTTAGCTTTGAGGAATTTCTTAGGATTAGTGTCATCCCACTATTCTCAGTTACGAATTTTCATAACTGTATGTACTTTAGAGCTCCTACTCACACCTCCTGGGCATCTGAGTTGTTTAGTGGCTAAAGCACTGGTCCTGGAGTCAGCAACACCAGAGTTTAAATCTAACCTTAAATACTTACTAGCTGTGTTACCCTGAGCAAGTCACTTACTCTATGTCTGAATAAAAGTAGAGAAGGAAATGGGAAACTACTTCAAAATCTTTGCCAGGAAAACCCCTCACAGGGTCACAAAGAATGGGACTTGACTGGATTACTGAACAAGAAACCATAAGTATGCAAAGTAGAAGTACAGGAGTAGTACAATCCAGAGACCACAGAGTTATGCTCATGAGACCTTCTAATCAATAAAACTTATTGAATCATTTAACACAAAACAAAACAAAACAAAACCTTTTCAGTTTCTCTTAATATAAAGAAATTTTCTCTGCTCCACAAAAACCTCTTCATGTTTTTCTCCTTGGGTAAGTCAAGGATAAAAGGCACTTGTTAAAAATTTAAATGTCAAACCCAAACTTATATACCCACTCCAAGTGATAGGGCTAGCAACTCCTTTAAGGGCAATCTTCTCTTTCTTTGGGGGTGACAAGGTGGCTTAGTGATTAGGGTGATAGTCCTCAAGTCAAGGAAGACTCATCTTCCTGAGTTCAAATCTGGCCTCAGACATTTATTATATGTGTGACCTTAGACAAACCATTTAACCCTGTTTGCCTCAATTTCCTCATCTGTAAAATAAGTTGGAGAAAGATATGGCCAACCACTCCAGTATCCTTGCAAAAAAAACAAGCAAACAAAAAACCCAACCCAGATACAGTTATGAAGAGCTGGACATGACAGAAATGACCAAACAATAGCAACTTTTTCTCTATTCCTGAAGCATGCTCTATAATCTACTCTACACAATTCAGAAAATATTACCATATTGGTATTGATCACAAGGTGGAGTCCATTTTCAGGACTTGAGGGGTTTGGTCTAGGAAGTAATATGATAATGAAAGTTATTAGGTGACTATTGTGAAATGTGTTTTACATTTTTTTTTATTCAGTAAGAATACTATAAATGTTGTTTCAGATCATAATGGGAGAGAACATATCTAAAGTTAGTAGGTCTCAGGAGAGGGAACACTATGCTATTCTAGACATAGCTCTCTCTAAACTAGAAATGGCTTAGATATTCAATAAATATCAAATTTAAATTTAAAAAATATTTCTGATTACAGAATTAATACTGAGGTTGTTTTGTTTTTTCTTTGACATTGTTAAGGGCATCTTTATCCTAACAAGTAATAAGATGAAAATGGTCAGATGGAGTCATCCTTGACCCTTCCATTTCCCAATACATCCCCTTGCTAGAGTTAATTGGTACTGTCAATTCTACCTCAATGATTCACTAACATCCCAACAATGAATCTTATACTAATTCCTTTCAACTCTGGTTTACAAATTCTTGCTGAAATTATTGCAACCATTAAAAAAAATCACATGGAAGAGTTGGAAGTTGCAAATGTTTTCATTACTCCCTACCTGAATCTAAACTTAATAAGGACAGGGATTGTGTCTGATCTAAACTTGCTATTTTCTCTGGGTGTTTACTATCATCTTCTCCACTAGGTTTGCACTTAATAAATGTTGGGTTGATTTATGTACAATTTAAGTTGGACTTTTAAGAATGGGTGGGATTTGGACAGGTGAAGATTAGGGAAGAAAATCTTCTAGGTCAAGGGTACAACATAGAAAATGGAATAATGTTAATAATTCATTTATGAGGTATGTGGGGCATTATGTGGTCATCAGTTTGACTGGATGGAGAGATTTGTCTGACATTTAGTGAAAGACAAGTTAAAAGAGACAGTGTTAAGCCAGAGGTGAGCATATAAACCTCTGTAGACAAGTATAGCAAACATAATATTCCCTCAATGGATAGTTGCTAGGAGCTTTGATCTAGAAACTAAATGACATGATGAAAGGACTGCCAAACTTCCAGTTCTCCAAACTTCCCATAGCAATTCAACATAAAATTTGAAATAGTTCCAACAAGTGGCAGGATGCTTCCCAACCATTTTTTTTTATGAATAAAGAACAGTGCTGCTACATCTTAAGAATGAAAAAGTATTATCTCTGAAAGCACTCAGCAATAGATAGTTAAGTAATTCCACTTTCACACACAGCAACATTTGTATATAAGAAGGAAAGATGTCCTTATTAAATCAACAAGTGCTTTTTCTAATAAAACTCTTTCCATGTGAGACATAAAGCTAAATTCATATAGAAATTTAGTGAAAGACTTAGTAAGAATATTGTCATTACTATTGAGAGGTAACGTGATATATTAGAAAGAAAGCTGGACCCAGAGTGAGAAAAGATCATAATTTAAATCTTGCCTCTAGTGTGAAATGGAGAGCTGAGTGACACTGAGTAAGTCCTTTAACCTCCCTGGGCATCTAAATGTTCCTTACTTGTTACCTACCTCATAGAGCTATTATAAGAATTTAAGTTCATAGCAGGCACAATTAAAGTAGAGGAGTCAGAAGGAATTTAGAGATACACACAAACATAAAATACAGATCAGGAGAAGAATTTATTATTAAAAAAGCAGGCGTAGTAACCATGATCTCAACCAAAGTTAAAACTAAAACAGATCTAATCAAAAGAGAAAAAGAGGAAAAGTATACCATATGTCAGCCATATTAATCAACATTGTTTTAGACTATTAAAATAACTAGAAAATATAAGGTTGGAATATTGTTGTGGTATAGGAAACAATGAGTTGGTAGACTTAGAAAAATATGGAAAGACTTGGACCTATAAAGGAAGATGTTATCCACTCTTAGAAAAAAAAGAGGAAAAGCAAGTATAGTACACACTTACATAGATGCATGAAAGTGTATATGTCTATATATGTCTAGATATCTAAGTACATATGTATATGTATGTATATATATATATATATAAATGTGTGTGTGGATATAAGTGTAGGTTAAGAATATGTATATTTACTTATTTATATATATGCTTGTGCATGTAGGTATATATATATGCATATATGTATGTAAAAGTGATATGTACATGCAAATAAACACATGTATGTATAAAATATACTCATGACTGTAGACTTCTTGAGGAACACGGGAAAAGAAGAGGGGAAAAAAGTGCACAGGAAACAAAAGAACACTTAAAAGGAAGCAAAGAAAAGATGGACATGTCAGAACACAATGCATAGTATTTATTATAAAGGCCTTCTTTTAATGAAAACATATTACTGTATATTTTGAATCCTGTCTTAAGTTCTGTTGTGCATACAGCAAGTTTTTCTTTTCTTATTTTGTACTTAAGTTTTAATATTTAAGTTTATGGTTTTTCTTTTCTTTTTATGTATTTAAATTTAAAATAAATGAATAAAAATTAAAATAATTTAATTTTCTCAGAGGGAGGGGTTGTTTTATTCTTTGTCCTGGTATCCTTGTTGTCTAGCACGGTGCCTTACATATGACAGGTACTTAATAAATGTTTGATCATTGATTAATCAAATAAGATCAAGAATTTAAAATTGCTATGTAAATGTCACTTAGTATCTTTCAGTCATATGGTGTCCACTATATCAACTGACTCCAATTCAATTTGTAAAATAGTGCACAATAACTGACATTTACATTGTTTCAATATTTACAAATTGATATCCTCTAAACAATCCTAGGAGTGAGGGGGTGGGAAGAGGAAGCAGCAAAACTAAAGCTCTCTGAAATCAGCAGCACAAACCAAAATGTAAAAAAGAAAGAAGTCAAAGAGATAAAAAGGATCTTAGATAAGCTAGATGTGATAGATATTTGGAGAGAATGGCATGGGAATAGAAAGGAACATATATTTTTCTAAGTGATCCATGGCACTTTTACAAAAATTGACCATACATTAGAACATAAAAACTTTATAGTTAAATACAGAAAAGCAGAAATGTTAAACGCATACGTTTCATATCACAGATCAATAAAATTATGCTTAATAAAGGATTACAAAAACACAAATGAAAAATTAACTGGAGATTAAATAACCTAATCTTCAAGAATGGATGAATTAAAGAATAAGTCATAGAAACAATAAATAATTTTATTAAAAGGAATAATGAGACAATATACCAAAATCTATGGAATATAGAAGAAACAGCAATCAGAGGAAAATTTATATCTCTAAATCTTACATCAATAAAACAGAGAAAGAGCATGCCAATGAATTGGGTAAACAACGTAAAACATATAAAAAGAACAAATTAAAAACCCTAATTAAACATCAAACTGGAAATCCTAAAAATTAAGGATGAGATTAATAAAAGTGAATATAGGAAAACCATTGAGTTAATAAATAAAACTAGGAGTTAGTTTTATGAAAAAAGAATAAAGTAGATATACCACTGGTTAATATGATTAAAGAGGAGAGAGAAGAAATCAGCACCACAGATATAATTTTTTTCCATTTTGTAGATGAGGATACAGAGAATTAGAGACAAAGTCTTTAGGCCTCAAAGATAGTAAGAGTAAAGCCAAGACTCAAACTCAATTCTTTAGGTTCTAAATTTAGTATTCCTTCCACTTGGTCAAACTGGTGGATTGTGATACTCAGTTTACGCCAATCAGTACTTAAGAATAAAGCATTAATGATTAAAAAAAATAAGATGACATTGCAATGATTGATAAAGACATTTTACATCAAATGATAATATAAAAAGGTTCACACTTAGACCCAACTCTGTTAGTGTATGTTGACACTAAAAAAATTCACTTGTATAAGTAACTTAGAATTTCATTAAACTATCCTAAACTTCTCTAATCTTCATTCTCCAAAGATAAAATCTTTAAGCTAAATAAGAGCAGATATTTGTTTACATGGCATTCCTCTACCTCTTCTTTCAGAATCCACAGTACCAGTTGTGAATTTAATAAATATCTAGATTTTCTTTCATACTTTAGATTTAGACTTCTGAATTTTAATGTGACTTTATGTTGCTACACTGGAAGAATAAGCATATTTTCTCTTTTAAACATAGTTTCTCTTTATATATATATCAACATATACGTCATCTTACAAATTATACATGAGTAGAACCAGGCATTTGACAAGAAAGGGGCAGAAAGTGTTGTTGTGGATACAGTGTGGGCCTGGAATTGGAAAGACCTGAATTCAAGTTCAGACACTCAAGCACATACCAGCTGCATGATCCTGACTGTCACTTAGCCTAAGTTTACCCGTATCATCATCAATAGAATGTGGATAACAATAGCACCTTCTTCCTGGGGATGTTGTGAGAATCAAAATAAGATGTTGATTGTATGGTGCTTAGCACAGTTTCTGACACATGGTAAACATTATGTAAATATTAGATTATTTTTATTAATTATTGTTACTGTCATCATCATTATGAAAATATATTGGGATTATAGTAGACAGTCCAAGAATTTCACTAATAGAATGACATCTAAAACATGACCCCGTGGATCACGGCATATCAATGCTGTCCACGGGCTTTTCTTGGCAAAGATACTGGAGTGGTGTGTCATTTTCTTCTCCAATGAATTAAGGTAAACAGAGGTTAAATGACTTCCCTGGAGGTATATAGTCTATAAGCATCTGAGAATAGATTTAAACTTAAGTCTTCCTGTCTCTAATCCCAGAGCTCTATCCACTGAGTCACCTACCTGCCACTTCTATGGGGTATTCTTTGAGTTAAATGGACAAGAATAATAAAAAGAAAAATATTTGAAAAAATAAAATAACAACATTCTATTTTATGCTAGCATTTAGAAAAAACAAAGAAAATAATACATAATTGCATTAGCATTTATTTTATGAAGCTGATCCATAGTGTTAGAATGAGCCAGACTATTCACAAACTTCACACACACACACCACAGCAAAAAAGAGAAAAATCATAGAGAAAAAATTAAATATATAAAATTTTAAAATCAATCGAATTAAAAATCAACAAAGAACAGTGCTGATAATTTTCAGATTGTTCTATAGTAAGTAAATGAGCTAAAATGACAAAAGAAATGGACACTAAAAATAAACTACAAGATATCTTTAAATGGATAAATATTGAATGAAAAATTATTAAATTGAATTAATAATTGAATTTCAAAAAAAACTAGGCAATAATTTATAATGATAAATAAATCCAAAGCCCAAGTATATAAGGAAAATGGAAAAAAAACATAGGAGGAAATCAAATAAAAATATTAAAATGCTGAAAAACAAAAGGGAGAGAGAAAATAATTAGGAAAATGATAGAAATGGTCTATTCAGTGAAAAGTATCTCACAAAATCCATAAAATCAGCAAATAGTAGAACTACAAAAGCAGAAAATAAAATTGCTAACAACATAAAGAAGTTGAAAATATAGATTAAAATAATTTAATTATCTTAACTATGGGAAAATATGAAAACCATATATATAATAGAACTGTAGTATAGCAATCTAGAAATGAATAATATCTTAGAGAATTTTTTTTTAATTATATGGATCTTATATTTCAGAATATAAAAGACAATTTCCCAAAATTTGGTAAAGTCAAACATAAATAGAATGCATGGGATACTGACAAGGAAGAACCTGAGATTCCACACATCTAGACATATTAATAGTTAAGCACCAACAATAAAAATGATAAGAAAAAGTTACAAACTAATAGAAGTAGTTCAGATATCACTTACTAAGGAAAAATAATTAAGATTAATTGAAGACCTTTTATGGAGGGCAAGAAGATCATAAAAAATGGATTACAAAACTCCCAAATTAAATAGCAAGGGACATAAACTCACAGTTGTCTGTTCAGCATATCAGTATTTACTACGAGAGCAGGCGAAAGACATTCCCAAAATGAACAAACTTGGAAACATTTACAAGGGCACATAACTACCTTCAAGGAAGTTTATAACCAACAAGACTCCCATTCAAAAAGATTACTAACAACAATTCATTTTTCACAAAGAAAGATAAAGCAGTTGCTAGCAAAATGTGATCACAGAGTGTTGTAGTGGTTAAATACTAGAGGTTTCAGATATGTCTTTTACAGAAAGAACATGGTAGAAAAGGAAAAATAGTATGTTGGGGAGAGGGGCAGAATCATTTCAAACTGAAGATTTTGATAAAGGGGAAATCTAAATCAATGTAACTTGCATTACTATGAATACAAGAACTTCATTTATAGTAGTTCTATTAACCTTGGATGAAAAATAGAAATAAAAAGAGGAAGCAAGAGTTTCCTTTCAATAAATGGACTGAATTTACTGACCAATTGCAACACTAAATGCAAATAAATTAGACTTTCCCATAAAACAAAAAAGAACCACAGAATGAAGTAAAAATCACAATCTAATTATGTGCTGCTTACAAGACTAAATTTTTATTTCTTATTTAAAACTTATATACTTGCTTCTTGTAAACAAATATCATTTGCTCTCCTATCTCAGTGCCTTTCCATATACCAGGAATACAATGCCCTTCCTCATTTCTGCTCTTCACAACAGATTTTGTCAAAGCTCAGTTCAAAAACCTTTTCCTTAATGAAACCTTTCCTGATTTCACCAGCTACTAACACATTAATTTTTATATATCTCATATTATTTATGTATATGTTTCTTCCCCATGAATTTAAGATATTTGATATAAATGACTTTTTTTTGTTTTTGTATCCCCAGCACATTATCTGACGCTTGATAAATGCTTATTTACTGAAGAAAGCTCAGCTCTGACTGGTATATCATAAAGATATGCATCTCTTATCTAATTATAAATTTTAAAGTTAAGTATATAAACCCTAGAGATGAGCAAACATTAGAAATCAGAAAGCAATGGAGAAAATGTTCATAATGCAAATTAAACTTAAAAGTATGTTAGGCATAGTTCCCCACTCCCTTGGAGAACCAATTCTTAGATATCTACTAGTGCACACCTGATTAGAGAACATCTTTGCAATTAACAGTCAATGCAGAATATTTTTGCCTTTGTAGTAGTTGGGCATATGTGTATAAAGATCTATGTCCTGACTCTAAGAACTTATGTCATTGAAATATAGGTTGTATGAGATGACTTTTCCAATACCTTATTTTATGTTGACTAGGAACAAGAAAGACTGAGTGACTATTTGTGACTAGGTCCTTTTAATATGATTTGTATCACCTGACAGAAGTTAGTATTCCCCCAAGATGCCTGCAATCTCGTGAATGGCAGACTATTGATTTTGTGGAAGTTCAATGACAAAGCTTCATGAAATGGTTTCTTGCATTAAATATATGTGAAAATCTAAGCTACATGGGCATAAGTCATGGAAAAATATGATCTTAAAAAGTAGTTCTGTCAGCATTATTGAGCAAAACTTCTAACTCTCTTAAATTGGATGCAGTGAAGAATACTTATTTAACTTGTTTTCCATTTTAGCATTTTTGACTCTTCATTTGAGACTTAAAAAAAATGATTGCTAAAGAAATACTGAATAATTTAACACCCAATATGTGCCAGCTGATGTTGGGGTCTATCAGTTAATTCACATCCAAGTCACATTAATGTTAAAAGTAGTAACTGACAGCATTAATAGGAGAAATTAGCATACTAGTTATGTAAAACTAGTTAGTATTTCCCTCAATGAGGGAAAAAAATAAATATGACAATTCCTATGGATTTTAAAATTTGCTTTTGATGTCCTTGAGTGGAAAAAATTAATGCTGTGGTTTTTTTAATAGTATGCTTGTTGCTTGTTGACAATTTCTAATATTTCAAAAGATCAGTGATTTAAACTCAATGGGCATTTTCTCCATTTCACACAAATTACAATCCCTATAGGGTTTCAGGAGTCAAGTAAATTCATCATGTGGTCACCAACCTTTTGGTTCTTGATGTTTCATAATACAGAAATAAGTATATGTCCACATAAATTGAAAATAATTGACTAGGAAAGATTCATGAGATACAGAGGTGAAAAAGACATTAGCAGTTGTCAAGTCTAAAAACCTTCATTTGACAGAAGAGGAAACTAAAGACGAGATAGTTTAAGTGATTGGCCTGGACCACACAAGTAGTAAATTACAGTGCCAGGATTTCTGACTCTAAATCCATTTTCCTTTCTACTATACAATATTACCATAATACATGTAATGTCAGAGGAAATGATTGAAATTTTGACTCTTCAAGTCACTTGACCTCTATCAATTTCAGTTTACTAATCGGTAGGAGATGGGAAGTAAACTTAAATTCTTTCCAGTACTGCCTTAACCTGCAAATCTATGACTTCTCTAGGACTTTCTTTATTCCTGTACAAAATGATGGGGATGGATCCATTCATCTAAGAAACTCTATGAGAAGATGTAATATTTTTATTAAAGTTTTACCTTTCAGAAATGTGCTTCATCCTTACGAAAAGATATCTGTTTTCTAATGTCCTGTGTCCATAGTCCAAAAAAAGTGTAAGTCAGGAACAATTCTCTGAAAAGTATAGCCAGAAACCCAGCTCATTTGTGTTACTGAGTAATGGTCAACTAATCTCTAGCATCGGTAACCTCAGATCAATCTGTTTCACAGAGTGTCTATAAGCAGTCCAGAGTACCTGAGCTATGGAGCTCCATGGCACTAGCTTTTGACAAACAGTCCTTGCCTTGAGACTGAATTATGCTTGTGATCTCATGATACGTATTAGCAGAATTCTTCCTTTCTATACCTGCAGAACTCAAGTATTCCTCCAAATTATATAGTGTTTAAATATTCTGTCTGAATAGACAAGCCATGGTGCTTGCCCAGCACTAAACATGTCACCTTGTTTGATGATCATTGAGTAATGTTTTAGTGCTATGAATAGGGATTGTGCTAACTCATATTACTTGAAATAGTATAAAAAGTTCTCCCCAAAGATCACTGGCTCTGGTCCTAACGGCCATCATTCAGCAGAAAAATGTTTGTGAAGAATTGGTGCACTGTCTCTGTTACAGCTAATGCCAATATCCAATCATTACCATATGGCAGTAAAGTTTCAAAGTCTTAAGAGCAAAGTCACATCCAGCCATGAGCCTTGATGGGCAAGTCATCTGGCAACTGCCTCTGTAAAAATTTAGGTCCTCCTTCCTTAGCTGGTACAGCTATTAAAAGCACAGAAAAGAAAGTTCATGATGCCAATATTTTAGCATCATCAAGTAGTTTAGTATTTTTAAAAATGTGATTTTAGCAATGGAAGTGACAATAAAAAAGATACATTATCTTCTGCTTTGCTACTATACTCTCAAGATCACTGGATCTTTCCATCTGACTTGCAGCTAAAACCTTCTGTATGTGTTGCTTCTCACATTAGAATGAGAGAGCCTGAAGAGCAGTCTTATTTTTTTTTTTGTATCCCTAGTGCTTTGCACCACAATACTCACTTTTAATCAATGCTTTCTTATTCATTCATTATGCACCCATAGCACCTAGCAAAATTTAAAACATTTATTATTATATGCATACGTACAAACATAAGTAAGTATGTACGCGTACACACATTTCTTGAATGAATTCAGGTGTATCTTCTTGAGGAAGCTGAGAGGTTGATTACTACTTATTTCTATTTTCATTTATGCAATTCAAGTTTGCAGTGTCATAAAAATAAATTATACCATTGTCATATTTATACAATATATATTATATATAATGTTCTATTGTTTAAAAGAGTCATTTGTTTTTGATTTCTCTTCTGAAGAATATCAGACAATAGGATATAATGTGTTAGGTTTAAATACCAAATCTGAATTCTTGATACTTTATCATTTGTTTCCCTGTATGTTATATTTATTGCATTTTTAATGGCAATAACAGAGGTAAATCAGTGAGAGAAATTGTGACATTCCCCAAATTGGCCATAAATAAAATGTTGACACTAAATAAATGCTATGTAATCCATTTAGTATATTTGCCTCTCAAATATGAATACATGGTTTAGCCCATCCTTGATGAATTATTGCCCAGGACAGAATGCTTCTGCTTTTATTAATTTCCAAATAAATTTTTATCCTCCTGCTGAACTTTGCATGCCTCCTACTGCCTGTCAGTAACAAAGTTGGGAGATTATTGTCAATGCCTTTGGTATAGTGAATTTAGCAATTCTGCCTGCCCTCTGTTAACCATTGTGGTAATCAGGACAAATGACCCTGTACTGACTCAGAAAACCAGTGTTCCAGACGGAAGAATATCTGTCATCCTAAACAAAGAGGACCTCGTGAAGCAACTTGTATCATTCATCTCATCATAGTCACTTCTGTGGATTTCTGTACATACAGCAACAAATTAGGACTTCTAATTTTGTGAATTTTTTTTACCATGTTTAGACATTAATTGATTAGTAATAAATCCTATCCTCAGTCAACACTCTGAAAATTCAAGTTTCTAAGCAACATAACATCACAGTAGAGCAAAGGTTCAAAATGGCATATGATAGAAGGAAAAAATACTTATTAAAATGCACTTTGCTTCATTATACAAGGACTTATGCAGACTGGGGCTTCTGTTTTTTTGATTTCTTCATAGTCTGACTGAAAATTGTGTTTCTAATTACACCCCAAACAAATAAGTGAAGAAGTAGTCACTAAATAAAAGAAGAAAAAAACCCAGCATTCTAATATTGGAAAAATTAGTGCAAATCAAAAAGAAATCAATCCCTGGTCCTAATATAACATTTCCCTCTTTCTTTTCATACCTCACCCACTTGCTTTTCTCTTATTTGAATAACACTTGGTTAAACCAATTTGCGTGTGTGTGTGTGTGTGTGTGTATGTGTTTATAGTTTGAGTATACATTCTCAAGGTGCCTGATACAAATATCTGTTCCCACTATTTGCTCAACAGATGTCTGGGCTGAATAACTCCTGAGTTTTATATCCTATTCATCTTCATCACACTCCATGTAAAGGATCTCAGGAACATATTTATTTCTATCCATCATGTTACCTTGCTTGCTTCAAACATAATAGTGTCCAAATGAAACCTTAGATAAAAAGAGTATGACATACAAAAAGGATAAGGACAGATTCTATTTACTATGAGTACAAATCCTATCTATACCAAAGACATGTTCTCAACGACTATTTTTCATGTTTTTTTAAACTAATTTTGACAAATGAAAAGAAAAAGGTAGAAGAAAGGAAGATAATATGAAAAGCAACTACTGAAAGTTTCTACCTTTCTTTCCAAGCAGTATTGAATGCATAGAATAAATAGAGCACATATGACTTTTTAAAACAAACTATAGGCACAACACACTTACTGGTAGACCCTTATTGCCACATCTTCTGAAATAAGAGGAAGAAAAATTGTATAGCCCTGCTTGTATGCACACTGTAAGGATTCAGTGCATACTGTAAATTTTTCTTTCTAGCCCTCAGTGCAGAAAGTGGGCGATAAGAGATAATCAGAAGGAAGTCCTCTGTGGCCGTATATAGATAGAGGATCAATCAATCAGGCAATTCAATCAAGAATCATTGAGTAACTCCTATGTCTTCCATATTGTGCTATGGGGAAAATGAGAGAACACAAAGGAAGTAAAAGACATGGTAGCTGGGTTAAAGAGATTAAAACCAGGTTGTAAAGCTTAACACACATGTAAATAATGCAATACAGGAGGAATGGTGCTGAAGAGGAGGGAAGATATTAATATCTGATCCTTAGAGACTGTAATAATTGAGGAAGAAGACCACTGTAATTATCTAGGTTGAGAGAGGAGAGTATGAAGGAAGTTCCGGACTGGTGCGGTGGTAGTGTGAGAGGAAAGGCTCTGGTAATAATCTAGACGCATGAAATGAAAACAAAAGTCAAAGATAACATGGCTAGTTTTACTAGGGACCACATGTAGCATTTTGTTTTGGATACACTTAGAGGATATGGTCTATTAGACAAACATCCAGGTATTCCTTTAGGAAACGTTAATACGGTATCTGTGAATGCCAGCTAGGTGGTGCGGTGGATAGACTGCTGAGCCTAGAGTAAGGAAGACTATCTTCCTGATTTCAAATTACTAATTGTGTGACCCTGAGCAAGTCATTTAACCCTTCTTGTCTCAGTTCCCTCATCTATCAAAGGAGCTGCAGGAGGAAATGGCAAACCACTCTATTATCTTTGCTAAGAAAACCCCAAATGGGGTCATGAAGTGTCAGACACAGCTAAAAAACAATTGAATTAATCCAATAGAATTATTTTGTCTTTATTTAATCATTTATTTAAAATTATTTAGTTATTTCAGTTGTGTCTGATTTTGTGATCCCATTTGTAAGCTTTTGAAATAGACGTAAGACTATGTGAGATATCCTCTACTACTTGCACCAAAGATTGTTGAATTGGGGAGGAGGTCAGGAGGTAGATAATGAAAGAAGAGTTCCCTTTGGAATTCTACAGTTGACTTCTTGCATATCCTGCATAAGAAGGAAATTAATAATTATTCAATGAATATTTCTATGATGGAATAGAATTAGATGGATGAGCAACAGGTACTTTTCACTTGAGTATCAAAATGATGCCAGAATACTTACTCTAGCTCCTTTTTCCATGTTTGGATCTTACTGCAAAATATATTTTGCAAGAATCTTTAAGAAAGTGTAGTTGGGAACTGCTACAGGCATTCATTTCAAAATTAACAAGCTAAGTACTTCTGGGGTTGCTAATCTATAGAACTGAAGAATTAAAGCTGTAGGTATTGCAAAATAAGGCATCTTGATATCACACCAACTAAGTCATTTGGAATGAAAATCTTCCTCATTATTTTAAATAATGCAACTAAAAAAATCTTTACAATTAAGAGTCTAAAGAAAATCATCTTATACTGTTTCCTTTGCCAAGAATCTTACATTCAAGAGATGATTTCGTGTAAGACGGACTTCCTCCCCCCCAACATTCTCTTTTGTTCTTTTTCTATTAAGCATATCTGAATAAAAGCATGTTATGGCTCAAAAAGCGCAGGAAGACAGGAAGAATTGCTATTTGAAAGATTTGGAAGTAATGCTTCTGTAACAGTATTTAAGCACTGTTCAGATTCTTTTTTTGTGTGAAAGCAAAGCTTATTTATTCTCCCATCTAAACCTAAAAAGCTGAGCATATTTTCCTCAGTGTATTAAATAGAACTGACTTAGACATCTCAACAAATAATAACCCTCTTTCTGTGGTGTGTGTTAGGATGTGACTTGGATTCACTTGTTTGTATATGTGGGGTTTTTCTATATTTTTAGAATTTAGGGTCCATTACAATGCCTCTGGTGAGTTTTTTTTTTAACAACTCACAATACCTTTAATTCTTGGGTTCATATTATAAATTCCTCTAAAGTAAAGTAGTACTATGTATGTATCTTTGTTACTTCTTATGAAAAAAAGCTTCTTTTAACATTCCATTTGGGGTCTTTATACTTTTTAGTTGCTTTTCATTGTAAGATCCTCCCTCTAACCATAGTTATTCCACATCTAACATCTCATGTTACTTACTTACGTGAAGTCCTCCTGGATGTTATCATTGTTCTTTAAAAGTTAATCTTGATGGAGTTTGTCTGGAAAACATAGGGTACTGACACATCTAGAGGTATGGATAAGGGAACTAGTAACCAAATAAATTAAAAAATATAAAATAACAAACTTTTCATAAGTTGGTGATAACCTTTTACCAAAAAAACCCCAAAAACCTATCTTCCTCCATTTTATTTCTTATAAGTCAAGTGTTTCAGAGAATGGGGAAGACTCCTAAGCTATTGTTACAAATATCCAAAAGGAAGCTTTTTTCGGTGGCAAAGAAAGAAGGATTGCTCTTCAATGAGGTGATAGCTGAACAAGTTGTAGAATACCTTTGTACTGTAAGAAATGATGAAGAAGATGGTTTCAGAAAAGCCTATGTTATCTGATACAAAGTGAAGTGAGCAGAACCAGAACATTGCACAATTGCACAATGATCAACAATGATAGGACACAATTCCCAAGAACTCATGATGAAAAATGCTATTCATGTTCAAGAAAAGAACTGATGAACTCTGAATGCAGATTGATGAATAAAGAGGAACCGGAGGAAGAGAGAGAATTAGAAAGAAAATTCTAAATGAATTTTAATAATATAAAATTTTAAAAAGAGATCATTTAAAAAATACACAAAGGATCTATGATTTTCTCAGGTTGGGGAATTCCACCTGGACAAAGAGTATGGGGAAGGTGTCTGAGGCATATGTTTGAAGGTGTTTTTTGAGGCATTCAAGTCAAGTGGCTTGGGTGACCTACCCTGAGACATACTTATAAATTTTAGTGACAGTTTTTGAATCTAGCTCTTCCAAGTCTAATACTCTTATTCCCTCTGACAAACTGCCTCTAACCTCTTTTGAGGGCTCAATAAATATTACATAATAAACTAAGGAAAATGGGGGGGAGCATTTCCTGCATGCCACACTTTAACTTTAATTGGTATTAATATTTTTTCATTTCTGAAATTTAGACAATCAATAGAGTAAAAAATCAAGCCCTGTAATAGTTGCCAGTTTCCAAGTATATATGTGCACATTGAAAATAAAAACTGGCCCAGAAACTGGTCTGTGTTGTTTTCTGCTTGACCTTGCTAGACTTTTCTGTTTAAACCAGAGAAATTTTGTTTGCCTGGCCCTTCACTGACTGCCTGCTACCAGGGCATCATGCCTCAGTTCTCCATCTGGATACCTTACCTAATCCTCGCTGCTAGATCTGTTTGACAATGACTACATGTTTTGTTAATTATAACAGAGCAGAGATCATGCCTAATTGAATCTTTGTATGTATCATACCATACAGTGCTTTCAGAAGAAACCTAAATATTTACTGACTATGACCAGCTACCTCCCTGAATCTCTACCTATTGCTTGCGAGTCCCGTCCCCTAATATTTAGCCTGCTTGTCCAAGCTTTTTTTAGTATCCAGGAGGTAGAACTTACATTATAATCATTACTTCATTCAATTCCTATTTAATGAGACTCACAGGAATAAGACTGTATTAATGGCCAAAGGGTTTATAAAGCAGATATGTCAGAGTCCCTGTCCTTTAGAGTTTACGTTTCTACTCAGGAAGAAAAGATGCATGCACAAAAAAACCCCATAAATAATCAAAATCCACCTATTACAGGACTTCAAGCTTCCCTGTGAATCTCTGCCCTGACTGGTGAGCATTTACTATAGATCTTGTCCGGTGTCAGGACCACCAAGCTACTTCCCAGCCATTTGCAGGACAGGTTACTCTCCTCATCCCTCACCTTTTAGAACAGAGGCTTGAAAACCATCATCAAAATCATCACAGACACTCCTGGAAATCCCTTGTCAAACATTTGTCCTGTGGTTCCAATCATCAGTGATTGATACAGAGTAAACACTTAATAAACATGTATTTATTAATTCATGGATAAATTCCAAAATGAGTGACGTAAGTTGTGGTTTCAGATTTCAGTAAAGGAGATTGTTAGGAACTGAAGTATTCAAAGAATTCCTTTAAGGATCAGTAGGATTTAGACAGATGTAAAGGGAAGATAAATAACAAATAGGTAGAATGGTATAAACAAAATGGGAGGTTTTGGAAGAAACACTGTGTGTTTAGGGTATTGTACGATCCCAGAATGTTGTGTCTTCTGTAATTTCCCCACTTCAGAATCTCCTATCCACCATCTGCTATTCTGCTTCTCCTCATTCCGTCCCTTGGAACACATGAGGACTTATGCCACATCTGGTGAATTCCTTTACTCTAAATTGTTCATTTCCATAATTTCATTTTACCTCTACTGTCTTGAACTTTTACAGTACCTAATATAATTAGTTTATAATACCATACCTTTCTAATAGGTACCAGCATACTATATTAGTTGATGCAACCTGGGAATTTCCTAAATTAAAATTTGAAAGATTATTAAGAGAGGATCTAGTTTTTTGTTTTTTTGTTTTTGTTTTTTATCAGTTCCCTCAGTCTGGACTCTTACAGATGAATTTACATGGAATGAAGATTAGCTGCATTTTAACATTTAATTCTCTAAAGGTTTTTTTAACCACTGAAAAGAAAGCAGCAAACAAACAAAAAAACTCAACCAAATCTGAAATATGAATGTCTCAGGAATTTTCTTATTTGGATTGTATAAATCAAATCATTTTAGAGAAATTATTTTATTATTTATAATATATATATACTTATATATGTAAATATATAATTATTTTATTTATTTTAATTATGAAAATATTTTTCATCATGTAGAAAAACATATATTTTAATTATTATTGGATATATTCCTCAAAAGCTACCTATGATTCAAATGATATATTAATAACAATTCCCAACATTTATAGGAATAGGAACTAGATCTATAATTTCATTGTTATAAGAAACTCCCAAATGAGTAAACCCCTTTTTCTAGCACAGGTTGGTTCCATCTTTGAGACTTATAATCTTATAGAACTACAGATAATGACCAATGTATTGAAAGATTAAGAAACTTGCTTACACTGATAAATGGAGAAAACTACTAGAAGAGTAATAATACAATGGACAGTTTGAAGCTATTTCACAAGTTAATCAATTCCGTCAGAATCAGAGAGTAGCAATAAATGGAGAGAACCAAGAGATGATCTAAAAGTCCTTGATGCTAAGGGCTATAATCACATAGCCAGTACATGTTAGAGGTGGATCATAAATTTCGGACTTTGTGGCATCAAGGCTAGCTCTCTAAACACTGACTCTCTCCTGATATTGGTAGAGTACAATAATGTTGGCCTACTGCTTTGCTTACATTATCTCATTTGGGTCTCACAACAACCCTGTGACTTAATATAGATATTCATCTCCCTATTTTACAGATAATGGACTACGACTCAGAAAAATGAAATGACTCTCCCACAATTAGAGCTAATACTCCTCAGAGAAGAGATTTAGGCTAAGGTCTCTATACATCTAACTCCAGTACTCTATTATACAATTCTACCTCTAGTATTAAGAAAACTGTAGAACACCACTATGTAGAAAGGAAAGTCCTTTAATAAAACAAAGACTTGGCTACAAAATTATTTCTTCTATAAACTGAGATTTTAGCACAGGAGATTTCTTACAGTAGGGCCTTCCTAATAAAGGGAAAGAATTCCCAGCTTCAATTGCTGGCCTTCTTGCTTCAAACATTATGCAAAATAGCATCATTCCAAAACATCCGAAGAAATGAAATACCACCTTTAAAATAGTCATTATTCTAATACATCACTTGTATAATGACATCTTCAGTTTATCCAATTTGTATTTCTTATAAAATTTTAAAGCAAGGTCCTTGTCGATAAGGTTATGATGTTGTCTTCTGTTAACTCATTATCTTCTTACCTTGTGTGTCAGGCCTCTGATTGTCAAATTGATCTAAGTTGGATTTATCCTTCCCTATCTAACTACAGATTCAACAAGGGTGTGTGACATTTAAAAAGATTTGAAAGACATAATTTCTGGGGAATGTGATCATTTTGTTAATGATGCCAGTATGATTGTGAACAAAAAGATAGTCATTTAGCTGTCTCTCTCTTAGACCAAAGACAATCATGGTGGTAGACTTTCACTCTCATTGAAAGAAAGGTGTTCCAAAGGGTGGCAATTAACTGATTGGTTAACAACTAATGAGAGAATGAATATTATAATTAGGGGTTAAACTTATACCCTCAGCCTTGGGCAATCTATTCAAAGATTTTCCCCAATCAAACCTGAGTAGAGCGCAATGGTTTCCCCACCTGGGTGGGGTCCGAATGCTACTAATTAGACTAATTTCATTATCAGTAATGTCTGTTCAAGAGTCTGAACTTTTAAAATCAAGACTTTAGAAAAAGCAGATAATTCTGGATCTCTCCAAATCATTGGCTCTTAATAGCCATTTCTCTCAGGAAGGATTTAATCATTCAACGAATCAGTAGACTCTGAGGGCCTTCACAAGGATTAAAATAGTTCACTGAGTCTAAACTGAAATGTGTGTTGTTTTTTTTTTTTTAAAGAGACTAGAATTTAATACTGAAGATGTTCTCATATTATTTGATACTTTGATACTACAAAGCTGGAAGACATCCCTCCCAAATGAAAATCTCAATCTGAAATTTAGGTATCTCCAGAACTTCTCTTGCTTGGATTTTATAAGACAGATGAAACTAAAGAAATGCAAGGGTGAATAAAGCAGGATCCCTGCATTACAAAAGTGGGAACAATAAATTAACATTTCCTTCAGGCTCTAAATCTATAATTCTGTGATCTCAAGAAGTGAATTGAAAAGGGTAAGTTAACCAAAATACTGACATAGGACTTCAATAATTCATATTAAATTAGCATTTTAAGTCTTTAGGTCCAAATCTAGCCTTCATATGTCACATAATAATTAATAATTACTTATGCACGACTTTGATATACAATACCAAAATAATAGTATAGAACACAGTCAATTAACCTAATTAGTACATAGAACTAACACATATATGGCAATTTAAAGCTTTAAATTAATTCTAGATAATTATTTTAAATCTAAAAGGAATTTCATTTAATAGGATTATCTTTTTATAAACCAGTTCTAAAATGAAAAAACAATCCCTGATATATTACAAAATTGTATCAGTTGTCTAACTCCTATCAGTGGTCTAACTGCTAGCCAAGCACAAAAAGCTAAAACTCAAATAGACATCTTGTAGTAGTTTGTTTAATGCTTCTTAAAAGTTAATTCATATACATTTTTAATGAGGACCCTAAAGTTTTTATTTGTTTGTTTGTTTGGGAAAGACTCTGAGTTGCTTTCAAGGATTTTGTAAAAAACACACTTTGAGACATCAAGGACAATACTTAAGCTTAACACTGTTCTGAATATTCAGTAATAAACAAGAAATGTAAAATTTTAAATCATAAATAAATCATAGAACTTTGGAACCAGAAAAAACTTTAAAGATCATATAGTTCATACCCTCATTTTATAGGTAAGGAAACTAGGACTTGTATGGTAAGTAAAGTTTTGTATCAAAATTTTTTACCAAATTAATTCTTGGTTTTTTTTCATATTTTTATATAATACTTTGAAATATATGTGAAATATAATACTAGGTATTTTTGAATTGCAAAAAATCACATTACTGTAGCAGATTATATATTTTGAAACTATTATTTTAATGAACCAGCTTAAGATTTTCATGCTAGAAAACGGATACAATGCAATAGATGCTAGTATTCTAGGTTTTGCCTGTTGGTAGTAATAAGTATTAGATCACCACGAAAAGCATTACATTTTATGTATCAAAATCTGAAGAGGGAAAGAAACAAATCATATGGAAAGCATCTTAGGGCTTGCTAATACAAAAAAAGCCCATGAAGAAAACATCAACTAATGATTGATATGCCTTTTCTGCTACCTATAGAAAGTATGTAAATAAATCATCTATACAAGAATAAAGACTTTCATTCCTAAAAAAAATTAATAGAGAACATGGGAGTATTCACAAGCAATATTTAACAATAAACTACATCTTTACCATTTCACAGATGCTCATTTCTTGTTAATTATCAAAAGCCATTTGACACAGTAGACTAAAATTCTGCCTTTTGCAATGAAGTCTTCCCTACCTATATGTCAAAATTATTCAAAATTTCTTAATATATAGAAATAATACTGTCAAAGTACTCCCCTATAGTAAATAATAGGATTTTGAAAAAAACAGAGAGATGTAGACATGCATGCCAAAACTATTTACCCCTGTGATGGAGGAGAACCAACAAAGAGTTTCATGGTGGAAAGAATCCTCCATGGACAGTGAGGTCCTCCAGTTATTGCTATTTTCAGCTGGCATGGTTCTAGCTACATAAAACCCTGGGCATTGCAGGATTTCAAGAAAGTGAAATGTAACCAATCAAAAAAGTCTTACCTGATCACCCGCACAGGAAAATCCAAATGGATGGAGTTTGTTAATTGCTCAAATTATGACATCTATAATCTATAGAGTATTCCATCAGTGTGTATATATGGGACATATAGTATAGACAATGCATTTGGTCCAGGGTTGAATGTGAGGAGGAAAGCAGGCTAGATTGTCTTTGAAAAACTGCAAAGCTTCTTTAATGACACTAAGCTTCTTGACTTGTGTTTTTAATACCAATATCCTACTGGTATTACTATTTCTCAACTATATATATATATATATATATCCTTATCCAATAGTCTCCAAAGAACAGAAAACAATTATCAAACAAATGGCAACACAGTGGCTCATGAAGGGTTTAAGCAGACTGCAACATATAACCAAGGAAGAAATTCGAAGAACGATTAGAATAAAGGCTATCATCTGGGAGGATAAGCTGGTGACCTAGTGAGGATGAAGGAAGCAGACACACAGCTGGGGTATTTCACTGGTATCTTTGGGATGTCAGGAAAAGATGAAAAATGCCTCTAGCACATTGGACATACTCTTGTGATGAAATTATGCATGGACATGGAGAACTATAGCAAGGCTGGGTCATGACCTGAGTTATTGGAGAAAAGTCCTAAATCTAGGAGTTAAATATTGGAGAGTCTAAGTATTGGAGAGTTTATTTTGCATACATACAGTTTGTATATATAGTCTTATTCATTTTAGGAATATAAGAAGTAGGAAAATGGTATGGTTGTATTCAATCATCCCTCCATTGAAAGCAGTAATCACAGATTGTAATTCATTTTTTATAGTAATGATAACATGGATAAGTCCAAGGAAATATTTCTAATATTTAAACAAATTGTTACTCACTTTCGACAATTACTTGTCTGCCTTCCCAGTTGTCCTTAATCAGCTGTATGTTTCCAAAATGTGCATCACTGTAGAAAATTCGGTTGGTCCCTTTTCTTCTCAAGCTGTAGTCAAAAGCCAAAGCTATCACATTCTTGAAATAATTTGGATTTTCATATGGCCTAACTGGTGAGTTTAAATTAGTCTCATCTGAAAGATGTATGCTTTTTAATATTGTTCTCCCTGAATATAGTAAATAACCTTCATGTCTTAGGCAGGTAACTCCATCTTCTGCAAGATATCCATGTGCACAAGCGCATGTTCTTTGAAAATTTCCTCGATATAAACAAAGCTGTTGACAGCCACCATTGTCCTTTGCACATACATTAGTACCTATTGGGAAGTATGGAAAGAAAATAATTTTTTTCTCAGTCAATTTGAAAGTTGGAAATTCAGATAGCCCTGGGTCACTCTATTTCTTATGCTGAACAGAATTTCCCTTTGATCAGACTTATTACAAATATTAAGGGCTGGACTATAATGACAGTCTTCATCTGCTTACTGTGACATTCAAACAAGATTAATTTTTATTACTTTTGAATCAGCCAACTCTCTAAGACTTTAAGCTGTAAATGCAGAAGTAGCAACAATATAATCATTAAAGAGTTCTTGTTCCAATGAAGTTACAGCCCTGCAGTCCCATCCTTATCTCAATAGTGTATACAGCTTTCGAATATTGAAATGATATAACAACAAAATGAAGTTTGGGAAAATTACACTCCAGGACCTTTAACTCAGAAAATAATTCTTTCCTTAAAGGTTTTCCATCTAAATTCTGCATCTCTATAGCATCTATCATAGTTTGCATTCTGCACATAGTAGGTATTTTATAAAACTTTTATAAAATTGAAATGAATAAGCATAAATCTTCTGTCAAACCAATATATCGTTCTTTTAAATGATGTAATTATATTTAAGAAGCGAACCATATGCATTTTATTGTGTGATTCATTTGGCAATTTTTCTTTCAGTGGAATATAACTTGTGCTTCTTCTTATTAAATTGTTTTGATAGTTATGAAAAAATACATTTCAAAGATGAAATGGTTTAGAATGCACTTCATATTTTACTAGGTGGTATAGTGAAAAGAATGCTGGATTTGGAGTGAAGAAGACCGGAGTTTATTTCTAACTTCAAATAATTAGCTATCTCAATGACCCTGGGTAAGGTTTTAATCTCAGTCTTCCTCAATTTCCTTATCTGTAAAATGGGGCAAATAATAACACCTACTTTCAGAGTTATTGTAAAGTGCTTTGCAACTTTAAACCTTTACATCAGTTTTGGGTATCATTTTTATTCATGTCCAGAATACTATATTCTAGGTGTTTAATGCATCTTGTAGGATAATATACTTAATAACTTAGCTACTTTCTACTTTTCTCATATCCTATGACTTTCCTATGGTTTGCCTCCATTCTTTATATTTAGATCCTATTTCCTTGTCTCATATATTTGTGTACACATGTCCTATACATATGTATTCTATAATAAAAATATGAATATAATATTATTATTAATATATTCATATGTGCATGAATTGAGAAGTATGTGACTATGCATACACACATATATATATACTTATATATATATATACACTCATGTGTGTGTGTATTCTCATACAAGTTATCTTTTTTTCTTAACAATCTTTACTTAGGAAGAGCATTATTTAAAAATTTTAGATACATAAGAATAAAATATTTTTCTGTAAAATATAGAATACATTTGTGTGGTGTGTCTGTACATATTTGTGTATACATACGTACATACATGAAAAAATATAAAATATTTCACACAATTATTGAAAATTACTCACCTTTCTCTCTTACTCGATTAAAGACTTTGACTTCCTTTAGGTTGACTCCAAGACCTGTTCTCATGGTCACTGCTTCTGTGGCATCACTTTTGTGACCTCTTCGGATAGAACCATTTGCATGTGCTCTGTCAGAAAGTTCAAGACGCCTGATCAACTATCTTCAACTAATTAAAATTAAACCAGTCATTAAACTAAAGCCAACAGATGGCCAAACAGAAGGCAAAGAAAGCAACTCTAGTGTATGACATTGATAAGCTTTAGCTTTGAATATCAAAAGTACCTTTTCTGTGGAAATTACATGGCTTTGTGAGATCCTTTTTGCGACCTTGTGAAGGAATGGCTAATCCTACAAAGGTGAAGCAGCTGGCACTGAAATAACATTTTGAGACTCAAATACTTATGGAAAAATAAATTACCTGTCAGACCAGTAGATGTAAGCCCCAAAGACTGCGACTGAAAACATATCCACATTGCTCCCTGACAGCACAATCTCCCGATTCCCTCCACTCTCAAGGTCGATTCTTTCTATCTTGTCTATGCGGGCATCACACCAGTACAATTTATTTTCCTAAAGATCAATTACAAAGTAAAGTTTACCAAGCTATTTTTGTCCAAATGTTTTATTAGAAAAAAATGGAAAGCTAACCAGGGAAGGGCATGCTAATACAAAACAATCCAGGAGATAACATACTTTGAATATTGAAGAGGTGAAAAAGAAACAACAGACCTCATAATCAATGGAGACGCCATTTGGCCATGCTATCCCCATGCTCACAAGGATGACTTTCTCAGAACCATCTAATCTTGCTTTGCCAATACAGGGATTCTGCCCCCATTCGGTCCAGAACAGGTAGCTGGAATTAAATTATGAATTTACAATCATGTAGGAAGATTTATTTAAATCAATGAAATTCAGATCAAATAAATGAACAAGATCATTAAAAATTTAAAACCACATGCAAAAATTATACCAACAATGGCATCAGCCACTTCGTGTGCTGCTCCTAACAGGGTACTGCTGTTGAATCCCTCTGTATATCTATCATCTACTTTGGCGCGCTTATTTTTTAATTTTTTAAAAAAAATTTCTTAGGTAAAGAAATCACACTAAAAATATCAGATCATAACATCTGAAATCAAAGAAATTTCAGTTCATAAGATGTTTGGCAGAGCTTTGGGGATAAAGTAGAGTAAATCTTTGGAACTTAGTTCCTTCCAGAGAATCTCTTTAGTCAATCAATCATTACATGATTTTCATATTAATGAAAACAACACATAACTTCACTTGGTTTATGGCTAAGCAGAGTCAATGAGGCTGCTCTAAAATTCCTCATGTAAAGTACCCAAGATGGCCTTGTCTTAACAGCCTTCACTCAGAATCTCCTAAATATTAAAAAAAAATGCTGCCTATGTCTGGTCCTCCTCTTTATTAATTTTTATTAATTTTTTATTTTTTATTTATTAATTTTTAAACTTGTGAAGATTTTCTGAAGTACTTCTGCCATTATAAGTGGAGTCAGAGGTCTCAAAGCCAAAACACACCAAAAATGCCTCAGTAATGCAAAGGAAAGGCACATTGTAAAACATCAGTACTCTGTTCAATGCAGTGACTTATTCTGACTTTAAGGAACTGATTATGAAACAGAGAGATAATAGACTATTGGTGCCAAATGAAGTATATGTTTTCATAGATGCTTAATACATTGGCCTACTTTGATAAGCTATACATTTTTGTTGACCCTTCTCTGTGCTATTATATGACATAAATACAGAGATGCCAATTATTATAATAAGAAATAGAAAATGAACCTGTGATTTTAATGGTATTGGACCTCTCAGATGAAGAAAGAAATTCCCTCTACCAATATAGGATGACATTTTCTCTGCACCTGATAGTTTCAGATAGTTGTGTAGACCATTAAGAGATTAAGGGGTTTGCCTGACATCAGAGAGATAGTATTCATTAGAGGTAGCAGTTGAACTTTAGTCATGCTGGTTTCAGGGCCAACTCTCTATCTACTATACAATGTTGTCTCTTAGCAATAAGATAAAATAATAATATGAAAGGTATATACCTCAGCAAGAAGGAGGGGAAAAAACTATTCCTATTTGCAATGATATGATGGCATACTTAGAATACTTCAGAGATTCAGTTAAGAAGCTATTCAAAATAGTTAAGAGCTTCACTAAGATAGCAAACAAAATAAATACTGCCCTTCCAAATCACCAGCATTTATGGACAGTACAAATATAACCAAAGTAGTATAAGAGAAATTCCACTCAAAATAATAAAATTAAAAAGATCTGTGAGCTGGTGTTTTCATGCACACACATAAACACAATTTATAAAAATTCACGTACACAAAAGTCTATATACAGAAGTAGAGAGACAAGTAATTGGAAAAATGTTTCTTGCTCGCATTTGGGTCATTCTAATAAAAATGACAATACTAGCTAAATTAATTCATAGATTTAATGCAAGGACAATGAAATCACTAAGGTGATATATTTTAGAGCTTGGCAAAATAAAACTCGATTTATTTGGAAGAACAAAATACTTAAAATAGTAAGGAAAATAATGAGGAAAAAAAATATGAAGGAAGAGGGAATAGCTCTATCAGACCTCACATTATTAATGAGTTTAGTCATCAAAAATATTTTGCATTAATTAAAATACCAAAATAACAATATTAATGTATACATATATATCAGCATAAAGGGGAAAAAACAAACTTCCTATTTGCAGATGAAATAATGGTATTCTTAGAATACCTCAGAGATTCAGTTAAAAATTAATGGTTAAGATGATTAAGAGCTTCATCAAGATAGTAGATGAGATAAATCTCTCCAAATCATTAGCATTTCTATACTGTACTAAGAAAAAACAGAAAATCATGAGTTTAAAATGAATAGGTCATCTGAACATTAAAAGTCATACCATTTTTTTTAATGGAAAAGGACATGATAAGATGGCTTTAACAACCATAGCCAGAGGGAAAGATTCTTGAAATAGAGAGAGGATGTCATAGAATATAAAATAGGTAATTTTGACTACACAAAATTAAAAATTTAATAGAATAAAATCAATTGATAGAATTAGAAGGGAAAATTTAGAATGGGAAAAATATTGGCATCAAATATCACCAACAAAGATTTAAATCCAAAATATATAAGAAACTAATACTGACAAATAAGACCAAGAGGTATTTCTCAATTGATAAGTGGCCCAAGTATATAAACAATGAAAACTGTTTGGTCTTGCTTAATCTGTCCCAGGAATTATAGTTGAATTTGTGTAAAAGTTATGCTTTTCTTTGAGACTTTTCTTGTAGATGCTTATAAATATTTTCTTTTCCTGTGTTTGTCTTGAACATCCCACTCAATTATAACAGCTCTTAAGGGGGTATTCTTTTTTTTTTTTCATTCATTTGTTTACTACTCATTCTCACTTGTAGGCACAGGTCTCTTCCTCATTGTTAGAAAACTATAAAGTAATTCAATCTTTCTAATTTCGATTAGGAATTATCAAAAAAGTAACTAAATTGCCAAAAGCACTAGATTCAGCTACCCCACATGGACATATATCCCAAGGAAATAAAAGACAAACACAAAGGTCCAACATATCCTAAAATTTGAATATATTCATATCAGCATTGTTTGTGGAAAAAATAAAGGAACAAAATTTCCTGGAGACCGTGAATACTCCTGTATTGGTAAAAGAATGAAAAATATTCACATATATATGTGTGTGTGTTTACATATATATGTGTACACATATGTACACGTATATACACATGTGGGTTAGGTGACATGTAGAAATATGGGTACAGCACATTCACTGAAGGATCTGATGAAAAATATTATGTTTCCTAAATGGTATTTCCCTGTCTACAGACCCCATGAATCACTGTTAGGTTTTATGACCTTTTTAATAAGTCATAATATTAGAGTTACTTTCATTTGAGTTATATCACAGTAGTTCTGTGCCTATAAGGAACATTATATTGAAGGCTTTATCTTTTGCCTGTTTTGCTGATATACACACATATATGTATTATATATTTGATGAAATGTTATATGATCAAAAACGATGAATATGAGAAAGTAAAGAAATATGGGATTTGCATAATTTATGCAGGGCAAAATAAATGGAACCAAGAAAAAATTGCACATTGGTAATTAAATGAAGCTTACTAAAGTAAATCTAACTTTACTAAAGTCTAACTAAACTTACTAAAAGAGGTCTAACTCTAAGTGAATGAAAATGAATGAAATTCCTAGAGAACAAGTCATGAAATTTTCATTTCATGCATTCATTCTTTCACCTAAAAGACATGAGGCTATATTGTTTCTCGATAAGCATTGTATTGAGCATTTTTGCATAATTTTCTCCATTTGTCATATCAGAGGATTTGATCTTGGGCGATAGACCAATGACTATAATGCAAATACAAAAGTCATTGGCAATTTTTTTTTCAAAACTCAATTTATTGTAAGATAGAGTTCAGCTTGGAGAATCATTGAATAGTGACAATTATGTGAAAAATCGGAGTAAAGCAAAGATCATATTTGAAATTTTTCTAGGATGTAACATTTTGACAGTGCTTAAGAAACCAGAATCACCTCCATACCATGACGAGCCATCAGAGGCAGACTTTGGTGGAAGACCAATCCACTTGTTATGTAATGTTGTATATTACATTAGCACATGTTGGTATTTTATCCCCTCACCCAAGGTGGCATGGAATAATGAATAAAACTTTGACCTTGACTCCAGAAGACATAGTTCTGAATCATACCTAAAACAGTGGCTGTGTGACCCAGGTAATTCATTCCAGTTCTTTGCCTCTGTTTTTTCAACTGTGAGACAAACTGTTTTCGCACAATCAGTAGTGTTATTGTAAAAATCAGAGGAGACAATATACTTAATGTGCTTTGAAAATTTAAAGTTCTCTATGTGTTAGCTATTACTTTCAATATTGTTAATATTATTAGAGAGGCAGCATGGCTTAATGAATAGAGAGTGTTTTGAAATGAAGAAGTGGGCTAAAGTCCCCACCTTAGACACATACTGGCTGTCAAACTCTGGACAAATCACTAAACCTTTCAGTGCCCTAGGCATCTCTCTAAGACTGTCTATTTCAGAGAGGATTCTGACCTGCATTGATTTATGGAATTATCTTACCTATACTAATGAAATCACAGCCCATCTATCGTAGTCTCTATCTTCATCTTTACTGCCACTACTACTACTACCACTACCACTACCACTATCACCACCACCACCACCACCACGACTACTACCACTACTGCTACTACACCACTAAAGTTCCTTCAGGGCAGAGACATTATTTTATCTCAATTCTGTACCTTCTCAGGGTTTATCACATTGTTCTGCACATAACAGGTGCCTAAAAATTTGGAGTTGCATTGAACTGTGGGTTAGTTGAGATGTAGAAATATGAGTACAGCATATTCACAAAAGGATCTGATGCAAAAGACTGTGTTACCTAAATGAGGTTTCCCCCTTTAGGGACCCCATGTATCACTGTTAGGTTTTATGACCCTTTTAATAAGTTTTCATATTAGAGTTACTTTCATTTGAGTTATATCACAGTAGTTCTGCGACTATAAGTAACATTATATTGAAGGTTTTATCTTTTACCTGTTTTTGCTGATTGGAAAAAGAACAGAAATGAACTAGATACAGAGTCAAGAAAAATAACATTATTTACATTGAAAAATATTAATAACATTTATATTAGAATATATTCAATAAAGCATGAAATAATTTCCATCTGTCTTAATCTATGAATCTCTAATCTTTACCAATCTTAGAGACCCTGTTACTCTTTAGGAAGAATTTTTTTTCTATCATACTCTAAATTAAGAAATTTTTCTTGAATGAATGAACTACATTTCTGCCTAAGGCTGTGTATATGTTTTTACAAAGCAAACATTACCTTCTTATGTTGTCCACATAAGGTCAAAGTATAATTATTCAAATTAAATCTTATGAATTATCATGGGAGACTTAAATAAAAGGTCTTACACAAAATAGATGTGCTCTCTTCTTGCTCTTGACTTGGTGCCTAATAAATCATCAGGCAAAGAAAAACAAAACACTACGCTAAATTGATATAAGAAAAAAAATCAAAATATTTTGATTGCTCAAATATAAATATCATTACATTTAGTCTTTCCTTTGTGGTATACATGAGTTACATTTCATATTCATTAACAAAAAAAAGTAAATACTGACATGACAGTAACAAATTATATTTCTCTTGTACTTAATTGTTATAAAGCACTTTAAATACATTATTTCTTTGGTCTTCATAAGAACTCTGTGAGCTAAGGTCATACTAAGACTTGTTTGAGAGAGGAAGGGAAGAAAGAGTGTGAATGACTATGTTGACATAATATATCCGGTATCTTCAGTCACTGAAAAATAAAATGTTTTTTCAGAAAGAAAGGGCAAAGGTAAAAAGATTACATTATTCCTTGGAAATGTGAGTGTATTTAGGGAAACCTCATCAAAAGAATACTATTAGGGACCTCTAGAAATACATAGGTAAAAACAGTGAGTGAAAGACAGAACTCTCTGGTGTTGGAAAAAAAGAAATGTCACTATACAAAAAGGTGAGGAGACAGTGACAATAGATCTTACGTTCTGGCATATGGGCCACCCAAAGAGAGTAGTAAAAACATTATTAGCTCATTTAGCCAATGAGGATAGCAAGTCTTATAGGATTGCTACATAACTTGCTCAAGGTTAAATCATACCACAGCATAAGCAGCAGAGATAAACTGAAATATATTTTTTCACTACAAGACCATCATTCTTTATGTTATAAAATGCCAAATTACTAGAACCTGTAATTTCATTAATGGAACTATACACTAAAAACCCATATTGTATATGTGTCTTTATAAATATTTGAATTTCCACACAGATATCTATCTATCTATCTACCATACTCTCACTTCATTATGATTTTTAATTTGGGGGAATTTTGCCTGTACAATTTTTTCTAAACTTTGAAGATGTTTTTTCTCAGCTATGCATGAAACTCTCATATCAATGTGTTAGTGCTTTAATAAAAAAATTTAAAAGCAAAAGTTTAATGGAAATGCCAAAATAGAAACAAAAATAAACTCACCTAATAGGATCTTGGATGATAGGAATGTTTATACTGGAATGACTTTAATATTAATACAATTTGTATTCTATAAATTATTTTTTTAAATGTGTGAGAGTTTTTCTACAAGAAAAAGGAATGTGTAGCCTAAAGGGAAAAGATAGAAGGTAAATCACAAATCATTTTTGAACTTTAGTTTGTGATATCAATGCTATAAAAATTCTGGTAAAAATTCTGTTAATCCCTCAGACACTTGGTGCATATTTACAAGTTTTAGAAAAACAGAAAAGAAAGTAAAGTAGAATGACAGAAAACCCAGCCAGCATTTTGTTGACTAGACAAACAGTATTATGGCACAGGTTTTTCTTTTTTAAATCAGAACAAAAGTTTAGAAAGATTTTTTTCTTTTAACTCCTACGAACACTTAAATTATCAGATCCAAAGACTTGTAACTCATTATTTTGACAATGAATTTTTTTTAAAAGCCATTACTTTGTCATTTTCTACTATCATCCTTTATTTTCTCCTTCTTTTCACAAACAAATTCCTGGGGAAAAAAATCTTCTTCATCTCATTACCTCCTCAGTTCAAAATCCCTGAAATATGACTTCCAACTTCACCGAATGATTGAAACTGATCTTACCAAAGTTATTTTAATTTTTAAATACAACAGCCTTTCCTCAGTTCTTATTCTAATTGAGCTATGACTGTAATGGGACTTTCAGGGCTCTGCTCCAGAACACTCAAGTTCTAGGACCACAGACCCTGTGTGATCATCTTACAGTGTTATTTTCCTTGCCTCAACACCAAGATCTCCAGTATGCCCATCTCTTACTTCTCCTCTCTACTTTGGACTCTATGGTACTACCATCAGTGAGACCTTCTTGTATTGACGATAATTCCACAGCACCATAAGCTAATTTGCCATTCTTGGAGTCAAGGAAGATGACTGCCATGACTTCTTTGACACCTTTTATGACATCTGGACTACCCATACCCACTCTCCCTCCCCCCATATTTGGTGTATTCCTGATAGTTTAGAGGTCTTTAGTTCATTTAAATATTTCCTAAAACACTAAACATTAAAATGATTATTTGTATGACTATTATTTTTCCCAAGCAAATAAGAATGTCATTAGTAGTTAAAGGACAGACCTGAAGTCTTAGCATATCGATTGAATTAGTCTCCATTCACTTTCAAATTTTAAACTTTCCATAAAAAATGCTAGAATCTATGAATATACAACTACGGAATACACTTAAATGAAAAGCAATTCCAATCAATGCAAGAAATAATTCATTTGGACCCGTACTCTATTCCAATCAATATTAATCCGTTTGATATTTTACATAAATCACATAGGTATAGATAGGTTCTTATAGTGGACCTTAAACTTTAAGACTCACTACTAGTTTACCAAGTTAGGAGATTCACTTGTGCAACTACAAGAATGCTGGCAAAGAATCTCGAAGCTCAAATTCCAGGTGCAAATCCAGAATGGATGAGATGCTTTGATGTTTTGGAAAGTTCCCCAACTTATTTTTATATTTCCAGACCATTGTCTCTTGTCCAACATGAGCAAGTAATCATCTTATGACCAATTGATGACCATGTAGTCAATGGAGATGCTCCATGCTTCACTCAATCTGTCATGATATGTCAAATTGTTGATATACCATTTTTGACTCTCAAGAGCAAAGTCTAACAACCAATTAGATTTTATATTTCACCGTGCCTCTTTTGTATTTTTGGGCATCAAACTCTGTGAAAACAAGGACCTGGAAGAAGGCGGTATCTCAGATGATAAGGAAGATCTGAAGTCCACTTCATTAGAGGGGACCACAAACCTTTAAATTAAGTGCCATTTGCTCACAGTTCTGCCATGGTGATTTTTCTATAGATTGGGAAATTACAATCCTAGCATCAGATTTTGCTCAGTTTTTGACTACTGGGTTTCCATTCACATTCACAGCTCTTTTTGGTTGCCATTAAAAATTAAAGGGTCTAGGGCTAAGTCAATTGTATTTGAAGCTAATTTTCCTGCTGACACTGCACATGAGACGGTTTTTAGACACCATGGCTCTGCTCCTTATGGAAAGCTTATGAAAACAGGAAACTTGCTCTTTCTGAGGAGTAGAGCTGGAAGGAATAGAGCTTCCCTCACACCCCTCCCTCCCACAGAGGTTAATAATATGGGTCAAAGAACTGGACTAAACCTGAATGGTAACAGACTGGGCACCTAAGATTGGGGGTACATTCAAAAACAGAAAATTCATCATGATTTCACTCAAATGCCTCGTCTTGTCATAAAGGTTACCCTTGTGTCCTCAAGGCTTTATTCCAGGAGAGCAAAACCTCTGGTAGGTGTTTGAAATCTGGAATAAATTCCAGTGTGAGTTTAGGAAGTGATAGATTGTACATCTGTTTAATAAGTCAACATATATAGCATAGTAAATAGAGTTTAACAGGGTTAAGAAGACATAAATTCCAATCCTGTCTCAGGATTTAAATCTTAACTGTATGACTCTGGGCAAGTCATTTACCTCTGTCAGCCTTAGTTTCTTCATCTGCAAAATAGGAAGAGTAATAACACCTATCTCACAAGGTTTTGAGTAGAATAAATGAGAATATGTATGTGGAGGTATGGATTTGAAAGTTTTAAGAACTATAAAATGTAAGCTAGCGATTATGTTAATTATCAAATGTTATTACAAGTGCTAGCAAATATTACAACTATCATCATCATTGTTATTAAATTAGACTCTAAGGATACAAAGACTGAAATGAATCCATTCCTGACCTCAAAGAGCTTCTCTCTGTCTCTCTCTCTCTCTTTCTCTGCATGTATGTGTGTATATATATGTGTGTGTATATAAATGTGTGTTTTCTATCTATCTATCATCTTTCTTTCTTTCTATTCCTTTTGGAAACTACAAGCTACGTCAGCTCTCTCTCTCTCCCCCTCCCTGTCTGTCTGTCTGTCTGTCTGTCTCTCTCTCTCTCTATATATATATATATATATGTGTGTGTGTATATATATATATATATATATATATATACACATATATATGAACATATTAGAATATCACTTTGGGTAAAAGAAAAATGTAATCTGCTTTGGTTAAGGGAATCTTCACAATGATCCAATTACACATTCTTGAATTATTGATATATGTATTAATAACATACCTACAAATATGACTGTCACCTCTCAGTGAAGATAAGGTAAGGACTCTTGTAGCTACTTAAAGGTCCCCTATTCCAAATCAGGACCATAGCAAGTTCTGAGAGAGTTTGCATGTCTGATTCACAGTTCAGCATACACAGGCAATTTATAATCACAGTCATTACTCCCTAAAAAGTAAAACTCCAAATAATAATGCCTGGTCTATGCATCTGAAAGTACTTAAGAAGTTGATCAAGAACTAATCAGTAATATATTAAAGGAGAAAGTTAGAAATGATCAGCATATGGAAGAAATTGAATCTGGAGGAAAAAGAGTCACGATTCAGATATTACCAAAATGTGACACCTGTTTACTGTAATAATTTCAAGGAAAAAAACTAATGGAGAAATAATGACAGACCGCTGTGAAAGAGCTCACCCTAACATCATTAATCTCTGCCCTTCTCTTTCAGGGCTAATAATTTCATTATACCCAATCTATTTTTATTTTAATGTTTGAGAAATACCAAAACTAGTATTATTTTTTTTATCATTTATAGATGAAAGGGAAGAAAAAGTATAGATTTCATTATCTTGAGCATACTGACATATAACTGCGAGTCTGCTATACTCATTAAATTTAAGAAGGTGTGTTTGGAGAAATAGAATAATAAAGAAAAAGAAAAATGAGAGAATGAATAGAAGAGCAATAGAGAGAACGGAGTGGCAGAAGTAGACCAAGAAAGAAAGTAAAAGGTCATCTAATTTATCTTAAACTCAGCCCAAACAGAGGGACATTTTATCATTTGTTTTTGAAATATCTTTACAGAAATAAATTCTATACCCGCAATTGTTGAAATGAAGTAAACAAGAAATTCCTTCCAAGCTCCAGTCCTCTGACTCTGCTTCTTGTCCTTTAAAGTTTACTCTCTTCTATTTAGTCATCCATGGGGTGGACAAGTGTTTAGCTTACTGTGGTACTTTGAAGAATCTGTGATTTAATTATCATAGCTATTGCCCCACCCCCTCCACTGATGTGGATTGCACTCCCTCCATATCTTTCATCTTGTGAAATTCTTGTGCCATTTTTTCCTATGAATCCTTCATAGAAAGTCAGCTTCATTTGCCGGAGGACTTTCTTTTACTCACTCACTATTTTGTACCACTTGGGTTTTGAACTTCACTGCCTTTGTTATCTCCTTTGATTATCACTGACAAACCTGCCTCCTTTTCCAGCATACATAGCCTCATCCTAATTTTCACAGACAGATCATCCTTGGTAGTATGCTGCAGTCTGTTTGTGTCCACCACACATCTTTCTATTTGCCCTTGGAATTCTTTTGACATTTAATTCTTCTAAGAACTTAATAATCTAAAGACTTACAAATATACAGCAGCCATTTTGCAAAACAGGACATAAGAGAGATGAGTAGTGAGCAGCTTGAGTTCTTTAAAAGCAGTGACCATTTTCCCTTCTTCATTCTAGTCCAATCTCATCTTGGTCAGTTGTGGTCCATTTACAATACTGATCCAAAGGAGATGACAATTACGGTCATTTCATGGGATGCCTATTCAAGTTGCATGCCATAATCTATACAATATATGTTTTTTTCATTCAAAAGATAATGACTAAGCACCCAGGTAAGTCTTGGTTGTTAATTAAATCATCTCTTTACCTTCATTTCCCATGTTAAAGACTCATTTTCTTTTTATATTTATTTACAGATTCTTATTTGTAATTTCCAATCACATTTCTTGCTCTGAATTCTTCCTCAAGTTTCTTTACCCTTCAAACTGTGGAGCCTCAGAAAAGATGCAGTCACAGAATTTAGTAAGTCCAGGTAATCAAGGATTGTCTCAGAAAATTAATCTGCTTATTCTCTATAATAGTTTTTCTATTGCTAACAAAACTGAATTGATGTTACATAATAGTGACCACGGTGGCAGAGGTGAAAATGCTTGCCCGCTCTTGGCACTCAGTGCCTGATTGGAGTTTCAAGCAACCAGTGCTTCATTTAGCTAGATACAATGAAGTTGTATAATGCTTTTCATTGATATTGGTACAGCTGTCACTTTAGTGAACACAGATGCCCCAGGTAAAAGCTGTCAAGGACCAACCCACCTTCTGAACTCTTTTATACATGCATTAAAAAAAATCAACTGTTAATTTTCTAGCCATTTTTCCTTGGTTCCCAGTATTCCATTTCAGCAGGAAGTGACATCGTTATTATTCGATCAGTTCCCAGAAGATTGATTATGACATTGCACTGGCACTAAAGGCATACAGAGCTATGGAAGCGAAGTCATTGAAGTTTCAACATAAACATTATAAGCAGTCTCACAGTTTGGAGGTTCATCATATCACCCCTCCCATTTTCTACCTCTATAATGTCAAGGACCTCACTTTACCTTTCTAAATCTGTTTCCTCATGAGGGATTGAGACTGGATAATCTCTATGATCCTTTCAAGCCCCAAATGTAGAATACTTTAATCATTAAGGAAAAAAAAGAATTTGTTGTGCATGGAGAAGAAGCTATTATGCAAACAGATGTCAGATAAAGGAAAGTCCTTCTTCAGACTATTAAAAATGTGATTCAAATCTTCGCTATATGCTTCTTGCAATAAAGTGAAAAACAACCAGCTTGTATCAATCATTTTCTTTAAATCCTACATCTTGTTCTGTTAACCTGCCAAAGTGTTTCCCTGAAGCACAGATCTGGCTAGCAGTTTCCATAAATAATGCAGTAAATATTACTTTTATGACCTAAAGTCTTTCAAGAAGCTTTGAAATGGATTGTGCTAAAATAAAGATTCCCCTCTTCTGCTCTGCCCCTTTTTGAGATTTATCCATATAAAATAGACTTTAGCATATCAAGGGAGTTTACTAATTGCTTTTTAGTTATGCATAAAATTAAAGACTTCAATCCAACAGAAGGTAACTGTCATCAGCTCCTGGCCTATTCCAACTCCTCTGTATAGTGTATACCATTTTGAAAAGCAAAAAAAAAATGTGTGTAAAAATGTCGAGGATACAGTCATTTCTCTGAGCAGCAAATGACTAATTTCAATAAATGGTGGAACCAAATCCTACATTTTTCTTTGTTCAGCTATTCATTTCCTGTCTCTCTTCTCTAGGAGATAGTGATTTATGTATTCATCTCCTGGAACCAAGAAAATCTTTGTGTTACACAATAAAAATACATTTATATAGCACTTCAAAGGATGTAAAACCCTTCAACTTCAAAGCAGGTGTTACAAGTCACATGGATGATGATGATGGCATTAATAACAACCAATATTTATATAGCACTTCAAAGTTTGCGAAAAGTTATACACATTAATATATATATGTATATATAATATCTTATCTCATGAGCTTCACTAAAATTTTGTGAAGTAGAGGCTGTTATTATTGGTCCCATTTTACAGATGAAGAAATTGAGGTTGGGAAAGGTTAAAGTGACTTGCCCGGTATTACAAATTGTCTGCGGCAGGATTTGAATCCGATCTTCCTGATTCTAAGCTTGATACAGTATCCACAGCCCTACCCGACTGCCTCATTAATATCATCAACCCAATTTTGTTGCTGTTGTTGTGTCCAAGTCTTTTTTATCACTTTTGCCCAACTCTCCATGACCCCATTTGTGACTCTGACCTTGTTTGACATTTTTTTTCCAGCTCATTTTACAGATGAGGAAAACAAGACAAACAGGGTGATTTGCTCTGGGTCACATGGCTAGTAAGTGTCTGAAGCCAGATTTGAACACATGAAAATGGGTCTTCCTGACTCCAATCCCTGAGCCACCCAGCTACTCTGTCATTATAATTTTATATAGGATGAAACTGAAATGCTAAAAGATGATGTGACTTGCCTGTGATCACATAGTTTACATCTGAATTAGGACTGAAACTCGGATCTTTAAGTCCAAGAGTCTTATTGACTCTACCATACTACTGAAATAAAATGGAAGATTGTCCTGTTGTTCTGCACTTAAAATACCATGAAATTCTGATCACTATCACTGATTTTAATTAGTAAAGCTAATGCACTGAGAAGAAATATTCATTAGTAAATCAGCAAAAAAGAAATCTCCCCATCATTGAGGTTAGCATGAGATGGAGTTGGCTACAAGCTTCCTTTTATGTTTAGCATAAGTTTAGGACCCTAACCAAGTCTACCTGAATTTCAGTATCTCTGTCAAGGCATAAATGAAAGAGTTAGAAAAATGCCAAAATGCATGTAACTTTCGGAGAAATTAAAAATGGAGACTTTGTTTTATAAATAATGAAAGATATTTTTTAAAAAAGCAACACTGGTAAGAATTTTGGATTCTTGTTCATCACATCATTTGTGATTGTGAGTATTTTTATATCTATGTGTATATATATATATTCATATTTATCCATAGATAAATATGTATCTATCTATCTATCTATCTATCTATCTATCTATCTATCTATACGTATGCAGTGAGGAGGAGCAGCAGGTCTACAGTCATGAAGACCTGAGTTCAAATTTGGACTCAGACACTTACTAGTTGTGTGACCGTGGGCAAGTCACTTAACCCTGTTTGCCTCAGTTTCCTCATCTGTTAAATGAGCCAGGGAAGGACAGAGCAAACTACCCCAGTATCTTTGTCAAGAAAACTACAAATAAGGTAACAAGAGTCAGACACTTTTAAAAGAACTGAATATTACACACACACACACACACACACACACACACACACACACATTTCCCTAGTCGTTCTAAAAGCCAACGGCCTTTTTAAAAGGTTTAGTTCTTCCTAAATTTGTTCGTATCCCTTAGAGACCCTAAAGAGTTTAGAGAGGATTAGCCAGAGCTAACAGACCTCTCTGCAGAGAGGGAAAGAGCCTCAATAGCTTTGAAATTCATTGCTCTTTCCCTTTCAGGCTTTTTTGTCATCAGTTTAGTTTCTCACTTCTTTTCTATGTTCTTTCATTGCTAGTTTCGGACTCTGATGTCTTAGGAACTCCTATTGATGCTTTGGGTTTTCCATATTTCAATTTCTAGCAGGTGTGATGATTGGGCATTTCACTGAGTTTCATGAAAACTAAAATGAAGACACATACCACCTCTAATATCAAGATGATCCACTCTTATGACCAACAACAACCTTCCATGCATCTCTCTGATCCTTATCTTGGGAATTTTTTGTTTAGAATTCTTTTGGAGTTATTGATTTTTGAAAATGGGTAGACGTGCGCTTTCAGAACGACAATGTGATTTTCATTTCAGGATTTGGTACAACTGGACATGTTTATTACAATGAAAAAGGTATAGAAAAAGTGAAGAAAACATGAGTGAGTTTTTATGAACTCTTGGAGCTACTGAGGAGTAAATAAAATAGCTGTATAGATAGATTAAAGTCCACGCCTTTCAATTTTATTGGAAAACTATTGCTCATTCAATGTACCCTCTTAATTCTGCAAAAAGCTCCAACAAAACTAAAACAAAAACAAAATACTCAAATGTCTGGCAAAAGCTATAACAACTTTTCTAAATTTATAAAACTTGCATATTCAGAGAAGTTTTATCTTTTTATGTATGTTAATCAGTAATTGGCATACTCTCTCTCCTATGCTAGTATATCATGAATACAACAGAATATTTTTGTAACATAGATAATTACTATGAGGTTTTAGCTAAGCAAAAATCCTTTGCCAATGCCTCATTGTGGTCTGAAAGTAGCTCTGGATTCTTGAAAGCTATGCCTTTGGAGTTCATCATTTAATAGACCCTGGGTAACTGGAAAAGGCTCTACATTTGCAACAGGCAAAAGACTGAATATCTATAATCTAAGGACCATTTTAGCTAAATTCAAAAGACCTATCACCATGTGACTGATGGGTGATACATGTGTATTTGTGTGTGTGTGTGCATGTGGACATGCATGCATGCATATTTACCATTTCTACCCTCCCTGAAGATCTAATTAAGAGGTTAAAATAAAGGACATTTTGTGATCTGTGTCAATAGAGATCCCTCAAGTGATGAAATATGGATCCTGTTACATCTCCTGACATATTACACAGAGCAAAATGTGAAGTCATGATACCTTGACCATATCTGGAGTGGATTTCTCTCCCAAACACTGCCTATACCTACTGAAATCTCTCTTCCTTCAAGGTCCAAACTCACTTAGCCTCTGTTCCTTGAAGTCTTCCCTGATCTGTACAGTTGGAAGTGATTTCTACCTTATGATATATCTCAGATCAATTTTCCCAGACCCTTCCATTGTAATAACCAAATTCTGCTTTGAATTATAGCTCTTCACATTTTGTGTTCCCCATTAGATCTCAAATGCCTTGAAGATACAGGTTGTATTTCTATCCTTTGTTTCTAACAGTGACTTGAACCTTCTTTCGTTGTTCAGTCATTTTTAGCAATGTCTAACTCTGTAATCCCAGTTGGGCTTTTCTTGACAAAGATATTGGGTGTTTTGCTATTTCCTTCTCCAGATCATTTTATAGATGAGGAAAATGAGGCAAATGGGGTTAAGTGACTTGCCCAGAGTCACACAACTAGTAAGTGTCTATGGTTAGATTTGAACTAAGGTCTTCCTGAATCCAAGTTCCATCCACTGAATCACCTAGCTCCCCTGCCCTAAACCCAGGAGACACTTAAGAAATGACTACTAAAATGAAATTGTGTATTAGTCCAATTCTAAAATGAAATCTTGCTGTCTCTTCAGAATATTCATGTAGTATTTTAATCAAATATCATAGTATTAAAAATCTAACATTTGAGGTTAAGCATGTTAACATGCTTATGATCACTGCTTCCTGGGGAACCTAAGACTGGGGAATTGCTTGAGCTTGATAGTTCTGAGCTGCAGAGGGTGTGTCCATTAAGTCCAGCACCAATTTTGAGCCCTTGGGATGGGGAGCACATCAAACTTCCTGAAGAAGTGTAAACCAGCCCAGTTAGAATGCAGAGCAGGTTAAAAAGTTCCCATGCCAACCAATAGAAAGATTTCTCATGAGAAGTTGTAGTACTGCCAGCCTAGGGGAGATCCAAGGAATCTCAGTTTCAAAAATTTAAACAAACAAAAAATCCCTAACATTTGAGAATGGAAGTGTGATAAATTTTCCTTTACAATATTCATTATTCCTTCTCTTTTAGACAGCAGTACTTTTCTCAGACCCAAAAAATCTGAAGAGTGAACTTAGTAATTTTGCAAGTGATAATTACGGCATGCTCATTTTTTCAGGAATGTTGCCTTTCATATATATTCCTTTCCTCCAGTCCTCTTGCCTGAGAAGGACACAATGACTCCTCATAATAATTCTCATGGCCATACCTTGAACCTCCATCTATAGCTGCTACCATTGCTATTAATGGGAGATGAGGCAAGGCTGTGGTCAGTCAATTTGTTCATCCTTTCAACTAATTGCTATTTAAAAGGTACATGGTTTCTATTTCAGGTTTTATTAAATACAAAATAGATTTCATTTTTATATCATGTTCAATATAGACCAAGAATTCCCCGGTCAGTATCTATAATAACAGAGAGATAGATGTCTTTAAAATAGCCCCACTTTGGGTGGCATAGAAGAAAGTTCCTTTTGACTTCTTAGTGAGACAGTTGAGTAGGAGTGCTAGGCTGAACTGAACCTCTTGGGAAAGTTTTTCTCAGTAGTCACGGATTTAACACTTATGACAAAAGTGTTTGACATGTGGAAGTGGTACAGAATGAAAATGGCACACTAGAGAAGAACTGTCATCGAAAGATTTATATTTCCAAGTTCATGGTGGAAAAAAAAGGAGCATTTTGCTCATGTGTGCCTTATAAACAACCTTCACCTCTAAACTTAGTTACGTTTGCTGAAGCAATTTCTTGAAATTGCTTAGCTAGAAATTGACCTTTAAAAAGTCCAGCTATGTAGATGTAGAAGTGTAAGATTTAACACTAGGAGATGCCTTAGGGACAACCCAGTACAATTCTCTCATTTTACAGCTGAGGAAACTAAGGAAAATACAGGTGAAAGAACTTGTCCAATATCACAGAAATGGTGTTAACACACCTGTGATTTGAAACCTTGTGTTCTTTTGTCAAGTCTAGTGCTCTGTCTATCATGTCAAATGAAACTGTACACACATTCATATACATAGTTGCTATGATGCTTTACCCTCACCCTCCCCCCTGTCCCCCCACACCAATAAATGTGGAGGGAATGACTTTAAGGCTTCACTAATGCATATGGATTTTCTATTTCTATATTTTAAAAAGGCATTATATATATATATATATATATATATATATATATATATCCCATTGTTCATGCCCATTTTTCAAGGTACATTTAATACCTCAGATTCAGCTAATTTACTTCATTATAGTTCACCTTTTCCCTTAGCAAAAATACCTGCCATGTTTCAACTTCAAATAGAATACTAAAATGCTGTACTTTACCCTTGGGATATGGATTTTGACTCTGAGATGACTATGTAATAGAACTTGGAAACCAATATATGCTCAGCTTTATATTGTCTACCCAATGAAAATTTTTTTTGGGGAAATCATATCAATAAACATGTGTGATGAAGGATAGACAGACACATGCTTCCAAAGCTTCTAGGCTAGGATAAAGATTTCCTGCTGATAAGTCCATCATTTTAATAGGCTATGTCTTTTCTTATCTTGGAGCCCTGAGGAAAATGTTTGGCTGATGTATTCTAAATTAATATTAAAATGTTTCTGTAAGGAATTGTTTCTGTTTCAGCATGACTGAGAATAGTACAAGGTTTTGAAAAATATATTAATCAATATATATTTATTGAACCTTGACTATATATTCAGCTCCGTGATGGTAGTTACAATGAAGAGGAAAGAACAAATCTGAAATGTATTTTGAAGAGATAAATGACATAACATGGAAGATAGGACTTAATTAATGGAGATAGAGGATACTATGATACCACTTGCTTATGAAACTGGCAAAATAGTCATATTACTGGTAGAAATGGGGATAGTTAAAAAAAAAGGAAGGAAAATAAGTTCAATTTGAGAAATGTTAAGTTTGAAGGAAACAGGATACCACGTGTAGAAGGTCAAGAAGACTTACTATTAAGAGAAGGCTGGGTTGGGCAACTTAGGGGTTCACTATAATTTCAGATAGAGTATTTCAATAGGGAAAGGAGAAAAACACACTTTATAAACAATGTATAGATAAGAAGTATAATCCAGTGTAGTACTAGTTTGAACATATCTGTGACTCCTGCTATCAAATGAAATAGTATCTGTACACAGTATACATATACACACATGTATGTGTATATGTACATACACACATGAGCATAATGAAATAAATTATTTCATTATGTTGGACTTAAGTCAAATATTTGTAGGTTTCTTTCCAGATATTATATCTAAAAGGCATATTTGTATGAAAATTTGCTTTATTCATAAAACGTATGAAAATCTGCTCTTAAAAAACATTCTTAGTCTCTCTCTCTCTCTCTAATTTATGTATGTATTGAAATAAAATTACCCTTTCTCTGGGTGTACAGCTAGAGATCTTGGTTGATCCAGGCCTTGAGAAATGATGACATATCGGAATGAACCATTAAGTCTTGCAACTTCAATCAAGTTGAAGCCATGGTCTGTCCAATATATATTACCTGGAAGAAAGACCAAATATTTTAGTAATATCATTGATAAAAAATAACAGAAAATCATAAAATTGAATTTCAGTATTACTAGAATAATTGACAAGATTGCTTTTTAATTTATTTTTCTTAATTTTTGCTTTGTTTTCATCATCTGTCTGCTAGCAGAAGGCTATAAATGCCTAATATATGAACACTTCCAGTCCTGTTCTCAAGGATTTCCAGCTTAAATAATATTCTGGTACTTTTAGCTGTCAAAAATAAACTGAAACTTTTTCCACCTGAAGAAAGGGTGGGTGTATTTTAACTTTCCAACTGTCTTCAGGTAAAAGAGAACTTCTAAGGCATTTTTTTCTTTTTCCCTGCCTTATGGAGTTCTCAGGAGACTGGCAAAGTTAACACTGGATAATCTGCTTCTACATAAAAACATATATACAAAGGCTCTGAAACATTAGAAAGAATGGTGCTGAAAGCAAAACAGACTATTTACCCCTGTGGCTACAAGTACAAAAGTTTATTGTTATGAGCCAGAAACAGAATTTTGACAAAGCAGATTGAACCCTTAGCAAAATCAGTGTGAAAAGGTAAAGAATGTCATGGATTATACCAGCAATCCAGTCAACTGCTATGCCTTCCACTCTTCCCAAACCATTTGTAATAATATCTTCCTTCCAAGTCTGATCTCTTTTAGCTCTGCTAATTTTATTGAAGCCCATGTCTGTCCAGTAGATGGTATCATTTTCTATAGATAAAACACAGAATAGAATTAAAATTATTAAAAGGCATCATTTTGTAGCAGAACAATGAACAATTCACTGAAACATTTTTCTGCGGATATTCAACATTGAATATCTTAAAACAAGGTTTCTTCAGGATTATAAGCTCATGAAAAATGTCAAGAAGTTTACCAGTACATAATTTTAATCAAATGTTCAATATATCTGTATTTGAAGTATTTCCCAACAAAAGATCTACTCTAATGCTTCAGCATAACATGGAAGAGGATCTTGTGTTTTTGAAGGTTACACTAGCAGAACACTAACTCTAGCATATCCTGTTCAAAACTGGAAACAATTTAAAAAAGGCTCCAGGGACAAACTGTTCTCATCTCAAACTAGCTAGGTTAAGAAAATTTCATCATTAAAATGATGGTCTCTGAATGATGGATTTTTGTAGTCATAGAAATTCTTAAACCCCTCACTATGGTATAGAGGCATCATAATAGAGGAAGTCAGAACTTTTCACTGTGCTTGACATATAGTAGGTACTTAATAAATTCTTATAGATGAATTGATTTGTTAATGTGGTACCTATACCTATAGTACCTATGTTGATGAAATTAAATAACTTTTGAAGTGTCAAAGTAGTGAATTTAATATGCAAACCACTTACTTTGACTTCTCCCTTCCTCTAATTCTCCCTTTCACGGAATCCTCAAGAATTCCACAATTCAAACATTTTACTGAAACAAGGCAATATTATATCACTTTTGTATCTTTAGAATTATCACTGTGGAGCAATAGCTCCAAATGGACAAAGAAGAATCACTAAGAGATTTGAAATCAAGATCACACTGTAGAAGAAGGTTAATGCTGGTAAAAGACTCACTAAAATGGCTTACAATGTCACAGAAAGGTAAAATGCATTAATATGTGTACAGTTCTAGTAACTATCTCATTTAATCACCCATTGGTAAGATATTTAATCAGAGACAACTAGAGGCAACTAGAAAGACTATTATGTAGCTTTTTAAAAATTGTAAGATAACTGAGAGTGGATGAATATTCTTGAACATTCTTGAAGACCTCTTACACAATAACTTTTTCTTTTCTCTTTCTTCCTTCTTCCCTTCTTTTTTTAAATAATTCACTCATGAAAGATATATCTAAAGACTACAAAACTTAGGATTTAATGATTGTTCTACTGCCTTCTGGAGATTAAATTTAAAATGATTAAACTACATAATACTGATGGAGTGTGTGTACATAGAGGCAGTAGAATGTAAGTGGCTAGAGAGCTGGCCTTAAAATGAGGAAGCATTGCTTGGTTCAAGTCCTTCCTCTGATACAGCCCTGATTTGTGGCCATGATAAATTTGTGAACATCTTAGCATCCCAGGCACTCTCAAGACTATAAGTTTCAGATGAACCAAAGTTTTGCATGAAGAAGGGACTTTCCTTTGTAATTTCCCCCTCTATAGCAAAAGTGCACATATGAATACACATATCTACACAGAAGTAACATCAGTAGAATGAGTATCTGGATCTATAGGTATCTGGATTTACAAAGATCTGGATCTATAAAGAAGATCTATGAAAGCACCATAGTTCTGGACCCCAAAAAAGAATGATATGCTTACATATATTTGAAACTTTAGGGAGGACCTTCTGTCACACAAAAAAGTTGACAACAGGGTAGCGTAATTCTACAACTACTGTTTGTTTTAAGGTAACTCAGAAGGATGCTGCAAATAAACAAGTCCTTTCCCAAAATTCTCTGGCATGGTCAATAGGAAAGTGTTGTAAAAGTTAGCCAAAACAATGTCCAAGAACAAGATAAGATTGAGGGCTGGACATTTTATTTCCAACAATTATGAAAGACACGGGGAATTTTTGAATGAACTATTTAAAGTATGTGATCTTTCTCTTTCTGTCATAGCCAAGGAATGACTGACTATATGTGTAGGAAGTATAGGTTGGCCTCTCTTCTAAAAGAGAAGGTTAAAAGGCTAGAGAAAGAATTCTTTATTCTCCAGGTTATCACAAATGTTGAAATGTTCTGTGGAAAAAATGGAATAAGGGTTTTTCAACAAAAACAAAAATAAAATGAATCTGATATGATAAAAGTATAACTTGATTTGTTTAGGAGGGTGGAGAATTGAATAATGCCCTATAAAGAATAAGGAGACCCAATAAAGACCTAAAAGATAAGGAGATATTGAAATGTCAACCTACATTGGTGGTGGGAATGACCTTAATAAATTATACACCAATCAAAATATGCAAATATATATCAAAATAAATAGATGTATATTTCTCCTCCTTTTGTAAATTTATATGTAAAGACTAGAACAAAGAAAGACAAAAAGAAATAGGCAAAATGAGAAACTAGGCCAAATCCACAAGTAATTAATATACAACTACTGAAACTAAACTTTTAAACCATAACCTTTGTGGCCTTTGGAAGGAAGAAAAAAACTTCTCCTTTAAAACTAATATAATTTCCTTCCACTATAATGACCAAAAACAACATGAAAAGAAAGAAAAAAAGCATAAATCTGTGTATTCATAAAACTTTGAATTCCTTTTCAAATTAAGTACATTCTAATTTACTTTTCTTGTTTGGATATATAACCCATGTATTCTATCACAAACTTTTTATACTCAGTTTAAAATTATTTGAAGTAGTTTAACGTATCTCTGTAAAATCATCTTGGTGAGGTGGAGTAGCAATTGGTCTTCTACCTGCAAATGTTAATTTTTAAAAAATTGATGGATATCTATCAATTCTTATTGCATGACTATTACTACAATGTCTTATGTTCTATATGGGCAATATAAAGAAAAATAAAAACTGTTCCCTGCTATTAATGGACATAACATGCACTTGAGATGACAGTGTCCTCTCTCTCTCTCTCTCTCAAACACACACATACACACAATGACTAGCAATAATAAAAAACAATAATAAAGACAGACTGTGTGGTAGTTAGAGAGGGCAAAATATCATATGGTGAGAGAAATATTTACAGAAGAGAAAGTACTTGAAGTAAGGGTAAGTTTCAATTCAATTCAATGAAATAAATATTTATTAAATGTCTCCTATGTGCAAGTCCTTGTTGACAGGGGCAGAGGCAGCTAAGTGGTACAGTTGATAGAGCAATGGGCTTGGAATCAGAAGGACTCATCTTAATGAATTCAAATTCAGCTGATTGTATGACTCTGGGCAAGTCACTTAACACTGTTGGTTTCAGTTTCCTCATCTGTAAAATGAGCTGGACAAGGAAATGCTAAAACTACTTTAGTATCTTGGCCAAGAAAACTCCAGATGGAGTCACAAAGAGTTGAACATGACTGAAACAACTGAACAACACTAATAAAATGTGCAGGTCACTTCATTGTAGTATAATAACAGAAAACAAAGCAATCTCTATCCTCAATAGTCTATTGGAAAAATTCAGTCTGCACAGGTAAGTAGACAGAAACTAAAGTGGCTGTAGCACTGAATCACTGGTACATGTGATTTTTTGTGTACTTTCCCACCTTCTGAAACTCAAATCCCAGCTTCAAAAGTGAGGCCTTTCCTATTCTACCTACCGCTAGTGCCCTCCTTCTAAGATTATCACTAATGATTAGAGAAATGCAAATTAAAAACAGCTCTCAGGTACCACATCACATCTATTAGATTGACTAGTTGACAGAAAAGGAAAATAATAGATGCTTGAGATGCATGACAAATGGAATACTAATGCATTCTTGGTGACATTGGGAATTGATCCAACTGTTCTGGTGAATTATTTGGAACTATGCCAAAAAAGGCTACAAAACTGTGCAAAACTCTTTGATACAACAAATATTATCATTTGATACAACAAACATTATTAGGTCTGAATCTCAAAGAGATCAATACAAATGAGAAAAGGATCAACATGTACACAAATATTTATAGCAGCTCTTTTAATAGTGCCAAAGTTTTGGAAACTGAAGGAATGTCAATCAATGGAGGAATGACTAAACAAGTTGTGGTATATGAATATAATGGAATACTGTTATGTTAGAAGAAATGATAAGCAGGTGGATTTCAGAAAAACCTGGAAAGCCTTACATGAACTGGTGCTGAGTGAAGTGAGTAGAACTGGGAGAACATTGTATGTAGCAATAGCAACACTGTACAATGATCAAACATAACAGATTTAACATTTCTCAGCAATACAATGAACCAAGTCAACTCCAAAAGGTTCGTGATGGAAAATGCTAACCATATTCAGAGAATGACCTATGGAGTCTGAATGTAAATTGAAACATACTATTTTCACTTTTTTTGTTTTTCCTTTCTCCTGGTTTTTCCTCTTTGTTCTGATTCTTATTTCACAACATAACTAATGTGGAAATATGTTTAACATGAATGTATATGTATAAAATATACATATATATATATATATCAGATTGCTTGATGTTTTGGGGAGGGAGGAAAGAAGGGAGAGAAAGAAAAAATTGGAAATAAAAATCTCATAGAATTGAATATTAAAAACTATATGGACATGTAAGTAAAAAATAAAATACTATTAAGTGGGGGGGGAATTAAAAAATAGTCATTATCATAAATAATATCTACATCTCACAGTTGATGTGAGGATCCAACGAGACATTGCTAATCATTTCTGATGATGATGATGATGATGAGATGATGATGAAGGTTGATAAATGAATGGGGCCATGCTACTCTGTGACAAATTTCTGAAGACACAAATGTTAGATTCTAAAGTTCTACCAGAAAGAGTGGTGGAGAAGAAGAATGCATTCATGCTTTCCAGAAATGGTTGCTGACATTTGCTAACTCAAATGCCCTATCGTTTGACATACTCCCATGCTTGCCTTTCCCACCAAAATCCATAATTCTTTTCACTCAATTTATTTTTAAAGCTGGAAGGAACTTTAGAGATGAAAGAGCATATTTTGTGGTTCATTAACTATTTTGCTCAAAACGAATAGTGGCAAATTCAGGACCAATATCCAGGTGACCATATTCTCACACCAGCACTTTTTGAAGCATACTCTTTCTTCTCATTCTTTCTTCTTTGACATGGAGTGGCACTATATGTAATATCACAATGTAAAGTGATGGGGTTTTTGGGGGGAGAGAGGGGAGGGAAGCAGGGAACCCTGATCAGTTCTGATCATAAAATTGAGGGAAATGCACTACAGTTAACTCTGAAAGGGTAGGATATAAAATAACCTACTATGACTTCATCTAAGATACCTTTACTAACAAAACCCAATTTATTTCCACCATTCTCACCAGAATGATCACCCAGAAAAGAGGTTCATAACTTGCAGTTATGAACTTGGAGAGGAAAAATGGGGAAAATACAACTTTATTTACACCAACTTCCATCTGAAATTTAGTGGCAGCTAGGTAGCACAATAGATAGAGCACTGGTTATAGGATCAGGAAGACCTGAGTTCAAATTCCAACTCAGACACGTTCTAGCTGTGTGATCCTCAGCAAGTCAATAAAAAACAAATTTTTTTTGTTTGCCTCAGTTTTCCCTACCATAAAATGGGGTTGATAACAGCACCTACCTCACAGGGTTGTTGTGAGGAAGAAAGGAGATATTATTTGTGAAGTGCTATAGCAGATATTATAAAAATATTTATTCCTGTCACTCCCCTCCATTTGGTTTTCCTTTTAATTATTTAGAAACATTATATTGCAAAGGGGTCCATGGAATTCACCAGATAGCCAAAAGTGACTAACTAAAATGACAGAAAGGAAGGAGAATACAGAACAACTCGTAAGTAATATATTTTTTAAAAACTGTTTAGAATCACAAGTAAAATAAACAAAAGAAGTTGATGAAGTTTGTGGTTCCTGTGACTTTGCAAGTTCAAATTGCATATATTGATACTTACATAAGGAAATGAACACACTTTCACCTGACCTTATGGAAAGCTTCCTTTGCCTATATACAGATGACAGTAATGCGTCCTACAAAATGTAGGAAAAAAATAAGAAGGCATATGACGATGCATAAAGGTCAAGAAGGACTCAATAAATAAATAATTTAATAAGATTAATTCTTCACTGAGTACTTATTATATGCACAAATTGCTCTCCAAACCCAGAGAATGATGGTGAGATCTGAGTTTAAATCTGACCCGAAACACTGACTAACTGTGCGACCATGGCCGTGTCACTTAATCTTTTTCTCCTTCAGATTCTTTAGCTACTAAAGAGGCATAATAATAGTCCCTACCTCATATAGATTTCATGAGCATCAAAGGATATAATGTGCTTAACACAAGGCCTAACACATTGAGGACATTTAATATATTAATAATGCTTCCCTTTGTTTTTTCTCGAGATACATACAATTAGGAAACAATATAAGGCAATATATAATTAAAAGCTATATTATGGAGACTAGGTTACAAATGTGAAAGTTTATCCAATGATCAACAAAAGTTTCAAAGTGGGTGTGGGGATTAAAACTGGGTTGTTAAAAATAGGTAAAATTTTAAATAAGTTGAGAAGATAGAGGAAGACATTATAAGGGGATAAGGGGTTAATCGCTCAAAAACATGCGAACAAAAAGGGTCCTTAGACAACTCACACCAATTCTCCATAGCTTGCTCAAGTCTACACATGGGAAGTGATCAGATCATATTAACAGTCTAATGACCTGCTTTCTGCCTGAGCACTCTGCATTTCAGGAAGCTGCATTCAGCAACAGTGAACTAGTGCATGGTGAACTTTGTGATGACAGCTAAAGTTGATCACAGGCATGGCCAAAGTTGAATTTTCTGTTTTTAGCAAGTATTTCTAAACATTTTGTGGGTGAATAAAGACAAAGTTCTTGATACCCAGTATTGATACCCAGTAATAACCTACTAATGAATTTCATTTGTTTCTTTCATTTTGAGAAAGGCAAATCAATACGAACTCTAATGGGCAATTTTCCTATAGAAACAAATCACTAAGAACTTCATCCTGGTGAGTAAATAAAATAAAATCTGTAGACTTCAAAGGTTTTGAATATCTTAATCCCCTTAAGGTACAGTCTTATGAAACCTTAGTTAACGTACATTCCCTTTTAAATTACTCTTTTATCAAACAAGAAATATATGCCCATCTGGCTTTTGTATCTTGAATAGAATTTGCATTAAACACAGTTATTATAAAAGCAATTCCATTTTAAGGTTTTGAACTGTTTGCTCTCAGGGTAACAAAAAGAATCTTTCACATTTTCTCAAGCATTCATTTCTTCTTTTTTCTCTTCAAAGCAATCTTACTGTGTTGTTTTTCATATGCATTAAGTTAGATCTTGCAGTAATTCTGTGCCTAATTTTAACTTTCAGGTAGCACATGAGATCTTAAATTTCCTGTCACACTCTCAACGTCTTCAGATTAGAGGAGGTTGGGTAGCAGCTCTAAAGGGGAGTTGTGCTAATTTATTCTGTTTTAGGTTTACAAAGGCAAGCTGTAAAGCTGAGACAGTATTTTGAATAGTTATATCTTGAGGGGACACCTACTCAAAGACATTTCTTTAGGAAATCATCAACCTCTTTCAAAAAATGCTGCCACTCTTTTCCTGTCACATTTGAGAGAAACAGAAATGTGGCAATCTCACTTCCCAAATGTACTCCTTCTATGTGTTTCAACAAAAAAATGGGCAAAAGTGGAGAATGAAATTTTTATCATGAAAAATAAAAGCAAGGGAGGTAACATAGATATTCATGATTTTGTTCATCCCTCAGGCTTGAATTCTTAAGGAAAATAATGAACTGAAGAATTCATGAAATGCTTAAGATAAAAACAAAATATTTTTTAAACATCCTTATTTTTCAACATCATATTTCTGCAGATTCAAGGAGAAGGCATAGAGCTACCTCAATCCAATAAAAAATACATTTACTAAGTATCCATTATATTTAAGACACTATACTGATACACAAGTCTTAGTATAAAATAACATTTTTCTGGATACATTTTGAAGATAGACTACTTTAAAAACAGAAAATTTTTTTGTTTTAAGACCCCAAACCAAACAATTATGAAACAGAACAAAGTAGATGAAGCAACCTGAATTTGATCAGAAATTATCCTGATCTCATTTAAGAAAAAAATCAAACTAAGGCTCACTACCGCTTGAAAATAAGAAATTCAACCTTACTACATTTTCAAAGTTAAATTCCTTTAAGTATTTCAAAGATGAGCATAATTAATTTGAATGAATCATGTCACCTCATATTTTCAGAGAATCAATTTGTCCCAATATACTACTAGAATCACTGAAAAAATATACGCTGGGAAATATTTGGATGAGTGTCTATTGTGGTTAACACATTGGAGAGAGAGGAGAAAATTATTTCAGGATGAAAAGAGTTATCATTAACAATATTAAAAATTCAATATCATTGCAGTGCTCAATGACAGGCTTAAAAGTCTACCTAATCATTTTATTAATAAGATGACACAGAAATCTATGAAAAGCTTGTGATATGATTATTTTCTAATTTGATTTTTACTATTATTGAGCCATGGTTGACATGATAGTAAAATATAAGCACTTTGCTGTGCTTGGACTTTTCCAGAAAGTAGTGACTTTATCTTCTGAAGATATTCTAACTTTCAAGAGAACATGAAGAAAATGGTAATTAACATTCAGCATTAATTGCAGCAATGTTAAAATCTTCAGGTCACTATTGTCCCATCGTCACTATAGCTTCACTATCAAGCTATTTGAGAGACTCATGGAAAAGGCATATTTTATAGATGATTTTACTTTAAAAGTGTTCCCACAGGTTCTTTAGGAAGTAACCATTTCTGAAGCAGGCCTAGGACAAGTCAGCCTCAGGTTAATTGAATTTTATTCTATTGCAAACATATGGCAAAGTTAAATAATTTATTATGAACACTATTTCCCAACAAAACTACCTTTAACTCAATTAAAAATAGAAGAATTATAATTCTGCAAATTTGAGAATGAGGGGAAAAGAATCTTTTAAAATGAGAAATACGCTACTAATCATAAAAATATCACCAAGATGCCATGTAATTTGTCTAGCAGATATCATAAGATAAATTATAATACTGCAATATGACATTATTCTAAGTATCTACTAGAATGGAAATTTTCACACTTGAAACAGGTTCATTGAAATACCCAATTAGGGTAATGGAAGTTGATAACATTTCTTATTAAAACTCTTTTTAGGACCAAAATTATTGATGGTCAATAATAGTTATAGCTATGTTGTCTGACAAATAAGTTACCTCCCAACCTGAAAACATGCCTCAACTTCTGGATCAAAGGACCATTCTCAGAAGTTATATTTCTCAGCATCTTTTCCCCCTGATTTTGAAGCTCACTATTCCCAATTATCCCCATTAGCTTTGTAGATATAACTTTCTCCATTTTTTCTTTGGAATATTAGACTAGAGCAGCTAGGTGCTACAAGTGGATTTAATGTTAGACCTAAAGTCAGGAAGACCCATCTTGAATTCAGATCTGATCTCAGACACTAACTACTCGTGTGACCAGGGCAAATCACTTAACCCTGTTTGTCTCAGTTTCCTTATTTGTAAAATGAGCTGGAGAAGACTGAAATGGCAAACCACATCAGTATCTTTGCCAAGAAAACCCTAAATGGGGTCATGAAGAGTCGGGCACTACTGAAATGACTGAACCACAAATTGACTGTATAAAAGTGAGGAACATTTTGTATAACTTAAAGCAATCACCCAATATATTGAATTCAATTTGACAAGCATTTCTTAAGCAACATTAGATCCTAGATACTGTGATAGGAAGCTGGGATGTGAAGAAAAATAAAAAAATAAAGCAGTTCTTGCCTTTTAAGAGATTTTGTTCCACTGAGATAAAATAATATATACATAATGTAATACAAATTTGATACAATGTTATTTGTAAACTTTAAAATGCTAAATAAATACTAGTTATTATAGCTCTTAGAATTGACAGTATTTGACAATTGATTAAATAAATGATTTGTAGGGCTGGATGAACAAGAATGAAGAGACAAATATGGTTCCTAGGTAATGAAATTGGTGACTGAAACAATTGAAGTACCTTCAACAGAAATTAAAAGGAAGGGTGAGTGTAGGAGGGATGAGAATGAGTTCAGATACACTGAATATGAGATGCCTATGGAGCAACCAGAGTGGGATGGCCAGCGAACAGGTGGAGATTAGCCACCAACTCAGGAGAAAAATGAAAAATGAGAGGTGTCAATTTTAAAGTAATCCTCATAGTGGATTATAACAAGAGAATATGCAGAGTAAAGAGAAGAGGGATAATATTCATAGTTAGAAAGCAGGACACGGAAGATGATATTTCAAAGAAGACTGAGAAATTTCAATCCACAGGTAGAAAAAGAACAAGAGGAAAAAGATGTCATGAACGCCCAGCCAGGAGGGACTGATAACAAGGCTAAATGTTGAGGCAGATGGAGACAGACGTTTCTGAAAAATCATCATGATTAGTTCAAGGAGAACTCCAAGTGCAATTCTAGCTTGTATTAGTTTGTAATGGAGGCGCTGGAAAAATGACATTTGTAAAAAGTCATTTGACTGGTGAATTTGAGAAGTGTATAGCCACCTTTAATATTGGGATCCATTCCCTTGTTCTCCATACTAATAGAGTATGTATGGGATACTGTTGGCCAAGATAAATTATGGCCACTGCATCCAAGATAAGGGTAGCTTTAGCACATTTGATGTAACCTCAAGAATCACTTACAAGAACGTCCCTAACTGGCATAGAGATCTAATATAAGCATATGAAAATATTCCTGTAGTGTTCTGTGGCAAGAAAGTAGATATTAAGGACAGAAAAGTCAAGGTAAATTAATTGTCTTCCATAGGAAGACTCTTCAGTATTATGATATTACACACAACAATAAATATAACTTTGAAAGTCCATCCTTTGATTTACTTGAAAATTTACTGGTGACCCTAATTTGGTTTGTTTCCACATCTGTTTTTCCCCCTCTAGAGGTTGTTCTTGACCCAGCACTGGCAGCACAGTATGAGCAGGACTTACAGGTTTCTCAGACAACTGTATTCCCTGAGGAAGCTGACAACCTGAATGAAGCTAGAACCCAGTGTCAGAAGTCTATGTGTGTAAGCAACTGTCCTATGATGTTAGGATGTAGGGTGTTTGCCACTTTATGACAGAGCTACAAAGAACACATACTTAGCTTTGGGATGCTGAAGGAGATGAACAGGCTTGAGAGTGATTATAGAAGTTTAAAAGACATGTAATTCATGTTTAGACTTGTGTAGTTAGCTGTTTTGAACTACAGTTCTCCTTGAGTTTCAAATACAGTTTTATTACAATATTCAGTGGTGAATCTTGTTTTTTTATGGTCATTCCTTCTTTTTCTGTTTGGATCATCATAGTTATATTTTTTAAAATGTCAAATGTTGCAGAAAGTCAAGAAAAGTGGAGGCTGAGAAATGTTCATTAGATTTGATCATAAAAAAATTACTGGTGACTTGGGAAAGAGCAGTTTTAGTAGAGAGGTAGTACCAGCAGGCAGGCTACGAATCACTGAGAAGCAAATGGAAGGTGAGGAAGAGGAGGCAAGGAATATAGTGCTTTCTTAAAATTTGTTTATGAAAAGAGGGATATAAGATGGTAGGATCATGTAAAGATTGTTTGTTTGTTTTTAAGATAGAGTGTGTAAAGTAAAACCAAAGAAATAACATTCCTAAAAAAAGAAGGAAAAATTCAAACCTTCCCAAGAAATTTTGACTCAATGAGCATAAAAATCTAATATTTTTGTTGAAAGTCTGAGAACTCAAAAAATTGTTAGAGTTATTAAAAGGTTAGTAAGGACAAAAGCTTGTTTGGGGATGACTAGCTTGAAATATTTTAGATTTTCAAAGAAAAGACATAGGAAAAAAATAGAGAGAGCTATACACATACTTTCCTACAGCTATATTACCTTGAGATAGAACAGTCTTAGATCTTGCAGGTAAAAAAAATAGTGTCAGGACTAGTCAGTAATTGGATGGGAGTCTGCAAAGAGATATGCATGTGCTCTGGAAAATCTATTTAATGACTGCATATTGGCACTTTTCTCTCTGACTCAGAATTGAATACATGCTCTACCAAGTTATGAGGAACATTTTCTTAGTAGTTCCTATTAAAGAAAATGTCTTCAAGCTCCACCTTAGATCCCACTGACTTTCTGTTGAATATATAACTGAAGTTAGAAAATATTCAATTACTGAAGGGGAGCAGTGAACAATTAGTTTGTAAATCTACATATCAACAACTAGCTTTAATTAAAATTAAATAAAAAGCTGGCAGAATGAAAGTGAGGAGTAAGGAGAGTTCAGTGCCAAATAAGCCAATACTACCAAGTAAATCAAGAGGTATATTAATGCTTTACAGATAATTAGACTCAGTTGTAAAGCCAAACCAAAACAACGTTAACATCTTCAAGAGAAATTTGGAGTCTTTTTTGTACATCCATCATTATGCCTCTTAATTTTTGCTTTACATAGGCTCTTTTTTATTCTCTTTGTCTATATCCTATCATATGGTGACCACAGTATTTCCCATTATTTGATGTCACTATGCATATGACTCCTGACTCTATATATCCAGCAATGCTCTTTCTATTGAATTCTCTTTTCATGATTTCCTATTAGAGATTTCAAACTGAGTATCCTCTAGGCACCTCAAGCTCAACATGTCCAAAATGAGCCATTATCTTCCCATCTGAATCTCACCCTACTTTTGGACTTCTATTCCTATCAAGGGAAATACTATCATTCCGATTATACAGGTTCCCAACCTTAGCATTATCCTTATATACTCCTTAGTTTCCCTTATCCTACCTATTTAATCAATTTCCAAATACTTTAATTTCTTTCTCCATAATACATTTCATATCCACCCCCTTCTCTCTACTCACATAGTTACTTCCCTAATTCAAGCTATTAATTCCTTTGATCTGTATTATTTTAAAATAATTTTAACTATTTTTAAATTTTTAAAAAATCTAATTAAACCTTCTAATTAAATAATTAATCTATAATAATTCTATATTATATTTATATAATATTTGGATAATATATGCAATTCTATAATCTATCTAATAATTAATCTTCTAATTAACTAATCTTCTAATCACTCTCTTTGCCTCAAGTATTACCCTCTCTAGGACATCTTCCTCCACATGCCTCCTAAAGAGTTATTTCGAAAAATGCATGTTTGACCATGTCTCTTACTCAATATACTCGTCACATTGCTTCCAGAATCAAATACAAGCTTCCTTCACAACCTGGTTCTGACCTGCCTTTGCAATTTTATTATACTTTACTCCCATTCCCACACTCTAGAATCTAGCAAAATTAATCTGCTTGCTGTCCATCACACATGATATTCCACCTCCAAGTTTTTGTACTAGCTGTCTTCCATACCTTTAATGTATTACTACTTCACCACTGCTTCTTAGAAGGTCTCATTGCCTCCAAAATTCTGTTCAAGGGACATCTCCTATAAATAACCTTTTCTAATCTCCCTAGCTGAGAGCTCCCTAAGTCCTCAAACCTCCCCAGAAAGAACGTCTTAAAAATATATACCTATGCATATATTTTGAAGTTTACATATATATATATATGTATGTATGTATGTATGTATCTATGTGTGTATATATATACGATTTAGGTTGAACTTAAGCTTCTTGAGGGCAAGGACAGATTCATTTTTAACTTTGTATCTGATAATTTATTATAAATGGCACACAGTAGGCATTTTAAAATGATCATTGATTGCTTGAATGAGTAAATTCTAGAATAGTTTAAGAGGATATGCTAGATCTCAGGGATAAAAGAGATATAAAACAAACTACTATTATCAAGGAGTTTTCAGCAAAATAGTGGAGACAGGATTAATTCATATATACATACTTAAATATCAAAGTGTTTATAATCTGTTAAAATGAATTTTTGAAATCGAATCATCATAGATTTATACTGATGTTAAATACGAATGGTTGCTTTTTTTTGCAGGAGAAAATTAAGTTGAACCAAAATATATTTTCCTAGTGATTCATTTGTCCTGCCCTTTTTCTATGAAGGTAGGATTCACAGAAACAACGAACATTTGGATTAGGCAAAAGATTTAGTGGGTGAAGTTCATGGTGAATCTCTAAGGTTGTCACTTCAGTAAGAGATGACTATTTCTGGCTTTGTGAGCATCTGTGGTGCTACATAGAAAGGATATAGCAAGTCAAAGACATTGAATCTTTTAGTTATTTCCACTCATCCATTAATCCTGCAGAAAATGTTGAAGTAGAGATATAGAAAATGCAGGTTCAAATCCCTACCTTCATTGAGGACTAAGATGAATTTAGAAGAAGATTACCTTCAGTGACATAATTTACCAGATAATTGCTCGAATCTTATTTCCCTTTTCCTGTTAAGACACAGACTGCTACAGAAAAATGCTCTTATGTCTCTGAAGGAGAGAAAACCTTTAATTTTGAAATACGCCACTGTCAAGGATTTATGATTGTTAATGTGAGAGAATTAGGTTGTGATTTACTCATAATCAAATACCTTGAACACTTCTTGAAAATGAACACTTAATCATTAAAGGTACAATGATAACATGTAACACAACACCTGCCTGCTACTTAGCATGTCAAGCCACAAAGTTTTCATAATGGCTACTTTCCAGTATTTAGTAATTTTTTAAAAAATCAAGTTTTATTTTTAATTTTGTTGTTTTTGCTGCTGTTTGTTTGTTTTAAGATCTCAGTTTCCAAAAATGAAACAGTGAAATGAACAGGTAATTCTGCTTTTGATGTATCAATTAGCCTAAACCTGTTCTTACTTAGAAAAAAGAAATCAACCATGTTCCTTTTTCCTTTTTTGCCTGTTGATGGAAATCATAACAAGTAGTCATTGGGCAAAAAAAGCAAAAGAAAAAATGAAATGAGGAAGTATGGAGAATTAATAATTCATACATAGAATAAAAAAGGGCACATGGTAGAATGTAAACACTTCTTTGGCCAGGTGAATTCATGAGCTGTATTTGTACAGCCGCATTGAATTATTAAAGAGGTGAGACTAATATCTAGATAACTCAGCAGGGCAAGAAGCAGCATATTGTTTAACTGTTCGAAATATATTAGATACGTTTGATTATAAGAACTAGGTGAAAATGTTTCTCCATAGCAAATCAGCAGGGGTATCAAACTTCATAGTTGTCTTATACCTTTAACATAAGTGTAAGTTAACACAACTGAAGGGGAAATGGTAAGCAGAGAAGATAAGAAATAGAGAAAAAGATGAAAAATGAAGAACCAGGGGCATTTTTAGCTCTGGCCCCAATTGCCCTCTGTTGGAAAATAAAAGCAACAGAAATTAGAAGATAAAAGTCATCACCATTTCTCCTTTGTGGGGTGGAGAGCAGACACTGAAGAGCAAAAATCAAGAGGAAATATCATGCTGACTTGAAAAGCCACAATTTTCATTTTCATTGTGAATAGTAAATCCAAGTCTCTCAACTGTATAGATCTCCTGTTCCTCCCATAGAAGACCAGGGATAAGCATGGCTACCCCATATTTGAGTGCTATAGGGGAAGCTGACCTTAATTTAAGTCCATGAAGACATAAGGGGTAATGACCAAGGAGATGGGAAGAGAAGAGCTATGAGATTTGGTTATAGGACACAGATATACCTCCTACATCGTAATAGAAGGTCTGTTGTAATAGACCACCTATGAAATAGTAGAGACATGAGAAAAATGGCAGCCATATGATCTGAAAACCTAAGAGAAGTACAGGTAGCTAGGCATTTACCCCAGATTACTATCTGGTGTGAAATGGTACGCACTATTTGCAAGAGCTCACTTGGGAAATTTTTCTAAAGTTCTCTTGGAAAAATTTTTTTCTTGAAGAATATGTTATTTTATCTATTAGAACTGTTATCAGAGCAGAATACCTTTCAAATATTATGTTAATTCCTTATGGTCTTATTACCCTTCCGTGGTTTTGTGTCTATATTTTGACATCTGTGATATAAATGTATACACTGTGACTACAGTTTAAGCTAAAATAGGAAGGATGCCTTAAATCTTTGGGATAATTTTTGGAAATATTATTGAAATTTTAGTACTGAGTCTTCATAAAGGATTAAAGTTGGCTTCTGTCACTAAGTCCATGGAGGGTGTCACCTGCTTAAGTGAACTAGTCACCAGAGCCCACTCCAAATCAAAGGAGAAGATACAGAAATTAAGTTTAAAACTATCCTGCAAAGGAAGGAATCACTTCACGATACTTTGAGAGGAAGTCAACCTCTAGAGAAGGCAAGTAGATTGACTCAAGGACACAACTAGTACTTTCCTATGCCAAGAAGTTACAAAGCTTTTCAGAGAAACCTTTGTGCTCTTCTGGAGATGAGTAATTTAAGGCACAGAAAAGCCACACCACTGGAATATTATAGCAGATGTAGAGATAGAGAAATAAATGGATATCTGTATATCTGAGTGTCTATGTGTGTGTGCGTGCACATGTGCATGTGTAAAACTGGTCTAGGTTGATGTATATAAGAATACTGGATGAACATGAGAGGAGAATACAGTCTTGGTATTCTAGGAGCTGAATTAGATAGGTAAGAATTTAGACCTCTCTTTTTTCCTTATTCCACTCTACCTTGATCAAGTGTATACATTTCTTATCCATCCTATCCTCTCTACTCCCATCCTACCCATTAGATGGATAATACGTTCCATGAATGGGCAAGCATTGCATTCCCGCCCCCCTCCCCCACACACACACCTGCAGGTCTTTTATCCCCAAGGTCTTCTAGTCATTGTCTTGAAGTAGGAAAGTAAACGTTTAATATTTGTAGAATTCAATTTAATCTGCTTTCACAATGTGATTTCCAGATGTGGGCTGTGGTAAAAAGTAGGTATTACTGAATGTAGATCTCTAGAGTTTGACTAAAGATAAGAAAGACTTCAAGAAGGGAATATGTGAAGAAAACTGGCCACATATTTTCTCCAATGAAAAATAGATGTGAAAACATCATTTTTAACATTGATATGAAGGGTAGATAATTCTAGGAAGGAACAAAGACAGTAGTCTATTTTATGTGCTCAGTGAAAAATGAAATAATCAATGTTACATGAATTTTATTTGAATGGGTAATAGTCCATCTTTCTCATATTATGCTTACAATGACATGTTTATTTCAGTCCTTTAGTTGAATGGGAGCTCTGTAATTTGATTTATTTACTTTAGCATTCCTGTTATCCTTGACAGTTTAACAGTGAATTCTGTCTTCATTTTGCAATAACAGAATATTCAAAGAATAAAGATTCTGAAAGACCCCAACAGACTAGGATGATGTATAAAAATCAAGAAAATGAAATTGTAGTAAGAATGAACATAAAATTCTGGGGATTTTTAGGTTCAAGAAATGAAGTAAACATGTAAAAGATGGTCTAGAACTAGCTTTATAAGTAGTAATCTGCAAGAATAAAAGGACTTCTTGTATTTAATTGACTATAAGTTCAGTAGGAACCAACGTTACTTAGCTGCCAAAAATTAAAAATCCAATGTTATCTGGCTGAATCATAGTCCGCTAAAGGCAATTGGTAGTTTCAGTATTCTGTATTCATCAAACTGAATTGAAACTTTGTTTTCAGTTCTTGGTGGCCTGTAAGAGAAACCTTAGCAAATGAGGGCCTCCAGAATAGGGTAAGCAGATAATCAAAAGGGAACACAATCTATCAGGATCACATCCCACCCCACCCCACAACATGGGTCAAGCCAGTTTTGCTTTGAATGTTGACAGTGCTGTCTGAGGAACCTGATTGGCCAAAGCTGCTAAGTAAAGTTTAAGTTACATGTCCCTTGACCCAACTTTCATAGTTATATTACATATTTTATTGGTCACTGAGGGCATACAAAGAGCTCCCTCATATGGAGTAAAGGTTCATCAGATTTGTTAGATATCTTGCCAATGACTGCTGACCAAACACATTTCCATATGAAGATGATTGTATCAAGTAGTTGTATGTAGGTAAATTCTGGAACATATTCATATATGTGATATATATATATATATATATATATATATGTGTGTGTGTGTGTGTATGTATATACATACCTATACATATATATTTACTTTCTATGCTATAATTATATAATTAAGTAAACCATTTAATCTATGAGTAACTCATTTTATCATTCTTAATAGGACCTGAGTTGGACCTGCTTCTAATAAACGTAGAAACCACGTCATAGGAAGCATTTTCTTTCTGAACAAGAGGGAATTTGAGTGAGACCTGATAATTGTCTTCAAATATCTGAATAGTTCACACACGGAATAAGGAAAGACTAAAGTTATTCTAATTCAGAGATCTAAGACCATTTAGTAGAAGCTACAGTAAATATTAGTCTACCTACTGTTCTTTAAACACAACACTCCATCTCCTGTCTCCATGCTGTGGCATTGGTTGTCCGCCAATGCCTTCAGTGCTCTCCCTCCTCATTTCTTTCTCTTAAAATCTTTGGCTTCCTTCAAGATTCAACTCAAATGCCAGTTTATACAGCAGGACTTTCCTATGCACCCTAGCTCCTTGTTCTTTACCCTCTAAGCTACATTATTCCTATTCTGCATAAACCTTATATGTATCAATTTATTTATATCTTGTCTTCTTTATTAGAGAGTAGGCTCCTTAAATATTTAGCTAGTGCTTGGTGCATAGTAATATATGTATATATTACATATTTTATTGGTATATACATGTATACACAGACATATCTATATGCATATAAATATATGCAAGTATATATGTAAATATAAACACAAGTACATATATCCTGAAGTGCACATGCATATGCAGACACACCTGTATAGACATATATCCAAATATAATGTATAATAATTACCAGTATTTATATATACTTTAACCTTTATAAAGTACCTTATTAATATTATTTCACAACACTGGGAGATAGGTGTTATTAAACAAAGAGAAGATAAGTGCTTTGCTCAGATTCATACAGCTAGTAATTAACCAGGACAAGATTTGAATTTAGATCCTTAAAACTCCAAGTTCAGCTATTGTACCATTGTGCCACTTAACTTATTCTAAGAGATAGAGCTGTCTAGACTTGTGAATTTGTTAACCTCTGTAAGTGTTCAAGTAGAGGCCAGGTATCAAGGATGTTGTAGGTGGGTTTCTTCCACTGGGTAGTATGTACAATGATGGTATCTGAGATTCCTCACACTTTGACTTTGTTTCAAACAAGTTGTAACATACTAAATGCAAACAACATTCAGAGAATGAGATTATACTTTAGCTCTAATATTCATTAATATATGTTCCAAATCTAGATGCTGAATAAACATGAACAGTGCAATAGAGTAACAAATCATCTGTATGTCATTGGTTCTTATAAGTACATAATGGCCTTAGAGGCAATGTGATGTACTTGAAAGAGGGCTAGAGTTGGAAATGGGAGAGTCCTGGATTTGAATCTTGGCTCCAACACTTGCTATGTGATTATGGCAAATAACTTAATCTCTTTGAGTCTCCAGTTACTTCTCTGTAAAACTGAGAGAATGATAGTATCTACACTATCCACCTCACAGTTTTGTTTGTGAGGATCAAATGACTAGTGCAGGGAAAGAGATTTGTAAACCTTAAAGTGGTATATAAATTTCAGCTATTATGGTTAAACTAAATTGACTGTAGCAAAGAATCCAAGGGAGATCTGAAAATGGATCTTCCTTGAACTTACTCTGATATTGAGAAAAATAGAATGAATTTATTCCTAATGGTTGTGGCTTTGATAGTCTTAAAGTACAAAAACCAATAATGCAGTTGTATTAAAATGCAGAATATTACACAGTCAGAACCCAAAATTAAACTAACCCCCACCTATTCCTATTGCGGTAAAGCTGTAAAATAATGGGTACAAGTAGGTACAATGGTTTCCAATCCTATTCTAATAGAAAGAAATATTTAGTAATGTTAATGTTGTAGATCACAAGAAACTAAAGTTAAAGAAGAATAAACTACTTTATAGTGAGATTAGTGTGATTTTTACCTTCCTAATACTGAAATTTCCTATTACTAATTTAAATTATCACAATCAAATCCTGACATAAGGTTAATGTTTTCTTCTATGACTTAATTATTCATTACATATTAATTCCAGACTTTTAAACAACTGTATAATTTCATAAGATTTGGCTTTCATGGGTATGGTATAGTTTCAGGAATTAATAGAAGAATACAGAGTATGACCCACAAAAAAAATTCAAAATAACTTGTGGTATTTTAAAATAGTTGAAGAATTTGTCCACATTGAAAATACTCAAAAAACCTTCTCTCTGATTACTCCTGATGAGTGTTACCCCTTCTTAAAGACTCCTAAGTTTTCTAATCCATCTTTAGTAAGTGGTTGGTTGGTTGTTGTCCGTTTTGTTCCAAGAAGACCAAAATGATTTTTGACCTTTAGTAGGAAGCCCAATATTTAAGTGGTTTGGACCTTTACCTGGAAATGAGCTCAAGAGATATGCTAAGAGTAAGCTATCCCATAAATTAAAGACTCAAAGTCACCATCTTTATGCTTTTTATTATGATGGTCTACAGACATCTTAACTCTCTTATAAAAATAAGCTTAATGATGTCAAACACCTTTGGTCACTAATAACATTGGAAGTAGTATTTTATGTGAGTTGCCACATAAGTTCTATTGATGTTTTGTTTTCTTACTAGACCTGTGATTTTGTTTGTTTGAGAAGTTCCCAGTGAGGAAATTCCCTCTCCCAATGTTGGCATCCTCTCTGCAACTTTTAGCCTTAAAGAGTTGCCTGACTTGCTATAAGTCAGAGGAAGAACTTCAGTCCCTTTCTTCCTGCTTCCAAGGCCAGATTTACTATAACAACATATTGAATTATGAATAACAAAAACACCTTTAAAACTTTAATAGTCAATTCCTCATAGTAAGTACACTTTGAACTGTACCCTTATTTGTTAGCTGTTTGAAGTCTCTGAAATAATTTTGATATTTTTCGTCTTTGGAGAGGACCTGTATATCTAATCTGTTGATTGTTTTTTTTTCCTATTGAGGGTTTATATCCCTAAATTTTGAGCTTGATGTTCTTTCTCCTTTCTTCTCCATAAATATAATAGAAACTAGGAAGTTAATATACTTAGTGTACAAATAAAATTATAGAATTTTCTGGGAAAATCCTCATTGAATCTTCGAAATTCACCAAAGAACTGTTTGTCTGAAACTATATAACTGGAGGGATAGAGGAGCCTAGAATTCATCTAACTCCTATTTGTACAGATGAAGCACTTGAGGTTCATAGAAGGGATGACATTTTAAATCTAGAACTCCAAAACAAAAATCGCTATTTCTGACAAACACCAGAACCCTGCACATCACTTGTAGCAAGCATAATTCTCATAAATCTAATTCATTAAATGGATTTATCATGCAAGTCAAAATTAAATGATGGTTTTCTGAAAAAAATTAGAACATTGAACATAGCAATAGCAACATTGTGCAGTGATCAACTATGATAGACTTAATTCTTCTCAGCAATGCAATGATCCAAGACCATTTCAAAAAACTCATGATGGAAAAGGCTATCTACATCCAGAGAAAGAGCTATGGCGTCTGAATGATGATTGAAGCATACTATTTTCTCTTTCTCTCTTTTTGTTTCTTCCTTGTGGCTTTTCCCCTTTTGCTCTGATTTTTCTATCACAACATGACCACTGTGGAAATGTGTTCAATATGACTATATATGTATAGCCTATATCAGACTGCATGGCATCTTAAGGAACAGGGAAGGGAGGGGGAAAACTTAGAACTCAAAGTCATATAATTGAATGCTGAAAATAGAAAACAAACAAAATATTTTTTAAAAAAGGAATCTCTGAAGAACAGTATTCAGGTATTCTAATAAAAAGTAAAGACAAGTGGTAAAAGGAAGTTTCCAGGCAGCTTGTAAACATGTGTACTTTTGTGGAAACATCTCTTAAATTTCTGAGCAATCCAACAGTCTCAGCCTCAAGAAATCTTATTTTAATTCAATAGTTAGAGTCTTTTCAAAGTTACAATTAACAATATATCTGATAAAGGTAAGAAAAGAAGAAACCATGATGGTTTCAATGAGTAGAAGGTCAATTACTTCAAAGCAATCAGCTGATGCTGAATTTAAAAGAAATCATCCAATTGACCAGTTTCTGTTGTGAAGCTTTTCCTTTTTTCTTTTGTAGACTAGAAAGGAAAAGGAAAGAATCAATACAGTTCAATTGGGAAGCTTCCACAAGGGCTGATTTTTTGGACCATTTGAGTAGAGAAAAGAGCTTTCTTCTTTAAGACCACATTATACATTTACTTTTATAGTCTTATTGACACAGAATTTCAGATGACCATAAACAAAAGTGAGATTGAAGAAATTTCTTCAACTCTTTGTCCCAACTCCATCTTAGGTACTTGTGAATTTTAAGGTTAACTTGTGTTTTTCTTCTTTTCAAATAAGACTTCTGATTTCATCCATATAGAAACTTCCTTTACCAATGCAGACAAGTACCTCTTCTTGACCTTATGCTTAAAATAGTTGCTTGGGCTCACTGAGAGGTTGTGGCTTAAACAGGATACCAAAGCTAGTAGCTGCTAGAGGCTGGTCTTGAGCCCAGGCCTTTTTTATTTCAAAGCCAGTCCTCATTCCTCTATGCCATAATGAAGCCATAATGTTTCTCTGTTTATAATTATAATTGCATTTTAGAATTCATACCATTTTGATACCTACTATTCTGGGTTTTTTGCCGCACACACACACACACACACACACACATACACACACATATTTGCTACATATACTCTCCCATGTATTAAATCTCTTGTGTTGCCTGTTAATATCACTCATTGTTCCATCTCATATGCTATTTCTACTTTACTGAAACTTCTTGTTATAATTCAACACTTTAAGAATCCCTGTTGCTATCAGTGTGAGTACTCCTTCCAATGCAGAACACAACCCTTCTACAATTTAGCCAAAGTTCTTCTATAATTTTTGTGGCTAGAAGTATCATTACCCTTTACCCAACCTGTTGAAATTTCTTCCATCTTAGCAAGGCTGATTCAACAATAATAAAAATACAGTTTTGAAGCCTTTGAAAACTGATAGGACTGGCAAGACCTTGGGATCTACATGCATAAAATATGAAGAACATAGAATTACCTCCACAGCATGTCTGTGTAGGACTTCTTTGGAGTTCTCACAGATGCTTATCCTCCCGATAGCCAAAGGGACTAGTAATGCCCTTTTCATAGATGCATTTTAAGAGATTATTTGTGAAGATATTTGCCTGACTTTGTTATCTAACTCATTACAGCTTCAAATGATAGAGAAGTCAATTTGAGGTTAACCTGAAAATCACCATCCAGGAAATTAGATCTCATTTACTCTGCCTAAACATATAGTTTACACTTACACACAGAGCTTGAGATCAAAATATTTATGTCATTGAATTCTCCCCTTGTTACCCCTCTCTTTTCCTGCCTCTCCTACTCCAAATTAAAAGAGAGAGAAAAAGAGAGACAGGGACAGTCAGAGACAGAGAATAAAATATCTTAAATTTCTTCAAGGTCAAAATGTTTAAAAAATAATAATACCCACTTTAAAATTTATTTTAAATCAAATCACATGCACATTTTTGTTAAATCCCTCTAAATAAATATCTTTCCTTTCTTTCAGTCACCTCTTGTTGTTGCTTGTCCTTTGCTCTCAAAGAGGACCATGACATCCGGATTATGGTGCCATGACTTGCAAGTGAATTGGATTTAAGTGAGGCAGGGTTGTGCAAAGTCACCAGCCTCACTCTCCCCTCCAGAGCCGTCTGGGTCCAGTGGCAAGATAAAGATCAGAATGACTGGAGGTTGTCCTGGATGCAGTAGAAGACATTGGTCTTTTTAAGCTAAGGTTTTCCTAGGTCTGAATTTGACTGAGGCAATGTTCATTCAGTGATTAAGACTAGGTAAGAAGTGAGATCAAAAATGGCCTTTTTTACCTAATAAAAAAAAATTCATTCTGGGAGGGGAAAACTCAAGGTTTCTGGACAAAACAGAAAAATTTTAAATTACAATCACTCTGATCCATCAGAGCCTAAACACTGACCAAGTGGGGCTTGGGCTGGTACCCGTTGTTGGAAACTATTGAAGCTCATTTTGCCTAAATCAGTTTTTGGAAAGTCTGTTACTTGGAACAGCAGATAAAAACCTGGAAAAATACAGTTTATGCTTCACTAGATTAGCTTGTGTTTAATTTTGTGTTTATTGTGATTATTCTGAATTCAATAATATATGCCAGAGAGCAATTTTTTTCTAATTTTAGACATTTAATTTTTTTCACTATACACATATGGCAGTCAGTTTATGCTTTCTTGAATATTTGTAAAAGACTTCTAGTGAATTTCAATGAGTCCAATAATGCAATGGACAAAATGAGAAGTGTTTCAGTTTTTACTTTCAAGGTAAAACTGTATTAGCAGCACAGAAGAATCAGAGAAGAAAAAAAATCAAATCATATTAACTCTCTTAGAACTACTTGATGACCAAAGAAAATGTGAAAAATATCTCTATTGTGAAGACAATAGGAAAGGTAAGCTTGTAATGGAATGAGCTCTGGACTAAGAGAAAGAAGGCTTGAGATGAGAGGATCATAGACTTAGAATTGGAAGGTATCTTCGAGATCCCTAAGTCCAACTACCTCATATTGCAGATGGGGAAATTAAAAGATGAAGAAGCTAAGAGATTCACTGAGAACCATACTGCTAGCAAATTCCACATTCAGATTTTAATGCAAATCTTTCTGATTCCAACTCCAAGCACTCTATCCACTTACCATGTCATAGTACTTTTAGTCTAACTGTATATATATATATATATATATATATATATATATATATATACATACATACATAATTGACAAACACAAAGCATATTAAACTCATTGAATATATTTTTGCCTTTTTTGTATCCCTAGAACATAGGAAAAGTATCTTTCACATAGTAAGCACTTAAGAATTACTTTTGGATTTGGACTGGATTGATTTTGGCTCTGTCATACACTCAATACCTGTGTGACATTGGGTAAGTCATGTAACCATGGTCCTCAAAGTTTCTTAATTAAAAAAAACAATACCATTGGCTTAGGTGATCTCTAAGATTCCTTTTAGTGCAAAACATTTTATGATGATCTAATTTGAAACAGTAATAACCTGAAGATTAATATAGCCAGAAAACTAGGATTCATTTATAGGTTGGCATTTGAAATGTGAAATGAAGAGGCAGAACTCAAGTCTCACAATGCTAAAATTTTGTATTCTGTCTAAAGAAGCAAATGATGGCATTCTGCAGCATTAGGCATTATGTCCAAGTGAAAATATAAGATTATTTTCAAAGTATGCAATTTCCAGGACAACAGGGCAGGTTGGTGGTTCCATGCCATTTAGTCTTTTTTGTCCAACAGCGTAACTATTATCATGCCTCATTTACATTTTGAACACCAGATGTGATATCAAGAGTTGTCAACATATTACTACTGCGAGGATGAAACTGTCCTTTTGGGTATGACAAAATCTGTTATCTTTTTCAGTATATTATCAATCTATATAAAACTTTTATGCCTTAATGTTGCTTTATCTTTGTATGTACACATATGGTCCCACTGCCCTGTGCTAAATCTATCCCAACAGAGAAGTATAAATTATATCAATGGTATATACTACCTTCAGCAGCAAAAATTAATCTACAAGGAAACCTGGCAGGTTACATAGAGCACAGGAGCAGCAAGCACAATGAAACAAAGCATTGAGTGAAACGCCTAAGATAAAATAAAGGGAATCCAACTATAAAGGAGAGGTGGGGTCAGGAGGTAGGGGAGTAACAGGATCATGGTGACTTCAAGCCTAACACTAGGTTTAACGTAACACTTGCTATCTGGATCTTACTGTTATTATGTATTCACAGGGCATTTTTGTATTTGCAAAATGTTTTATGATCCCTTTTAGTAAGTAAATGGTTTTCCAGTATATGAAAGGTTATTATACAGAGTATGGCCACCAGCTGTTCTCCATTTCTCCTAATATAGTTATCTGCATTTTACAAAGAGGAAAACTTAAGCCCAGATAGGTTAAATAACTTTCTCAAGGTCATATAATAAGTTGAAAAATGTATCAACCCAGCAGTTCCAACTGTGAGGATGGCCTGTTGGGCATCTGCCTATCACATCTGAGTTGTCTGATTTCCTTACTCCAGATGGCCCTTCCTGTGACCCTGGGGAGTAAGCATCAGAAGAGAGCAGCAAGGATGTCCGAGATGCTTCTCTGTAGAAGGTAAACATACAAAAACTTTTAAGAACTACAGAAACCTGAGCCAGAGACTTTGAAGGATCTGCTTTAAAATTTCCCTGTAGAATCAAACAGGTTTTCTCCAGTTATCTAAGATCAAGACAAGTGCAATAAAGGAGAAAGAACACAAGACCAGGAGCCAGGAGACATTAGCTCAAGTCTTTGCTCCACAATTCATTAACTGTATGACTTTGGACAATTCTACTGAATTCAGTTCCACAAGTGTTCATTAAGCACCTGCCATGTACAAGGCGCTGAGGATACATGGATAAAACAAAACAGGGAAGGCACTCCTTTATCAATTACTATCTATTCAGCCCCTTGCAATATGACTTGTTCACCCACTATTTTAATGAAACTATTCTCTAAAAGAAAAAAAACATCCCTAAATACAGAGACAGAGGACCCTTCCAGCTCTGCTACCTATGACTTGTGTGACTATGGAAAAGTTATTTAACTTTTGTGGCCCTCATTCTCATTGGAAAAATGATCATGCTTGTCTAGAAGATTATCTCTCTGCACTTTTCAATCTCAAAATTTACACCAATGAACAGGAGATCAAAATTCCCACATGTAGTAGCCTTTTATCAAACTCTTTCACCTCTCTAAAGTATTTGCCACCAATGTGATTACCTTCACAGAATTCTTTCCTTGGTCCTCTTCTCTCTATATAATCTCTCTTTTTCCATACTCTCATCCATGCTTTTAACTATGATCTTTGTATAAATGAATCTATATACCTAACCTCTTTCTTGAGTTCCAGATTTACATCTCTACTTGTCCACCTCTCCAACTAGGTTTCCCAATACCACCTCAAACCAATTACATACAACAAAACAAAACATTTTCTTTTTCCAAAATGAGCTTCTTTGCACTTACTTCTATCCATGACACTACCCTCAAAAAACTTGCCTTTCAGGCTTAAAACCTGATTATCATTGAAAAGTATCACTCTCAGCATCTCACATGATTGATCAAGAGATAAGTGACATACTAGATAGACAACAGATAGATAGTGAACATGTTTTTAATACTTAAAATGTTATAGGCACATTTAGTGATGGTCACACAAATATAAGAAGATTCCTACTCTCAAGTATTTTCCATTGTAATAAGGGAAGACCAAACATAACATGAGATTCAAAATGTGAAGATGGATACCTGAGCAGAGGTAAACCTGCTGAAGAGATAGAATAGTCTGAAAAGTCTCATTCCACTTTGCAAGTGTTATTCTGACTTGCTTAAATTCCGAAGAACAAAATGTCCCACTCCTCTAACACTGGATACCCATCAAGAGTCCCTCCCTGTTTTATTGCCTCCTTTTCTGTGTTGTCTCTCCTTTAGATTGTAAACTCCTTCTGGGCAGGGACCAGCTTACTTTTTTAATTAATTGTATCCCCAGCACTTAGCACAGTGCCTGGCACAGAATATATATTTAATAAATGGTTATTGAACTGGATTGAAAAGTGAGTTGAGTTGGTTACAAAGTAAGCATGGGTAGTGTTCTTCAAAAAATATTAATCCCTGCGAGGGACACATGAATCAAGAAAGCAGAGACTAGGCTGAAGTCATCCCAAGGTAGAAAAGCTGGTAAAGAGATGGAGTAGGGGGGCGGAGCCAAGATGGCAGAGTAGAAAGACTCACATTTGCTAGCTCCGAATCCACAGCCCATAGATTCCCTGTAAAAAGAACTCCTGACAAATTCTGGAACAGTGGAAGCTGCGCAGCAACACAGTGAAGGAGATTTCTGTTGCAGAGAGCCCTGAAAAACCGACCGCAAAGGTACCCCAGATGGGAGCGGAGTCCTGTCCTGCAGAATCCTCCCCTCCCCCGCCCCAGCCACGCAGCACTGCGAGGAGCGAGCAGAGCCCAGCAGGCATCAGGGACCTGAATCTCCGGGTGGCCGCGAAGGTCCCTCCACCCACAGACGCACAGGTCAGTGAGAGAGACGGGCTGAGAGGGGAGCAGGATATCTCCGGGACTTGGACCCCCTGGGAAGTGGCCTCTGCCGCAGAGGCTAAGGCAGCTCAGCCAGAGACTCCCAGAGCAGGCTGGAGCTCCACCCCAGC
>CM053771.1:244328168-244376787 GCA_028658325.1 Potorous gilbertii | reverse complement strand
TCTGGGCATTTTCCCAGCAAGTTACTTGACTTCTGAGAGTCCTCTCCACCCTTGCCTAGGTCTGCCCAGCTAGTGCTTGGGGTCTGAGATTCAAATGCTGCTCCCCAGCCTCAGGGCTTTCAGTGGCAGGCCTGGCTGCTATTCAATGGGAGCTTAATTTCTGGCGCTCAGGTGGGGCAGGGTTGCCTCCCAGGCTCAGTTCCCTCAGGGGGTTTATGCAGAGACCTTTTGTAATGGAGCTCCTGCTGAGCTCTTGCCTGTTCTGGGAGCCTCTGGCTGCCTGCTGCCTCTGCTGCTGCCTCCCTAGGGGTCCTGAGTCCCAGAGACAACCCTCTCCCCTCTCAGCCTGTCCAGATGTCTCTCTCACTGACCTGTGCGTCTGTGGATGGAGGGACCTTCACGGCCGCTGGAGATTCTGTCCCTGAAGCCTGCTTGCATCTGCTCGCTCCTCTCAGTGTCATGCGGCCAGGGCAAGGCAGGGCTCCACAGGGCAGGGCTGGGCTCTGCTCCCTTCCAGTGCACCATGGACTTTTGGGATCAGTTTTTCAGGACTCTCTGGAATGGAAATCTCCTTCACCCAGTTGTTGTTTGGCTCCACTGTTCCAGAATTTGTTGGGAGTTCTTTTTATAGATAATTATGGGCTGTGCGTTCGGAGCTAGATATGTGAGTCCTTCTACTCCGCCGTCTTGGCTCTGTCCCCCCGAAGCATGTTTTCCTATGATATCTGCATAATATTTTCATTACCTAGGATATAGTAAGAAATTATAGAAGCCTTCCCCTTCTATCCCTGATTAGAAGTGTGAACTGACACTAGTTTAAAAAAATATTATTTATTATTATTTATTACCACCTCATTAACCTCTCTTCAATTTCTGAATCAACTTTAGTGTAATCAGTAAGGGAAGACTAAGAACAAAGTTCATACTCTGGAAAACTTTTATATATTGTTTTCTATTTTAATCTTTATGAAGACAGGGAAAATGCAATATTCTGCTTTTCTTTCCTAGTATCTAAAAAAATGTCTTTCACTCTTCAGATCTTTAATAAATATTTTCTGTCATTTTTGATCATTAGAATTTATATGCTTATATATGGCTAATTTACTTCTAAAGTATGATTCTCAAGAGACAAAGGTCTTGGGTTTCATCATCACATATCAGTTGACTGTTTTCACTTCTTTACATATGTAGATATATTTTTACAGACCCCTTCTATTTCTTGCATAAAATATCTTCAGCACATATCTACTGGTGATGGATTAGTAATGTCACCTTATTCAACAAGGAGCTTTATTATGAATATACAGCCATATATGTGGGCTTTTATTTTGCTTTGTAATGTGCTTTATGTCATCATAGTAAGGATTGATTATTTATCTTCGGTGCTCCAAATTAAAGTATTTCTCAATGTAACCAGCAGTTAATAAATAAGTTTTGGTGGGATGTGATACTCAAAAATGAGTCCAGTTTATAAAACAGGATTTTAAGGGCTGATGCATACTTCACTTTCCTACCTTGCTTTCTGTTCAGATATATGATTGCTAGGGTATATATTGACTTTATTTTTCTTTATTTTGTATGAAATACCACTTTAAGATATGACTTTTGTATAATAATACCTTATTGATTATCCAGTACCATATTTATTTGTATCCCTTTTCCATTGATTAAAAAAGTATCCTCATTTAATACATAAATGATTTGTTATTTTAGGATGAGAAAGCAGGAAACAGAATTAATTTTGTGTTTTATTTCACAGTTAAAATAACCATACTGTAACATGCAACCAAAATATATGTTGTCATTTTACCTTCTACAGTAGCCCCATTAAAAAATTAACCTTATAATTTCATCAAATTGTGGCCCTGATCTTTTTTTTCTTTAAGTAACATGTAAAGGGACCTTTGGAATATGCCCAATAAGGTGGGAAACCTGGGACCTCAAGGTTACACATGGCCCTCTACGTCCTCAAGTGTGGCCCTTTGACTGAATCCAAAGTTCGGTAAAACTTGGACTCAGTTAAATGGCCTCACCCAAGGACCTAGAAGGGCACATATGTCCTTGAGCCTGCAGTTCCTCATCGCTGGTTCTAACATAAATTCCTTAAAGGGACTCTGCTGGGAATGCCTTCATCTCCTAAGATAGACTCATTCTTTACTCCTTTTCATGTGAGTTGGTATAGCCTTTGATCAATTGTATAATTGGAGCAGCTAGGTGGTGCAAAGGATAGAGCACCTGTACAGGAGTCAGGAGGACCTGAGTTGAAATCTCACCTTAGACTCTTGACACTCACTAGCTGTGTGACCTTGGGCAAGTCACTTAACCCCAATTGCCTCATCCTGGGTCATCTCCAGTCATCCTGATGAATATCTGGTCACTAGATTCAGATGGCTTTGGAGGAGAAGTGAGGCTGGTGACCTGCACAATCTTCCCTCACTTCAAAAAACAAAGTCAAGTTCAGCTCATGTCATTATTTCTCTGATGGGATGGTCTTTTTCAGCAACAAAGGATGAACACACACATAATTGGGACAGGTGGAATCTTTAAAACTGTAAAGACGAAAATGGTAGCTCTCTTTCTACTTTTTCTAGGTAATGTTCTTTCCTATGAAATAAATAAGAGAGAGAGGAAGGACTTCCCTTCCTTTCTTCCTCTTTTATCTTGGCACCAAGAAGGAGATTTAGAGGTAGCTGTTCTGTGTTGCTTGTCCCTTTTTTAGAGATAGGTGGGGAATACCCACAAGACTAAGGAATTCATGACCCTGGTACCAAGGTTCTCAGTGGGATGGTATAGCCAGCTAGCCTGGCATGGAAACACAAAGAAACCAGTGTACCTGGGACTTAAACCTGAGGGAGATTTGGACTGGGAACTCAGACTGTGCTTTATAGGAGTTGAGCTAAATATAAGTCCCTTCACCTCCACAGAGACTGTATTGATAAAAGAGAGAGATTAAGCACCATGTTGAATGCATAGTTTATCATGTTTTTAATTACATCTTTTGAAGTAAATATTTCATTGTAAAGGTTAATCTGATTGTCAGTAGTTCAATGGAACTGGGGTGCAGGGGAACTCATTTCTACAATAATAAGGAACCCCTGGTGGAGTCATTTGCAAAAGGCCTAAATACCCTTAACTCTCTTAAGCAATCAGACAACCCTAGAGGAAGGGTAAGATATAACACACCTGGCTTTCAGGCAGTGGGAGCCAGGATGGCCGGAGGTACAAGTAAATACAGGTGTTTGCATGATTACAGTTCATCAGTTTTAAGAAATGAAATAAATGTTGAAAAGTCAATATTTGTCAAAATAAAAGTTGTAAAAGTATCTTTAATTTGATGTGAAAGTTTGCTTATTTATCAAGTGTTCTTTGGGTTTCTGATACTGGCTATAAAGCCTAGTAGTGATAGCACATTAAGATAATATTGTTTCTGTCTTCATGAAGCAGTTTAACAGACAACTGAACATGTAATAGAAAAGATTTAAATGTTTATAAAATTACATATGCAATAAATTCTCCTTATTGAAGGATTCGTTATTATTGTTTAATATTCACAGTGACAGTTCTCAATGTCCTTTGACATTTTCTTTACCAGAATTGACTTTGCATTTGGTCTTCCCAACAACATGGCTTCTGCATGTGTTTATAAGTGAATGTTATTAAATATCAGATTACATGTGTTTTATTCCTTGACAGACTAGTTGAAAGTAGAGACAACAAATGAATTCTTCCTGATTTTTTAAAAAAATGCATTTCTATATAGATATCAAATTTTAAGTAACTCATTAGGCTTAGCTCTTACTTCTTTCCATGGGCATTTATATCTGGAAAAAAATAAATTCTTAACCCAAATAAATCTCTAGTTAGTAAAAGGAGGGACAGAAATAGAGGCTATCATACCAATTCCTATATCCTATATCAATATGTCTGTATCTGTATATATCAGTGCACATAATGTGTGGAACTTTATAATATAGACTTGTGTCTGAGAAATTATGTATGTATGAATATGTATTTTTATGTCCATGCACATGTAGTTATATATGATGAATTATACGCATATATATTCATGTATAAGAAAAAATAAGTGAAGCTCCTACAAAATGAATATTAGCTGAAAAAACTAGAGGAGGAGGCCTATCACCTCCCTTTAAAGATATTGGAGTGACTAGGTAGTGCAGTAGGTAAACCACAGTCCAGGAGTCAGGAAGACCTAAGTTGAAAATATAGTTTCAGAAATTTACTAGCTCTGTGACACTGGGCAAGTCACTTGACCTCTGTTTGTTTCAGTTTACTCATTTAAGACTTGTTTTGAGGGTCAAAGGAGATAATAACTGTAAAATAATTAGCATAGTGCCTTACACAAAGTAAGCGCTATATAAATGTTAACTCATTATGTAAAGCATTGTCATGCGGAAGAAGATTTAGATTTAAGCTGCTTATTCCTGGGAGAACCAAGAATAATAGAGAGTAGTTGAATAGAGGCAAATTTAGACTTTATACAAGAGAATACTTGCTATCAATAAGGGTTAGCCCAAAGTGGAATGAGTTGTCTTGAGATAATGTTGATTCTTTTTCATGGATGTCTTCAAGTAAAGGTTTTGATTACCTGTCAGGTAGGACCTCTAAGGAATTTTCACATGAATTGGCCATAGATGCCCATTGAAACCCCTTCAAAATTTACTATTCTATGACTCTGGAAATAGGAAAGGAAATGATGCATTTAGTAACATGTACTAGTAGATATCAGCTAGTGTTGGGATTTTTCTTGGAGTGAGAAAACATCGTTAAATTGCTTTTGAGTTTATTGGCTATATTCTCTTTGCCAAAGTTGCTTGGAACTGATAAATTATACAATCACAGTTTTCTTTACATAACGATCTCTTCATATATATATTCATATATATAATATACATATATTAATCACATTTGTGTATACACACACTGAGAGTTCCAGTATCACATTTTTTTCCTTTTTGTGAGGACATAATACATTTATATCTAAAAGACACTATTGGTGGAATATTTAAGTAACTAGCTCTAGGTTTTGAATAAAATCATAGACTTAACAAAAGTGCTAGAGTTTCTCTTTGTTTTGAGTAAATCTACTAAAAATTTGGTATTGCTCCTTTTAGTGTCTTCTTAATGTTCTGTTGTACAGTGACACAGAGTTATGCACATATCCATAGACAATTAACATACACCACTATTGTATTGTCAGTTTCGGAAATCCTCTTGTATATCCATAGTAAAGTTCTAGTAGAAACTTAGAAAGATAGATTGTCATTCCAAAGAACTGTGAGAGAGGCATAAAGAGTGTTTTTCAGATAGCAGATTTAGTAAGAAAATATCAGGTGTCTATGATACAGTTCTTTAGTCAAATTTAGTTTTCTATAAGTTCTGAATATTGTTACGTACAGGAACTCTTACACATTAATTAAACTCCATTAGTGCCCTCCAGGGACAGCTGGGTGACATAGTAGATAGAGCGCTGGGTTTACAGTCTAGAAGACTCATCTTGCTGATTTCAAATTTCACTAGCTGTATGACCCTGGACAAGTCACTTAACCCTGTTTGCTTCAGTTTCCTCATCTGTAAAATGAGCTGGAGAAGGAAATGGCAAATCATTCTAGCATCCATGACAAGAAAATCCCAAATGAGGTCACAAAAACTAACTGAACAACAAGAAAAAGTACCTTCTGGGAGCCTATAGAATCACATAGAAACTTGTATCTCTGTCATTTAAAGCTCTTAATCTGTTCCTTTATATTTTCAAGTTCTTATGCAATGTTCCCTTCCATATACCATATACTGCCTCTTCCTCACTTATTATACACCATCTTTTCACTCTGTTCCTTTCCACTAACTGCCATTATGCCTGGAATGCTCGTCTTCATCTTTTTGTCTGGAAATTCCTGGTTTCCTTCAACTTCCCCCTTAAGTGTTGCCTTCTACATCATCCTTTTCCTGATTCTCTATCTCCTAACATTTACATTCTTAAAACTAAATTTGTATTCTTTGTGTGCATAAATATATGATAGTATATATACTTTTTTATCATTTTGTCCCCAGTACATAGCAAAATATCTGTCACATATTAGGCACTTAAAAATGCCTTCCAACTGATTGGATACAAGATTCTTCAACGTTGGATCAGGACATTTAAAATATATGATGAAGGTGTTCCAGTATTGGAAATTGTCAAAATGGGCTTTATAAAACCTCAAAGGAATGAGGGAGTCAAGAAAGTGAAGAAAATCACATTGGAGGGAATCCCATATAATTCAGAGGGTAAAAATGGACAGAGTAAATGGCAGGAACTAGTAATGTAACTATAAAAAGTAAGCTTAGTGAATATCATGGAAAGACAGTGGTGAAATGAGAATTGAGATGCTACATTAGAAAACTCAGGTTTGGGGCAGTGATGTGGTTGGTTTATTTTCATTTCAAAACTTCAGTGGCAGAATTTACTATAAGAATCAAAGATCTCAATATAAATTGTGCACTGTTTCATCTTCAAATGAAATTTGTAATGTGGTTTTAGTTAGTATGGATGATAACTACCTTTTATCTAAATAATGGATGCTGCTCCATGACAAGCATGGTGGGGTTTGGTTTTTTGTTTTGTTTTTGGTCTAGCTTGAATAAAAATTCCTTCCTATTTTCCTAAGTTTATTGGAGATTTCTTCCTATCCTCTACACTTCCTCTCCCAACCCTATCCTGCCCTAATTCTGGTCAAATAAAAATCCAGTGTTATTCTTTTACTAGGTGAAATATGTATCACAAAATAGACTGTAGTCACTTCCTGGGAGTGATTCTTACATTTTATGAACCCTATTAGCTTATTAGCTAGCAAGAGGCTATAGGTCTCAATTGTTGTTATATATGAGCAATAAATTGGGTTTAATGTGTTTGAAACTCTTTGATATCTTTATTTCAATTTTTAATTCCTTAGCTTCCTTTAAAATTTAAAACATTTAGAAAAATAAGAATAATTTATGTAAGCCAATAAGCTGGAAATTTTAAACACCGAAAATCCAGTTATAGCAGAAAATAATATTATTGAGATGTGACAGATACCAACACAGAACAATCAGTAAACTGACAATAATTGGGGGGATAGGGAACAATGCCTAATTTGTTTGTTTTTTATTTTTGGGTATTATGTGAGGTTTGTTATTCTCATGTTATGTTAACAAAAAAAATACTATAAGTGTTAAATTCTATTTGTATCCAAGAATCTCTATTTATAATTCATTTGAAATGTGTCTTTGTTTGTTACTACTGTCTTCTTTACTGAGGAAAACAAAGTTAACAAAATCAAGCTTCTTTAATTGGAGGGATTGAGGGGGGAGAGAATTTGTGGAGGAGAATGTTATTCTCCTTAGCTTTTTTGGAAGTTAAAATGATTTCAGTGTTTTCCTTAGAAATACAATTTTTGGACTGTAGCAAAGCAAATAAAAAAAGATTATAGTGTATCAACTGTTTATCATTATTTAATAAGATAATTATCTTTTTTAAAAAAACCCCACCCTGCCATTTTTCCAGATAAAAAGCTGTGGTGGGCAGACCAAAATTTAGCTCAACTGGGCACCTGCAGCAAAAGAGATGGAAGGAACCCCACTGTCCTCCGGAATAAGACTTCAGGGGTTGTGCATATGAAAGTGTATGATAAAGAAGCTCAGCGAGGTAAGTCACACTCCGATGTCTTCACACTGCCTTTGGAGCACACCATGCCTCTTTCTCTTTTTACTTTTCATTTCATCAGAAGAACAATTGAGAGAACACATTTCCTCTTATGATTATTTGCAAGCACAAAAAATGCTGTCATTCTACAGAAGGGATGTCTTTAATATAACGTACATGATTAGCTTTCAAAACGTTGGCTAAGAAGCCTTGGGAATCTTAATTAATCAGGTCTTCAAAGGATCTTTTTATCTTTGTCTTGATTGGGAAAAAATAAAGGAGTATCTAGTAAAACAAAGGACAACATTGTGCTAGTTACTAGATCAAGATAGCACAGACATCAGTGCCTTTAAAGTAGACAATGTCAAATTGCTATGTTATTTGTCCCTAAATGTTTTTCCAAGTGATTTTCCTGCTTCATTTTCCTTGTCCAAATGATATGCAATGAAGTGGAGTGAGAGAGCAAAGCAGATGGTTTACATAGGTGGGCTTGTCATAGTGCCCAAATAGCTCTTTGATGCCAGTCAATGCTGCCTCACACCTGCTAATTTCTCCTTAGATCTTACTGTAGAGTCTCTAACCTCAGTAAAAAGTATTCTCCCTAAAATGCACAAACAAAATCCTCATTTCTCATACATTTTACTTTTATTCCTGCTGGAAAAATCCTCTGTGCAGATCCTATTTCTCTCTAGAGAAATGGATAACAGAAAGACGATTTGGGGAGGGGAGAGGGGAGGAAAATAGCTTTACCAAGGTAGGACTTTTGGAGATGTTTTTCAGTCTAGAGAATACCTGGATTAACAGCAGGGGTGAGGAGGAGATGCTCATAGTTGTTAATGACACTTGGCAGCTGTCAGGCAAGAATCTCTGGAATTGTTTAACAATTAAGCACGAAGCTTATAAGAAGGCAACAAGTGTCTAGGTCAGAATTTCATTTTAACTGACTTAAATTGGGTATGGAATAAATATTTGGTTTGAAAACCTCTTGTCTCAATGACAGAAAATAACTGATCTGAAGCAGATATTTCACTAAAATGTCATGTTTTTAGAGAAATGCTTTGATCAAAGTTTAATTATTATTCAATAATATTCTTAAGAACTTTTTAAGGTTTACAAGCATTTTCTTCCCATCAACTTTGAAAGGTAGGTTGTTGAAATATTCTTATCCTAGTTTCCATTTTACAGATAGGTAAATTGAGATTCAAGGAATTTATAGAACTTATTCAAGATCACACAGAGTCAGAAACAGAACCCAAGTATTCTAATTCAAAACTGCAGTCTTTCCACTCTACCTGGACTCTAAAATTTTCCATTGAGAAAATATCCATAACCTTATACTTCTTTGCCCCAGTTTCTTCATTCTTTTCTTTTATGTCTCTTTTTTCTCCCTCATTTTCTAGGAATGACTATAGGATAGGGCTATACTGATGTTCAATAATTTTTCAGTTATGTTTCATTCTTTGTGACCCCATTTGGGATTTTCTTGGAAAAAATGCTGGAGTGGTTTGCCATTTCCTTCTCTAGCTCATTTTATAGCTGAGGAAACTGAGGCAAACAGGGTTATATAATTTGGTCACACAACTAGCAAGTATCTGAGTCTGGATTTGAACTAAGGAAGGTGAGTCTTCAAGTATTTCAATGGTGTCACATTTTTCATGTTAAAAGTATGTTTAAATTTCTGGCACTTAAGTAGGTATAGGATACATATAACAGAATTGGGACTCCTACATTTGGAGTAGAATGGATTTTATCATAATTCTGTGAAATAGTTAAAGTCTTGCAATATAAAAAGATTTTCAGTATAGAATTAACTATTATTATAATAAAACATACTTTATATTCAGAGATGTAATGAGGATTGGGCATCTGAGATTTTATATCAGTGAATAAGAATTTATTAAAATCTTGCTATATGCCAAGCTAAGCAAGTAGAATGAAAAGAAATGTAAATAAGATCTTTGCCCTCAAGAAGCTCACATGTAATTCAAATAACTGTACATCTAAGATATGTACAGTGAAAATGGAAGATAACCACAGAGGAAAAGTACTAGTCGTGTGTGTGTGTGTGTGTGTGTGTGTGTGCATGTGTGCGCATGTGTGTGCATGTGTGTGTGTGTGTGTGTGTGTGTGTATGTGTGTGTGTGCAGGAAAGAGAGGGATCCAAAGAGGAATTGACTAGACCTGTAGCAGAAATTAAGATATAAGCTGAATTTTGAAGTAATCTAGGGAAGTTAGGAGGCAGAGGTCAGGAAGAAAGAATATCCTAGGCATGGAGGGCACAAACAGTGGAAAAGTCAGAGTAATGAGATTAGATATGCCAAAGGCAGGAAGAAGGCCCATGGTACTGGTTCATAGATTTTATAGAGGAGAGAAAAGTGTACAATTGGAAAGGTGAAAAGGGAACACATTTGAAAGGCTTTTAATGGCAGAAGACTTTATTTTTCATCCAGAAGGTAGTAGAGGGCCAGCGAAGTATACAGAATATGAGAATAACATGAACAGACTTGCATTTTGGGAAAATCACTTTGCCGACTGAGTGGAGGATGGAATGTAATAAAGAAAGATTTGAGTCAGGGAGACCAATTAACAGGTGATTGCAGGAGCCCAGATTGAAATGATGAGAGCCTGCTTCAGGATAATCACTGTGTGAGTAGACAAAAGGGGACATATAGGAGAGAGTACAGTCTGAAGGGCACCTTTACTCCTTTATCAAGTAGCAACACCTCTGTTATTTAGTCATTTCAGTCATGTCTGACTCTTCATGACCCCATTTGGAGTTTTCTCACCAAAAATACTGAAATAATTCACCATTTCTTTCTCGCAAGAACTCCAACAACTAACAAGAATGACTGGCTAAAATGGAAAGCATTTTGCCTGACTCCGGGTGAACTCTTTCCTAGTTTGGCACCCTGCCCAACTGCCTCCCTAGTGATACATCTCCAAGAAGGTCCTCCTTCGTAATACATCATCCTTGTGTTCCAGAATCTCTGCCTTCCTAGGTTTTGTGTCTCAAAGTTCAAGGGCTCTTTTATTTCCTCAAAAATGAATTTATCTCAAAAAGTTAACTGAAAACTGTTAATGATCACTCAGGATTGAAATGAAATATAATTGAAGATCCAAACTCAATAGTCATTATAGTGTGTCTTTTCCAAAAAACAAACAAAACTAGAAAGATTCATTCAAGCTTTCTAAAGATAAATTTCATAATTATATACTGCTGATACTGTGTGTGTATTTAATTATGGGCAATAATACACTTTTGTTCTGGAACTGTAACAGCAGAGAGTACTATACTTTTTCTTTCCTTCTACATGCAATTCTACCAAAATTTTTCATTAAAGGAGGAAAATCCACTTAATATGGTCATGATCTCTTTTACTTTTGTTACTATAATTTCCATAGCTTTGGATCCCAAAGACTTGATCTCATTGACCCAAGTGGATATTCTTTGCCCTGGGAAAAATTCCCTGGCTGAGGAAGAGCTCATTGTACTTGATAATCCATGGTACATGTTAACTGAGCTTGCATTATAGTGACAACAATATAGTCTCCAGAAGAATATACTGATAAAAGCATCTATAATCAAGACAATCTCATTAACAAGATCATTGCAGGTAGCTTAAAACCTCCATTAGTATGAAATATGTGCAATATAAGACTATTTAAGGTGTTAACATTACTATCTCCTTGGATTCCAAAGTACAATTAGCCACTTCATTTATCATCTTGACATAGATCTCTGGAGAACTGAGGCATCTTGTTAGTAAAATGTGTATCCTCTGTGCAAGATTTGGGGCACAGGGTAACCTCAGTATCAATTCAAAACAATAGAGTCACCAAATGAGAGAATGTAACAGATGAAAGGGACATTGGAGAGCTGAATCTAAACTGGTATCTATTATTGTCAAAAATTATTTTCTTGAGTCACTCAATATTTTTTCTGTGTTTCAAGATACATTTACTATGTGGAGGTATTGATCTTATTATTGTGCAATATAATTTACAGCATTATGATTTTTTTGTGAATTTCAATAGGCTGTCTATCATCTGTACACTAAGGAAATAGCAAATAGAAGAGTGGATTTTTCCTCCATACTGCACACCATCACCTACCTTTACACATTACCTCTCAGATATGTCAGTTATGGAATTAAATTTTTTTTCTATGAAGCTCATTCTTGGAAAGCAAAGCATTCAAAATCATGCCAAAACTCATAACCATCAAGAATGCTTATACATAATTGCAGATCCTACATTTTGCCAAAGTCTCTACTTGTAGAGTTATATGTCCCTGATTTTGTTGTTTTCTCTGTGGCATATCTTTTCCAAGGCTACATGGCACATACGGATTCATACTCATTTCTTCAATTGCATTTTTTAGTTCTATGACTGATAATTCAAGATTGGTACTATACTACCAGATGACTCTTATCATCATAAATTTAATTATATTTTAGGTTCCTTTTATTTTTCATAAATAAAAGAGGCTCGACCATTTTGTTCTGAATATTCAGATGATGCTCTGAGAGGATTTCAGAGGCAATGCACTTTAGTGAGCTAAACAAAAAGATTGGAATTCAAGAGAAATGGGCAATAATTGGAACTCCATGCTGCCGCAGGGTGATATTACTTAACCTCTTGTCTTTGTGACCCAATGCTTTGGGTCCAGCATAGGCAATAATTAGAGAAATTTTAAAATAATAATATACCTTCTAGGTGTTGAATGAGCTATTCCTTGGGTAGAAATTGGCCCCTTTGAGGCCAGACAGCTGAACGAGTTATTTGTTCCATTGGTTACCTGCAGCATGGCTGCAATTTAGAAAGTTTAGGAGAGTTTGGATTTTTTAAAAATATTTGAAGCATTCTGATCTACTATAGGATAATTACATTGAGTGTATACTTTAAAAGTATATATCTCTCAAATTTTAAAAATGCCTAATTAGGACAACAATATCTACCTTTTCCATATTAGAAATACCTAAATACCTAGGCCCTCTTCCCTTTTCTGACTGCACTTTTTACCTTGATGATCTCTAAGCATTCTACCTCTAACTCCCAAGATTCTATGATCTTATATACCCTCATGACCAGTTATCTATCGCCAATAAGAAATTGATTGGCAAATGGATGCTCTTGGGATAACCTGCAACTTCAGTTTGTTGGTATTTTCACAATTCTTTGAGGCAAGATCATGCAGCATCTGTTCATGGATGACATTTTGCAGATTGTACCAAAACTTGGAACATTCTAAGGTCTCCTAAAGGAGGTATAGTCAGTCAAAAGAATTCACTCTAACTATATACACAGGAAGAAGAGAATGAAAGGGGAATACATTTTGCCCAGACTATGATATCTCTTTGGATGGATGATATGGAGCTCTTCTATCAATGCCTATAGGTAGGACAGACATTGCAGATGGCTACTGAATTAGGGCCAAGGTAAAATAGAAAGAGGAAAGTAGGCTAGATTAGGCCTTGGACAAATCACTTTCTTTCTTTGATTCTGTTTTCTTGTCTTTAAGGTAAACAGGTTGTTTGTTACTTACAATTTGTGGCAATAATTGTCCATTATACTAGTTTCCCATTAAATGTAATGATCATTCATAGACCAGGAGAAGAGAAGATGAAGTGCCTATCACCTTTATAGAGGTGGGGGCACTACAGGTGCAGAATGGCGAATAACTTACATATAAGATTGCATATTTACATATAAGATCAAATAGGTCTTTTTTGCTTTTGCTTAGCTTGCTTTGTTCAGTGGTAGGAATATATAAGGAAATGATTGTAGTGAAAAAAAAAACCCAAAAATTCCAATAGTTAATTTTCCACAAGAAGATAAGATTAAATGGCTTTCTAAGATATTTCCCATCTCTAAAATCTACGAACCTCTCACAGCATTATCCAATCGCCATACAAATAAATCCTCCACATTCCTACCTGCAACGATTATGTCTTTCCTCTACTTAAAAAAATAATAATTTCCCTTGTTTCTATTTCCTATGAATTAAACTAATACTTCCTGGTTTTGGAATTCATGGTCTTCCACAATCTGCTTCCAAGTGCTACCTCTCTAGCTTTCTCTCAGTTTATTTCCATTCATACCCATTCAAGAATACTTTACCACTTGACATCCCTTGTTCTATTCCTGCCCTTTCCCTTATACACAGTTATATTGAAGTAATATTTTTGTGCGTGGAATGTACTCCTCATCCTATCCTCCTCCTAGTAATGCTTTCCCTTCCTTTAGGTTCTTAACCCAGATGTTATCTTGTCAACAAAATGTTCATTAAACCACCTTACTCCCATTCTCCTCCTCTCTCCCAGGCCTTTCTTTAGACATTTCCTTTACCATTTATCTTCCTCTGAAGCTGGTTATTTGCTCACTTGCTCTTCCTGTCATTAGCTTGTAAGCTACTTGAGACTTGGGTCCATGCTGTTGTATTTTTGTTTCTTAATGGCATAGTGCAGTGCCTTGCGCAAAGTTGATACTTAATATATATTTACCAAAATGAATCAAACCCAGGATAACTATATAAACACTAATTATAAATGTAACAATTATGACAAAAGCAGAAATAGTAACAATTGCTAGCATTTATATAGGGCCTACTATGTGCCAGGTACTGTGCTAAGTGCTTTAAGTATAAATATGAATTGTCCTATTTTTAGAGAGGAAATAAATGTGTCAAGAACTTCGACAAAAAATTCTTTAGCCATAGCAAGTCATTTTGCATCAAAGAACTAGTGCAGGATAAGAAAAAATACCCAAGAATATCCATTGGTGTGCCGAATTGGGAAGCTCTTCAACTACTACCACTGAGCCAAGCTTTGAATGCTAGACTTAAAAACTCTGATGGTGGTTTATGTCCTTTGGTGCTCAGTCTCACTCAAGTATTTCTCTGCTTTTTGTGTCTCCTTGTGCTTGTCAGGAAGTAGACTCCTGCCACTCATGAGCTAAAGGAACTAATTCTATGTCGGACTCATTCACTATTGAGTATAGTTCTACTTTTCTTGTGTATCTTAACACTTGACTGGATTTGTTACCCTTAGCTCACTCTTCGTTTCTTTAGCCTGCACTTATGGGCAGCAGATGTGCCAAAGCTGTCCTGCTTTTCTACTGCCAACAATCATATAGTCAAGTATCTCTGTTTTGACTCAAGGCAATTGAAGGGCAAAAAGAAAACTTTGCAAAGAGGTAGATATAAAGATGAAAAAAAAAGACTATATTAAAGAATGGTAAAGTAAATATAAGGTATAATTAAATAATTATTTTATTATTTTGAACATCGTAAATTGCTCTATTTGGGACTTGCTCTAGACTTTATTCAGTTGTGGGCTATCAGCATACAGATATATCTAATCTGATTTCTATTTAATTATATTATTTTTCTTCTTAATGCATTTATTAATCTTTAACAGAGTGACAACTGGAGTTAGTAGGCCCTTGTTTCAAATCTCTGATATACCACTTAATATCTCGGTCACCTTGAGAAAATTCCTTTATCTTCCCTACGCCTCAGTTTCCTCAATTGTAAAATGAGAGAATTGGAATAGATGACCTCTCAGATCCTTGTGGCTCTAAGTCAGGGATTTTGTGATGTAAAAAAAATGTGTTATTCTTCCACAGAGATGGTAATAAAATTATTTTGTTGGTACATAGAAACCACACATTAATTTCCTCATCTTAACTAATTTTCTGCTAGCATTTGTCCCTAATTTTCTCATATATAGTTAGCCCCCCAACCAGTTTTGCTTTAGTTTGTGTAAGAACATTGTGCATTTGTGTTGAATTTTATTTTAGTACTTTCATTTAAGTAAACTGTTTCTTTATCCATTGCATCCTCCTTTAGTTGCTTAGCAACCTTTGTTAAATACTATGTGGCAGACATTGTGCTAGGCAATTGTGAAAGATACTTGATATTGTTTTCATTTAATTTTGTTGCAATGTCACATTTTATATTCAGAGCTTAATGTGCTGTATGGTATGAGATGTTGGTTTAAACCTGATTTCTGGCATGACATTCTTGGTAAGGCGACATTGACTGATTAGAATTACTCTTTCTATTTAAAGACTTTGATTAATCGTTTTTGTTTTAATTCAGTGGTTTTGATAGTCACTGAAGTTGCAGTGAACCTATATCTTTGTGATTAATCTTTATTTTTTTCTCTTTTTCTTTCTTAAACTCAAGAAATTTTACAGTCTCCACTGTTCATTACTTATCAAAAGTCAATGTCCCTATGATATCCTCCAGTTCTTTCAATGCCTTGGGATAGATTTTGGTCTTAGTGAGTTGAACTTACTACCAGCATCTTAGTATTTTTTTCAACATCTCCAATTGTCTTGGATTTCAACTCCATCTGCTACTTTTTGCTGTTACTTCCCAGCATATCATTCTTTTTTGCTAGATAAAATAGAAGGCTCCTAAGAGTTAAGTGACTTTGTATTCTTGCTGTCATGTATTATCATCTCAAGCACTGGCCCTTATCCCTTCTCTAGTTCTCATTTTTTCCCCCAATTTAGTTCTGAAATCTTATACATGATTTTCAACGTTCCTTGCCATCTTCATCTCATTCTGACTTTTAGCACTCCTGACAATGTCCTTATAGAACAATACTTTGATTCTGTATTCTTCCTTTATTGAGCTTGAGCACATCTTCTGTACATGTTTTTTGTAAAATTTAGATTGGTATGTGTGTGTGTATACACACACACACTATATCTATCTATCTATCTATCTATATATATATATATATATATATAGATAGATATATATATAGATATAGATATAGGAAACTTGTAAACCATCATAAGAATTAACTATCTTTCTTAAAAATTTGCCATTTCTCTTTGGTCAAGATTTCTTTTTGCTAAATCTTTTACAATCTGCTCTCCCAATTCTAGGGAATATATATGATTTCCCTCTTTTCTATTGCAAATTCGAAGGTGTATTACTCATTTCTTTCCAAGATTCCATAATTTTTACTTCCCTAATCAGTTCCTTCTTGTTGGACAATATCAATGTCAAAATAGAATTTCTAGCAGTTCTTTCTTCTGCTAATTGAAGAAAAAAAGTATTATCAAGGTAGGTTAAAATGTTATAAACTTCTTGCCTTTGGCAGAGAGAGAGAGAGACAGAGAGAGACAGAGACAGAGAGACAGACAGAGAGATAGAGAGAGAGACAGTGAAATACATTAGATGTTTAGATAAATGAAGTCTTTTATTACTGTCACATCATATTTTCATGTCAGGATTCAATGAATGAATGAAAAAGTATTTATGGATTCTGTTTCTTTGACTCCTTACCTCCGTTATTTTTCTGCTTCTATGAATCTTTAGCTAAATGTCCTCTATTATGTTTCTTACCTATGATTTGCAAATTCCCTAACATGAGAGTATTTTCTTAGACGAGGCTACCCCTCCCCCCTTTACCTGTCTTCTTACTTTTGAGTAGGGAATATAATTCCTGTGTTACACTTCAGAAATCACTCTCCTTCCACCAAAGCTCATTGATATATATGTTATCAAAATTGCCTCCTTGTTTTGCGATCTTGATTTCACTTTGTTTCTTAGTCAAACTTTCTATGTTTGTGCATTATCACATGAAGATTCTGATTTACTTGCTAGTCATTTATGTTTTTATTCTCCCCTAAATTTCTGTGCATTTTTACTGCTATTGTTCTTTCTGTATTTTAGGTACCATGTAGGATATTTATATATGTATTTATGCATGTATGTTTGTGTATGTATATATGCATGTGTCTAGTAGGAAATTTTCTGCTTTCACTAGATTTGCAAGACTTTGGGAAAATCCCTTTTTACAAGTCTTATTTAATACAGGGGTATTCTGGGGTCAGCTTGAGTTAGTTTGTGAGAACCAATTGTTAAATTTTCAGTGTGAGCATTTATACCTTGGAAATCTGCAAATACTGCAAAACATGACTTGTTTTATTGTTTGCTAATTGTTGAGACTTAAGAAAATGATAGAGAAAATGTTAATAATGCAGATTAGAAGTATGTTATCTCTGTGTGTTTGTGTGTGTTCTTGCTCAATTTCCCTCACTTGTCATATCTTATCTATATTACCTAAATACAATTTATATGTCAACTTCATATTTTTTTCCTAAAACCATGCTGCTGACTCCTTTAAGCCATATTACAATTCCCTCATTTCCCTAAATGTAAGTCTTTGCTTGGAGTCAAACCAACTACTATTATGAATAGATTTTTATAATAGCCAGTGGGCACTTCTATATTAACAAAGAGCAGGAGTTTGTGTCCTGGTTTCCTTTGGTGCTCTGGTGAAATCTGAAGTCTGTAGACTTCTGCTCAGAATGGTGTTTTTAATGCCTAAGATAAAAATACATAGTACTACTACAAAGGAGTCCTACTATATCAAAATATCGTTATCAAATTTTTTTTAAAAAAATAAACAACAAACAAATCCAAGGACCCAGGTTAAGAACAATTGACATGGAGGCAGCCTGATATAATGAATAGAAAATTGAGTTCATAGTCAGGAAGACATGAATTGAAGTTCCATCTCCAACTGATACTGGCTGTGTGACCTTTGAAAAATCCCCAGCTGACTCAAGCAGTTCCTAAGACTCTAAGTTGTATACAGTTATTGATGAGTGGCAGTAATTTTGCTCATGAAGTTTTCTCAAACCAATGAAATCACCAGCTTAGATGAAAAAAGACCTCCTCTCCAAATACTATATTCTTTTTTTAAATGAAATTCAAAGAATAAACATGATAAACATAAAGTTCTTCTGTGTTTAAAAGTGTTGAAAAGCACAGCTGTCAGAATTACTTCTAAGGACTCACTAGAAATGCTAGTTTCTTTATTCAAATGTGAAACTTTTCCCTAGGAGTAGAGAAGAAAAGGAATCAAGTGGTTTTAGTTTATGAGATGAATGTAGTGACTTTTAAAACTGAAGGGCAGTCTGAACACTTAAAATATGGTCCCACATGTTCTGAAATTTAGCACCGAATCTTTAGTGTCAGGTACAGGAAATAAGGAGAAGAAGTAGGTAGATCTTCTGATGTAGAATCCCAGAAGTTGAGAGTACCTCATACTTCCAAAATGACAGAGCTTTTGACAGATTCGATTGAACAATTAAATCCCATCAGACTATCTTGAGTTCAGGAGATAAGAAATAATGAGCTGCAGTGGTATTTTGCATTTTCCGTAGAGCTATATTGATATATAGCTTTTCATCATGCTTTGTAATTCTCGCTGGATTTACTGCGCTTTGTATCATCGCCTGAACATGCTGCAAATGGCATTCCATGTCCTAGCATAATAAAATTGCTATAAAAATTGGATAGTTAATGAACTTGCTGGGTGAGATTGTAAATTATTTAAATTCATACCATCAGTTTTAATTAGCCATTTGGGCCTGGTAAATTCTATAGGACATCTCCCTGGAATACCTACCTGTGATTACCTGACTGATGTTTGTCATTGGTGCTATACTGTAATAAAGAAAATTATTATGCCAGTTAAATAGATGACTCTTAAGGGTATGTTTTAATACAGTTATAGGGAATTGTGTTTCTAGGCATGGTGACTTTATTCATTGCTTTTCTAAAAATAGATAAATTAATAAAACATTTTATTTTAATAGCACAGTGTTTAGATTTGATTAAACCATATTGTTCAATAGCTGTTTACGTGACACACTTGGACAATCTGTCTATAAACAAATGATGAGAGTGTTGAAAAAACATTTATAAACCAAAAAAAAAAAATTCTGATTTCTATCCATTTAAATCACAATAGTAAACTAACATAATATCCCTGAAAATTTATCGTTGTATTTAAACAGTTTGGTTTTTCTGTGTTGTGTACATTTGCATATGTAGACAGACTTGTAACATTATCTACAAATTAAAATCATTCAAGAAATTGAAGTGCAGTGCTATTAGTAGCTGCCAGGTATCAAAGCAGCAGCTGCACTATGCAATTCATGGTAATGTGGAATTTGAGTAACTTCTCAGAGTAGTATCAAACTTGTTTTGGGTTTTTTTGCCTTTTTGTTTCTTTTTAGGTAGCAATTCTTGCCAGCTAAATAACGGTGGCTGTTCTCAGCTTTGTTTACCAACATCTGAAACTACAAGGACTTGTATGTGTACAGTGGGATATAATCTCCGGAAGAATCGAATGTCATGTCAAGGTATGAATTACCTAAAATTTTGCCTGTATGTTACTTTGCTTAGTTACCATTATAAATGTTGTGGATAAAACTGTCAATTATATAAGTGAAGAAGTCAGACAGAAAAAGCCAGAGAGGCTATGAATGTTAATAGGAATGGTTTGATTAAAAAAAAGTAGATTGAGAAGCAGAGTCCCTGATCAGCGATTTATAATCTATCTGACCTCCAGTGAGTAACTTTACCTCTCTAGGTTTCAATTTTCTCATGAGTAAAGATAAGGGGCTTGAACTAGAGAATATCTAAAATTTCTGTTAGTTTTAAATCTGTAATCCTGTGATTCTTCCAAAGTCTTAACACTGTGGGATTTCATCTCTTAATTTGAGGCCTTACTAGAAGATGCTAATTCTTTAGTTGTGTTGTAATATCTGTATGTATACATGCACACATATATTCATGTACACATATATATATATATATATATATATATATATATATATATTACACACATCTACACACATCTATACAATTTGGCATTTGTATAGTTCTTTAAGGTTGTAAAACAATTTATAAATTTTTTGTACAGATATTATTTTATCCTCACAATAACTCTGGGAAGTAAGTGCTATTATCTTCAGCTTAGCTAAGTTTACTTGCTGGAGGTCACACAGCTATATTGGAATGCAAACTAGGTCTTCCTGAGTTCAGGTCCAGCACTCAATCAACGAGCAGCCTGTATATGAATATCCTCATTTACAATTTATGTGAATAAGGTATGAAGAGGTCATGAGGAAAGAGAAAAATAACGTTTTATGATTTGAAATAATACCTAATTCATAACTTCATTTTGGCAGAAAAGTCATTTTCCACTGGTTGGATCCCCAACAGTTGGATTTAATTTTTTTACTTCATCAATGCCTGTGTTAAGTATCATTAACTCATTGGTAAAACTCTTTTTTTAGAGAACAAATATAGTCCTTTCTTTAATGCTTTACTAGATATTTCAGCTACTTGGAAACAGACCAATATTACTGAATCCATTCCTAATTCAAGGTAAAGAAAAAAAACAATCCTTGGCTCTTTCAAATTCATGCCATTGTTTGACAGGCAAGGTTACTACATTTTTCAGTGTAAAATCTGAAGAGAAGGCTTAGGACAAACAGTAGAGGGCATAGAATTCTGAATTACACAGGTTTATTCATAATATTTGTTTGTTTTGCTTTGCTCCTGATTTGCACACATGCTCATTTAAAGTGAGCAAATTGGTGAAAGTGATCAGTCTCTCTTGTGACACAGACTGTATCATTGTACTCATCAACCTTATTTTAATGGAATATTTCTGCAAAAATCCTAGTAGATTTTCGTAGTTACAAGGCACATCAACATGCATATGGTCCCAGTAAGGTTAACTTGTGGTCTTTGGTATCCTTAAAAAATCAAGATGGATATCTGTATTCCAATATTTTGAAAACATTTTTATATTTCATATAAAAACAATCAGAATTTCTTATTATTCTCACGTAGGATTTTCTTTAGCTAATTTCAATAACTCACAATATATTCATACAAATATATCATTTCCAGCTTGGCATTTTTTCATCTATTTATACTAACTCCCAGACTCCTCTGTATTTTGAACTTTTGAAGTGAACATATTGGATTTATATAAATGTCTATGACTTTATATATTTATTTTTCATAGTAGCAATATTTTACATAAAAATGTCTTTCTAGCCTTACTAGCCTTTGGTGTTTTATAAACATATCTAAATAAATACCCACAAAACAGTATTTAGAATATTGTCAATTTTCAATAAATTTTAAGTTCAGTAACTTAATCAAGCATTTTTTTACCTAACTGGAAGCAAACACTTTTTAAAAAATAGCATAGTATTTAATTGTGACAGAATAGCAAAATAAATGAGCAGAGAAAGTATAACAATAAAATCATTATCCGCTCCTATCCTCTCATACACATATAGACATACAGACATAAATATGCACAACATCCATTACAGGAAAGGTTTGGAGTTCTTTCCTTGAGCTTTCGCTCCCAAAAGTAAAGTTCCAAAGGGAGAAAAAACAAGACCCCAGTGTCTTCTATTTGAAGTTAAAGCACTATTTTGAATTTTACACCTCCCCCTACACACAACAAATTGTGTGTTTTAAAAATATTTTAGTGGAAAAATCTGATGGTGATGAGCCCTTTCCATTTTGAAATATCCAAACCATAGCCCATCCTTTTTCTCCTATGAATAGATAATATTATTCTCTTAGCTGAGTTCTCCAACGTTAAAAAAAGTAGTTCTGCAAATAACCTGGAGTATTGTAAGACCAAAAATGATAAAGTCATTTCCCCCAGTGAATCCATAAGTCCCCATGAAAAAGATTAAGGACCCTAGCCTTTAAAGGTTATGATTTCTTAGCCTGAACATCCTAATTACCAGATCAAGTTCATTCTTTTTCAGGCTTCTTTTCTAATTATTCAACATTGCCGTCTATTAACTGGATAAATCTTCTAACCTTGTCTGCTTTTCCTATTCAAAATTTAACCATGCAGGGGAAGTTCTCACCCCACTCTGGGACATTCCTCTGGGTTATCAGTTACACATTTTGGACATCAGCTAATTGGAACTTTGTAATTTTTTCTTATACTCATTATATGAAAGAGAAATGACAAGAAGCTGATATAAGTATTCAAATAAGTAAATTTTAGAAAATGTCTTGGGGTCAACACAAATTTGACATCAATCTAGTGAGAACTATTCTTCAGAGTTTCGATTCTGGGGCACTATTAGATACTGAATCCACAGGTTATGTTCTCTTTAATATTCATAACTATTTATTATTTACCAAGTTATAGACTAAGATAGAACAGACTTTTGATATTATCTAATTTAATTCATTGATTTTATAAATAAAACCCAGAAAGTTAAGGTGACTGTGCAAGATGCAGAATTGGTATTTGAAGACACAGAACACGTCTTTTGACTGCAAAGCCTGTGTTCTTTTGTGTTATTCTGCATTAATCCTTCTTGGAATTAGATAGAATTAAAATACTTAGTTAACTGAAATCTTAGTTAACTGAAATGTACATAGTATTATGTTCAAACACAAGGATAGCACATTTTGGGAGTAATAGAATAAGGCTAAGGTTTGACAAGATTCCTTTGTTTAAAGTGGGTGATTATGAGGAACTGCCTACATATCTTTCAACTAACCAGAATAGATTTGTTAGAAGAGGAGGAATAGTGTAATTTGCTTTAATAAAAAAAGTAAGGTCCTCTGAGTTGCTACAGAAAGCAATCTCAGTGTGATTAGCAACCAGATAAATGGCTTAGCAGGAGGGAACTTACAAAATTAAATTAAGATTTTTGAATATTAATAATAACAAATAAATAAAATACGCTCTACTTTTGAATTTAAAATTGTTTTGTTTTGTTTTGTTTTTATTTGTTTTTTTTTCATCTAGGCATAGAATCATTTCTTATGTATTCTGTTCATGAGGGAATCAGGGGAATACCTCTGGAACCAACTGACAAAATGGATGCTTTAATGCCAATATCAGGGACTTCATTTGCTGTGGGAATAGATTTCCATGCAGGTAAATAAACTTATTCATAATTTATTTATCAAATATTCATTTGATTTATTAAACACGACTGAAATATCATCTTTCAAAGTACCATGGTAGTGGATATGGGAAAAAACAAAGTCAAATATACATGACTTTTAAGAATTTCACAAATCATTTTAAACATGTTCAAACATCAGAAATCAAATATATAGCTTCCCTAAAACATAATATTAGAGTGACTACTTTGTTAACCTTTTATAAGCATCAGGTAGTACAGGTAGTCTTTTCATTTTCACTCTGCTTTTATAAGTATCTCCATTGCTCAAATGGACAATGTTATGGTTATGAAATAAGCCAACTGTATGAGAGTAAGGGCTTTTTAGTAAAAAAGAAAAGAAACTAGCACTGAAAACACAGTCTTATTCTAGAATATATTTAATTAACCATTAGCTATGCTAATTCAAGCAATGGTGCACATAATCTGAAAAGTAGAAAATCCAAATATACTGTCTATTCTCTTTGACTTTTGAATCTATTATCAAACTGGGAACAAGTTTAGCTTTCTAATTATATTTACCACTACTGAAAATAATTGACATTTCATTACTAAACACCATCAAGGAAATGGAGAGAAGTCATCCTGCTAATATAAGTGTATTATGGAAAACTCACACATGGATAGAGTTGGATGTAGTGGACATTACCATTATTGGAGAAGGAGAATGTTAATTTATTTTTCACTTTAGTGGATAAATACTCATATGGTTTAAAAGATTAAACACTTTTAATTTTCCAAAAGGTATTCACAATTATCATTCTCCACCTGAGAGTTTATACTTAGAGAAATGAATCTCTCCTCAGAGTTTTCGTCTTTACTAATCCATACACTTCCTGAGTTAATGATGAAGTGCTGGAATATGTGAATGTGCATACCAGGTGTTTTTATACTTGCAAAGACTTATTTTTATCTAGTGTCACCAAAACAAACAGCTTTTTTTGTTTACCATCTATAAAACTCTCTAAATATCAGCAGGTGGGCTTCCAGTAGTAAGATGTTTTTCTTCGATGAAACACATTTTGTTAAATCATGTGTTAATGAGGCTCTTGGCTACAACTTAATGAGTTGTTTGAAATCTTCATACAGTTTTTTGGTTAATTTCATGAACTGAACTGAAACCAATCAAACCTTTAGAAGCACAAGGAGCTAGACCTTAATTCAATTTAGAGAAATATTTGCCCCAATTTGGTTTATTTTCATTGTGGGGAAAAAAAAAAACAAAAATAAAAGTTAAAAATTAATTTTATTTGGATGATGTATTAGTTTTGACCAAATTTCACTGGTAACCCATCATGTGTATTATTTTATTAAAAATAGAATATTTGAATAAATTTGAAAAAATCGTCTATGTTTGTTATCTCCATTTCCTTCATTTCTCACTCCTCATCTCCTTGAAGTCTGGCTTCTTACAGTGCCATTTGGGGAAAACTTTCTTAAAAGTCATTAATGATTTAATAGTCACAAAATCCACTGTTATTTTGTCAAGTTCCATCTTCCTTGACTTTTCTTTGCTCTCATCTTCTAGATGTTTCCTCCCCCTCTAGTTATGATATAGACTACACTCTCTGGCTCTCCTTCTGCCTCTAATTCCCTTCCATCATTGATAGGATGGAATTGAAAGCACTCCACTCCATTTTAACCCTCATACCTTAACTAGGTGAGAATATGTCTCAAGCAGTTATTTATAGGCCTTAGACAAAGTGTTTAGTGTGCCTTTGAATTGGAATGACATTTTACAAGATTATATGCAGATAGGTCAAGGAAACCTGGCCAGATTCAAAAGTCATGTATAAAGTATCAAAAACATGAGAAGGAATTGAATTTCATAAACTGGAAGCAGCTGTGTATTTTTAGAAAATCTGAGTTGTATGAGTTCTTCTCCTCAGGGAAAGGAAAAGCTTCAATTTCAGCCTTGGCTAGGTAACAAGCATGCAAGTCCACCACTACCCATCTCTTTCATCTAGAGGAGGCTTCAATGAGTATGTAGAATTCTGATTCTGCAGTCTTTCCTTGGGTGACATAATTGCATTTGTGGTAGTATGTATAAAGGGCTTTATAGCCTTTTTGTAACACCTCTTTGCAAAAATTATCTGACAAAACTAATCTGGTCAACTTGTTATAACTAAAGTTATCTGGCTAACTAATAGATTTTCAATTGATACTCTTGATGGGAAGTACATCATTGTCAGCTCAAGGTCAGTGTTATCATAGAACTGTCATTGACCCCTCTGAAGTACTTATAACCCTGAAGGAAAGACTGAAGCAAACTGTAGGGTCCTGCCTCATCAGTCAGAGAAGGATAAGGATAGGATAAGGATCCTCAAAGTTTCTATGGCCTACTTCCTCCATACAATTCAGAATTGTAATTAGTTTGACTTTCAAAGTATGTACAGTATGATTTGTTAACACTTGCCTTTTTCAACCTCATCAAATACTACTTGTCGCTCTATAATCTCTCATCAGACTGGGTCACTAGCTATCATTTCTATACAATTTATCTTGTTTGCTATGCTTATAATGTCATCCTCTTCTCAGTGTTTCCTCTGCCTTCCTATTCAACTATTCTTTTCTTCCTATCCTTTACTTAAAGTCCAAATTGAACGGTATCCCTTCTAAGAGCATAACAGACTGACAATAGACCAAATGCCTGGGTTCAAGTCCTTTGTGACCTGGGGCAAGTCCCTGAACCTTTTAGTGCCTCATGCAGCTAATAAATAATAATAAAATAATAAATAAATAAATCGTTGAATTACTACCAGTCTGAATTGTTACCTTTCTTCCTTCTGAGTTGTCAACATCAGTGAACATGTATGCAAAATGTAGACACATCAAAAAAAAACAACAAACAACCTGTGAAATAGGACTTTTAAAATAAATAAGCAGTGGTTTTATTTTTTTATTCATTCATTCCTTCATTTTTTTTTTACTGTATTACCGATCATTTTTTTCCTATCTGGTACAACATACCATATTCTTTTCAAGTCTCTGTCATTACCTTAAAATATTAAGGTGAATTTTTATAAGGCAGAAAAAACAAAATAAGTTATTTTGTTAAAGTGGTTTGACCCTACAATTATTAAGCTACTTACTCCTTGAAAGTAAACTGCTTACCCAAGTGAGTTAATTACCTGATTCTATATAGTTCCCTAAAAATGTGTAATTTACCAAAAGGTATCATGAAAGGCATATTAATTCATCTCTGCTTAGAGGAAAAAAATGGCTTTTGGGGAATATTGTCCTGTTAACTATGAGGCAAAATGAATATTGATGAAGTAGAAAAAGAATTTATTCATCTCACACCTATCTTAAACCCCCCCCTAATATTTATTAAATGATTATTATTCCTCACATCTCTGTGAGAAAATTAGATGGTACTAATTATTAGCCTCTATTATAGATAAGGTAATTAAACACAGATGCTCAATAACACACATTTCACATACTGATCCCATACTATTCTTTTTTTAAAATATTTTCTCACTTTAATTTTTTAAAAGTTTTTTATTTAATTATTTTTATATGGAAAAAAATAACTCTTTTCCTGGAATGGCAAAGTCACTTAAACTCTGTAAGTTTCAGTTTCCTTCCTCATCTAAAAATGAGAAGTTTAGATAAAATGGCTTTTAAAAACTTATTTTCATTGGAAATCAAGGAGATGTTGATCAGCTGGGGAATGGCTGAACAAGTTGGGGTATATGAATGTAATGGAATACTATTGTTTCATAAGAAATGATGAGCAGGCAGATTTCAGAAAAACCTGGAAAGACTTACATGAACTGATGCAAAATGAGCAGATCTAGAACACTGGGCACAGTAGCAGCAACATTGTGTGATGATCAAGTATGATCTTAGCTCTTCTCAGCAATACAATGATCCAAAACAATTCCAGAGGATTCATGATAGAAAATGCTATCCACATCCAGAGCAAAAACTGATGTAGTCTGAAAGCAAATCAAAGTATACTATTGTCATTTTCTTTATTTTTTCATGTTTTCTTACTTTCAGTGTGTTCCTTGTTTCATAAAATGACTAATATGGAAATAAGTTTTGCATGATTGCACATTTATGACTATTTTAGGGAGAGGGAGAGCAGGGAGAGAGAGAAAATTTGGAATTCAATTTTATAAAAAAATGAACGATAAAAATTGTCTTTACATGCAACTGGTTAAAAAACCCCAAAATACTATTTATATAAAAAGTTTCTTTCCAATTAAAAGCTATAATTCAATCCTTCTATATAATATCTTCCTAAAGTAAAGAGGTATGACATAAGGATGTTATAGTTATGTAAGTAAGGATTGAAGGATGTCACAGAAAGTGTATATTGTCATAAAGAAATAACTGTAAACTTATTTTAATCTTGAAGAGAGTCTGTGTGTTTAGTTGATCTTTACTGTGGAAGGGATATTAAAGACAATTAAGCATGAAAATTGCTTTTTAAGTATATAGAGTCATTTGAAACAAAATAATGAAGAGTGGGTTTGGGAGATTATTGAAAGAAGAATTTCAAATTGAAATTTGAAAGTGCACTATAAAATGAATTTAGATATTTTCATTTTTAAATTTAGTTTGGACTTGGACAAGACACTTTTTTAACCTGTGAAGAAAAAATCATGGAAACAGAGTTGTTAAGGGTATTAACTAACAAGCTATTTTTATATACTTAGTAGTGTTATTTATCTTTAAAAATATAAATGATTCTAAAGTATATCTCAATACATTATGAAGCCCATTTTTTATAATAGATATCATACCTAAGAATAGTAACATTGAATTTCTTTAAAAATTTCAATTAGTCTTTATCTCTACCTCACCCTCAAGTAATATAATACTAGTTTTATTTTTAAGTGCATTGAGATGGAAACTTTCTATCTGCACACATATTTACACACACATACATATATACGTATGTATACGTATATATGTATGTATGTATACAGTTCTTTCATCCCCTTCCTCGCATAATCACCATATTGTCCACTGTAATTCTCTGTAAATAGTAGGTATAGTTAATATATTCTGGACACCTGAAAGGAGAAGTAACACAGTAAGGAAACCCATTGTTTTCAGAGAAAGTAAATGAAATAAATTTACAAAGTATATCTGGTAAAGATATCTTACAAAGTATATCTGGTAAAGCAGTCTATGTTCTGAAGAAGTTAAGTGAGAATTCAACAACATAGAGTACCTAATCAGTGGATCCAATACAATGACAAGAAAAACATAATAGTAAATAAAAACTGAAAAGGGACTTTGAGATCATGTTGTTAAGTAATGTATACATTAATTCATTTTTTTCTCGAGGCTTCCTTTTCGTTATGATCTTTCCTACTTTTCTCTCTGACCCTTTATGAAAATAGGTATCTTAAAAGTAATAAAGAAATGGGGATATGTCTTAATGTCAATTTAAGCTATATAGCCAGATTTACCCATTAAATGACAGATATTTGCTTGATGGAACTCTTTTTTTCTAGGCTTTGCAAAATGTACTTCATTAGAGTGAGGGAGAACTGAGCTATTAAGACTAAGGAATAGGATATCTATAAACTACTCTAGAGTAATAAGGAAGAAAGCAATCATCAGTCTTCCATAATCTTTAAGTCAGTTTTTGCCTTTTTTTACCTTACTTTTAGATCTTTTTAATAATGAACCGTGATTTCATTGGTCTAAGGAATTTCCAGTGAGTAGCTTCTTTGTTAATGTAGATCAGCATCTTCTTTACTAAATGATTGGCAAAGAGGCACATGGCCAGCATGTTTCAGAGGCAGGATATCAGCTTTGGTATTTCTATCTCCCAGATTGGCTCTTTATCCACCATGCCATGATACCACTTTCCAGTTCTATAAAAGAGTTAAAACTAGGAAAAAAGCATAAAGCAGCTTACCTATTTGGTTATATTTTTTGTATTTCACTTAATGTCATATCAAATGAGTTTCCTTCTTGTCCAGTAGTATCATGAACACCCAAGAATAAAGATGAGAAAATGGGAAATTACAATGACTTTTTCTTAATGAAAATGATTTTGTGTCATAGAAAAGTGGCACATGTTAATTACAAGTGACTTAATTTACAGAAAAGATTTACTTTCCAAATTTTTTACAATGAAAAAGATGTTGTTCCAGTGCTTCCATTTTATAAAGTTTATTTCACTTGGATCTCACCAGGTTTTGTCCCTAAGAATTAAAGCTTTTCAAAGAGAAAGTATTTCACTACTAGAAACAATTCTAGTTACTGCCCTCCTAAGAAGAAAAACCCTGTGGCTAGATTTAAAATCTTCAAAGATTGCTTATCACTGGAAAAGCCCTATCCAACTAAAAAATGGAGCTTTGAAAATCCTGGACCTGCTGGGTGGTCTCCCTTCTGAAGAATGAATATTGTATTTGTTGATTTAATAAATGTGTTTTTAGCCGAGGAAGAAGTCTACAAAATAGACGCTATTTTGGATGCTTTTTTTATTTCAACACATAGGTTAAGAAATGTTTTATTTTTAGTTATTAAAATATTTGTGAATGTGTTTTTCAACAATCAAATAATACCTCCAGGATGGAAATTCAGTAGAACTTAATCTATTCTTCATGTATATGGCTATACATGTACAAATTTTCAAGACTTATGATTTTCCCAAACACATTTCTTTTGGCATATCTTGTAATGATTCTATTGTTTCTGAGTATTCTTGTATACTCTGAAAAAAAGATTATGAAATATATATTGATATTTTCAGTCCTTTATGCAGAAAAATGACAATGAATACAATGAAAGTGCTCACTGAATTTTTGAATAACCAGGTGCTAAAACAAAATCTCTGACTGCCATATTTGCCCCTTGTCTCTGTTAAAGTTTCATTAAAAAAAGAGAAATGTAATTAGTAAAACAAAGTTTTCCTTAGGTTATTGGTACTGCCATTACTTTTGTGAAGTTAAATGTCCTTCTTTAAACAATCACAAGCATATTGTGCTTGCTGAACATAACTTGCCTTGGAGGGGAGGAAGCTTCATCAATAAACCTAGTAATTTAAAACTATATCAATTCAGAACTAATACAGATAAATGAGTCAATATTGCAGAATTGTTTTAAGACATGCAATTTATTTCAGATACGAACAACATATTACAGAATTGCTGGGGAGAATCAATTATAAGTAAATACAAATATGCATTTCTTAGAATATAGACACAGTTGTTTCTTTTCTTAGTAAATGTTGTATGTATATAAATAGATAATATATAGTTTATATATAGATTATATGTGTAAATATATATGTACACATGTATACATATGTGTGTATATATATATATTTATATACACACATATACTCAGATATTCCACCTGAGTCATATCAGCTGTGTGCTATGGAACTGTGTGATTTTTAAATGACCAATTTGTTTATACAAAGAAAATGACTATCATTCAGCAGCAATGTCTTCTGTTAACATAATATAACAGAAAGTTTCAAAGGAATATTTTAATCCCTCACAATTTTTATTGGAAGCAAACACTGACCCAATGAATTTTGAAGTCTGACATGGATATTTAATCCAGTGCTTTAAACTTTTGACAAGCATTTTGCCAACTTATTGCCTTGGTTCTTTTAAAATAGACTTTCAGTGTCAAGTTCATGCCATTAAATTAAACAGTCCCCCCCCCAATTAGTAAAATGAATGCTTTAAAAAACTTTGAAAAAAACTACAAGGTAAGTGTATGTCATAAACATGAATTCTAGAAGGGTAGCCTAGTTTTCTTTTTTCTCTTTTTTTCATTTTTCTTAATTGGCCTTTGCCTCTTTAAGTCCTTATGCTAATTATACAGGACCCTCAACCTGGGCATCCTAGCTTGAACTTTTTCTGATTAACTACCCCCAAATGAAGCATTTTATCTAGTTCTGTCATACTTGGGCAGGGCGCATATTGCCTTTGTGACTTTATCAAAACTGAATGGTTTTATAATGTATTACTTCAAGGCCATAATCTGACAAACCAATTATTAATCTCTAATATCGGGCCAATACCTTCAAGATCTTCTGCTTCTGATCTGAGTACAAATCCCAAGGAATAAATCTTTGATTAATTCATTGATGGGGGAAAAGGAGGTTAAAGTGATCTTTCAGTACTTTAAATCACAGAATAGGTAAAAAATGGTTCTTATACATAGCCTGAATTTCAGTCATAGCCGTTAAATTCAATCTGACAAACATTTACTGAGGGTTAAAGTAAATTTCTTCTAGGTCCTGGAAATATAGTAAGTTTAGATAAGACAACAAAGTCTGCTGTTGTGGAATTTATAGTCTAGTGGAAGGTATGATACAGAGACTAGTGGCAGAGTTGACTAATACTTAACTATGTTGACAAAGCTTACCTTTTTTTTCTAGTTTTCTTTACCTGAAATATGATGGGGAGTCTATTTTTTAAAAAGAATATGTTCAACCTTTGGAAAAGCTTTTCTGAGAAAGCAAGTGATGTATTAGTTTCTCTTTTTCATGTCTTTTTTAAAAAGAAAAAATATGACAGCTTCTGAGATCATTGGCTATTGATTTTTAATCAGGTAAATAATTGCCTAGTTAACAGAAACAAATTAATTTTTTGGAGTGGTTCATAAGTAATAAGTCTTTAATTCTAGCTAATCATTCATTCTCATTCTCTCCAGAGAGCCAGGGCAAGAAGTCTTGTTGATTCTTTAGAAGGGGATTGGTGAAAGAAGCGAGGCAGCAATTTCTCTCTGTCTCTTTGTTTAAGTTCAGCACTATATGGACTGACTATAGCTCTATGGGTGATCATTTTGTGTGGCTATCACATTGAACATGATGAATAAATTTAAGAAAGTAAGATAGGGAAGAAACAAAACAGAGAAGGGAAGGAAAAATAAGGGAAGGAAAGAGAATATAAGGGAAAGGAAAAGAATGAAAGAAGAACAAATGGAAAAAAGGTAAAGAAAAAAATGATAGTTTCAATTGATTTAAACTTTCTAAAATGAGGAGGCATCACTCTATTAACTAGAGGAAGAAGATGGTTCCAAGTAGAGAAAAGAAGGGATCCATGGATACCTCAGTTAATCCTTGACCAAAATGCAGTGTTTGATGAATTTCTTATGGTTTTCCCTACTTTTAATAGCAGTTACAGCTTAGTGCTGATTCAGTCCTTAACTACTGCTATAAATTCTAATTCCAGGAACAGTCATTGACTTTACCTAGCTTGTTTGTTCAATAGGTGAATTTACAAAATTATAATTTGGCTGACTGGCTAGACTTTCCCTGAAACATTTTAAAAATCTTAGTTTTAAATTGATGGGCTCTCTTTTCTTAGTGGATACATAGGTAGCTGAAGAAATTTATCTGAGTAAATACACAAAATGTTGGAAAGGCATGGGACCTTAGAGCTCATGATCATCTAATCTAGCCACTTCATCTTAGAAATGAGGAATCTGAAGCCCAGAGAGATGAAAGAATTTTGTCATCCAGCTATGGAAAGAACATGTGTCTGAACTTTACTCCTAGTTCTCACCATTATGATGTCTAATAGCACTACATTAAGTTAAGCATTTAGTATTAAATTAAGATTTAGGGTCTGAGAAGGAATCCACAAGTTCCTTTTTTTCTAGAGTTAATATAAAATTTTAGTAATTTAATAAAATCATATATTTAGAACCAGAAGGGACCTGAGAGATCATCCGAGATGAACCATGTTGTATTGTAAAAGAGGGAAATGAGGCTCAGAACATATAAAGGAACTTGCCCAAGTTCACGTGGCTCCTCTGATTCCAAGTCCAGTTTTGTTTCAACTATACCTAATTATAGATATCCTAATTAGGTTGATATAGTTCAGCATTAATGTTAAGGAGCCTGACAACTATCACTAACCCCTTATGGATCCTTCTACTACTTAAAAGCATATATGTAAATTGTGCCTTGGGGAAAACTCTGGGTCTCCTAGAGTATATATAGTAGGATAAAATATTATTAGTAGTAACAAACTTTGAATACATTAAGTACAGTTACAGAATTTGAGGTTGTTTAGCTTGGAGAATACTAAGAGAGAACTTTTTTATAAGCAGTATGCCAGTCAGTAGCTTTTCATTCTACAGAGAACTGAGCAATTAAATTGACTTCAATTAGACACAGAAATGAACTTGAATGTCAGATTGCAAAAGCTTAAAACAAAATAAACAAAAAACCCAAAACAAAAAAAAAAGAGATGAATTTCCAAGAGAGCATAGTTATGGAGTTTCTATGGCTGATGATCTTTAAGGAGACAGTACACAATTATCTTTCCTGAACTCTTTAGACATTTATTTTTCTGAAAGCAGAAATTAAGGCAAATTATTTTTTCCCAAATCTATGTCCCTATCTACTACATCTAATAATACTAGTACTACATCTATAAACAAAAACATTGATAGTCTATATGATACCATTTTAAGACATTCTTTTTAAGATCTTACCATCTACTTAATGTTGTTTGAATAAATATTAGACCCACAAAACCTGTAGATTCCTGGATCTATATACAGGAAATAGACTGGGTTATAAATGCAATTATTCCCTGGAAATCTTGTAAACTGCTTACTATTAAGCTGTAGTTAGCATAAAGGGGAAAGACCAGCCTTCATATTGGGCATTCCTTCAAAAAGAACCATGAATCAAACCTTATAATCTCCAAATTACCTAGATTGATGAAAGGTATCTGGAAAGGACTAAATGTTATAATTTCAATAAATGAAAAAGATATTTTAATTCAATAGCATTTCACTATTTCTGATTGTGAAAGAAAATATATAGTCCTAAAATGTCAGAATGCAAGTTTTTGGTTAGAATGAAAAAGAATGTTCTCAAAATTTTGTGTTGAAGATACATTTGAAAATATGGTATCATATAACTGTCAGTATTAAGAAAGAGAAAATTTCCTCCTTTTAAAAATTTCCATCTTAGCCATGTTGAAAAAGAAAATACAGAAAAAAATTAAACAAGAAAAATGAATATATTAAAAAAATAAAAGTGTCTTCCATCTGCATTCAAAGTTCATCAGTTCTCTCTGGAGGTGCATAGTATTTTTCATTATGGGTCCTTTAGAATTGTCTTGGATCATTGTCTTGATCAGAGTAGCTCACTCTTTCACAAGTGATCATCCTTATAAAATTATTGTGGACAATGTTCTGTAGGTTCTTCTCACTTTGCTTTGCATCACTTCATGTAAGTCTTCCCAGGTTTTTCCTGAAATATAGATCTAATAGTGGTATTGCTGGATCAAAGGGTCTGCACACTTTTATAGCTCTTCTCCCCCAGTTTCCTGTATTGTAAGATAGATTTTCATGCCAAAATGAGTGTGCCTTTTATTCCTTCCTTGAGCCAAATGTGATGAGAGTAAGGTTCATGTTTTCCCTTTCACCTTCTCTGTTTTTCCATCTATTGAAAAGTCTTTTTCTTCCTTCTTTTATGGGAGATAATTTGGCCCATTCCATTTCTCCCTTTCTCCTCCCAATATATTCCTCTCTCACCCCTTAATTTTATTTGTTTAGTAATGATCTCTTCCTATTCAACCCACCCTGTGCTCTGTCTCTGTGTATGTCTGTCTGTCTGTCTCTCTCTTTCTCTCTGTGTGTGTGTGTGTGTGTGTGTGTGTGTGTATAATCCCATCAACTACTCAGATACTCAAAAAAGTTTCAAGAGTTACAAATATTATCTTTCCATGTAGGAATGTAAACAATTCAAAGTAAGTCCCTTATAATTTCTCTTTCGTTTACCTTTTCATGCTTCTTCTCATTCTTGTGTTTGAAAGTCAAATTTTCTTTTCAGCTCTGGTCTATTCATCAAGAATGCTTCAAAGTCCTCTATTTCATTGAAAGACCATTTTTTTCCCTTGAAATATTATACTCAGTTTTGCTGAATAGGTGATTCTTGGTTTTAATTCTAGTTCTTTTGACTTCTGGAATATCATATTCCAAGCCCTTCACCCCATAATGTAGTTATATCTTGTGTTATCCTGATTGTATTTCCACAATACTGGAATTGTTTCTTTCTAGCTGCTTGCAATATTTTCTCCTTGACCTAGGAACTGGAATTTGGCTACAATGTTTCTAGGAGTTTCTCTTTTTTCAATCTCTTTCAGTAGGTAATCAGTGGATTCTTTCAATATTTATTTTACCCTCTGGTTCTAGAATATCAGGGCAGTTTTCCTTGATAATTTCATGAAAGATGATGTCTAGGCTCTATTTTTGATCATGGCTTTCAGGTAGCCCCATAATTTTTAAGTTGTCTCTCCTGGGTCTATTTTCCAGGTCAGTTGTTTTTCCAATGAGATAGTTCACATTTTCTTCCATTTTTTCATTCTTTTGGTTTTGTTCATTAGCCTCCATCTGTTCCATTCTAATTTTTAAAGAACTATTTTCTTCAGTGAACTTTTGAATCTCCTTTTCCATTTGTCTAATTTTTTCCCCATTGGTTTTATGAACCTCTTCTGCTAATTTAGTTAGCCTGTTTTTAAAGGTGTTATTTTCTTCAGTAGTTTTTTGGGTTTTCTTTAGCAAATTGTTGACTCACTTTTCATGACTTTCTTGCATCTCTCTCATTTTCCTTCCCAATTTTTCCTCCACCTCTTTTATTTGATTTTCAAAATCCTTTTTGAGCTCTTCTATGGCCTGAGACAACTGAATATTTATTTTTGATGTTTGGGATACAGAAGCCTTTTCTTTTATGTTTTTCAGCATTGTTCTTCCTCATCACCAAGAAAGTAACCTTCTATAGTCTTATTTCTTCTTCCTTTTTTGGGCATTTTCCCAACAAGTTACTTGACTTTTGGATCCTTTGACAAAAGTAAGGTGTATTCTGGGGTTCTGTAAGATCTCAGTTCCTCCAAGGTGGCACAATCAAGCCTGTACACTGGTCTGGCAGCAACAAGAAACTTTTGTGCCCAGAATCTGGGAGTAGTAGAGTTTCCTCCCTACAACCACCTTGCCTCCAGTTCCACTAAGCCAACACTGTGGGCTGAAATTCAGATCAGCTAGTCAATTCCCTCAGGATCTTTATGATGAGTCCTTCAAGAATGGATGCTGGCTTCTCCTTGCCTCGGGAGCCCTGACCTGCTGTTGCCTCTGCTGTTGCTGCCTGAGGCCAAAGCTATGGGGACACCCTGCTCCTTCTTGGCCAGCTGAAAAAACACTCACTGACCTTTGGCACCTGTGGGTTGAGGGATCTTTGCTGCCACTGGGAATTCTGTCCCTGAAACCTGCTCAGTCCTGCTTCCCCTAGTGTTGTGCCGCCAAGGCTGGGCTGGGCTCCACCACTTCTCTCCATTGTTCTGTGGCTTCTGTTGCTCTCGAATTTTTGAGAGTCTTTCTTTACAGGTATTTTATGGGCTATGGAGGAAGAGCTAGTGTGTATGCATCTTTCTACTCTGCCGTCTTGATCTGCCCCCCAATGCCTATGATTTTTATAAATTTGTCTCATTTCCTTATATATTAGAGAAATGGGGCCTTTGTAAGGGGAATTTGCTGTAAAATTTTCCCCAGTTTTCTTCTCTTTTTCTAATTTTGGCTGTATTAATCTTGTTTGTACAAAAGCTTTTAAACTTCATATAATCAAACTTAAAAATTTTACTTTCTGTGATCCTCTCTATTTCTCATTTGATCATAAAATCTAACCATATCCATAGTTCTTACAGGCACATTTTCCCATGCTCCTCTAAGTTATGATAACACACTTTATTTTTTAAATTATTCATCTGTATTCATCGTATTTTGGTATACAATATGAGGCACTGATCTATACCTAGTTTCTTCCAAACTGCTTTCCAGTTTTCCCAACAATTTTTGTCAAATATTTAGTTTTTACCCATCAAACACGAAATTGCTATGGCCATTTACACCAGTATATTGTGTCGCTAATCTATTCCACTGACCCATCACTCTATTTCTTAGACAATATAAGATTGTTTTGATAGTTACTGCTTTGTAATATAGTTGGAAATATTATACTGTGAAGCTACCTTCACATTTCTTTTCATTGATACTCTTGATAATCTTGACCTTTTATTCTTCCAGAAGAATGTTATTGTTATTTTTTTTCTAACTCTGTAAAATAATTATTTTGTGGTGTGATTGGTATGGCACTGAATAAGTAAATTTACTTTGATAGAATTATACTTTTTACTCTATTCACTTGACCTATTTATAATAAATTAATTTTTCCATTTTTTTAGATATGTCTATTTGTATGAAAGGTGTTTTTTAGTTGTGTTCATATAATTTCTGGATTTTTCTTGGCAGGACAGCTCTCAAGTATACATTGTCTTCAGTTATTTTAAATGGATTTCCCTTTCTATATATTTCTGCTGGGTTTTCTTGATAGGATATAGAAATGCTGACGGTTTATTTTACATCCTGAAATTTTGCCAAAGTTGTTGTATCAACCAGTCCTTCAATTGATTCTCTAGGTTTCTCTAACTGCACAATCATATTATCTGAAAAGAGTGATAGTTTTGTTTCCTCCTTGCCTTTGTTTTTAATTTTATTGCTATAGTAAGGGCAGCTAGGTGGTGTGGTGGATAAAGCACCAGTTGCAGGAGTCAGGAGGACCTGAGTTCAAATCTCTCCTCAGACACATGACACTCACTAGCTGTGTGACCTTGGCCAAGTCACTTAACCCCAACTGCCTCATCCTGGGTCATCTCCAATCATCCTGATGGACATCTGATCACTGGATTCAGATGGCTCTGGAGGAGTAGTGAGGCTGGTGACCTGCACAGCCCTCCCTCACTCAGAACAAAGTCAAGTGTAATTCATGTCATCATTTCTCTGATGGCATGGTCTTCTTCAGCAACAAAGAATGAACACACATTGCCATAGTACATTTCTGGTACAAAACTGAATAATAGTGATGATAATGGACATTCTTGCTTCATCCCTGAACTTATTGTAAAGGCTCCAAGTTAGTCTTCATTACAAATAAGTGTTTTTAATTTTAGATGAATACTAATTATCATTTTAAGAAAGACTACATTTATTCCTATGACTTCTAGTGTTTTTCATAGAAATGAACATTGTATATTTATCAAAGGTTTTTTTCTACATCTATTGATATAATTTCATTATTGATACAATGTTGCTTATGACTTTCCTAATATTGAACTAGTCCTGCATTCATGGTATAAATACCCTTTGGTCATAATATATAATCTTTCTGATATGTTTAAAGATATCCTTGCTAGTATCTTATTTAAAATTTTTGCATCACTATTCATTAAGGAAAATCATCAACAGATTTCTTTCTTTGTTTTTGGTCTCTGTGATTTAGATACTAAAACCATATTTGTGTCATAAAAGGAATTCAGTAGACTGTCTTCTTTGTCTATTTTTTTACTAGTTTACATGGTATTGGGATTATTTGTTCCTAAAATGTTTTGTAGAATTCATTTATTAATCCATTTGGTCCTGGGAATTTTTTTTTAAAGAACTCAGTGATGGCTTGCTCAAAATCTTTTTCTAAGCTAGGTTTATTTAAATTTCTCTTTCCTATTCAGCAAATCTAGGCAGTTTGTATTTTTTTGTAAATATTCATCTATTTCACTTAGATTATCAGTTTTATTGGCACATAATTGGGCAAAATGGCTCTAAATAATGGTTTTATTTACATGTTTATTGAAGGTACATTCACACTTTTCACTTCTGTTACTAATAATTTTGTTTTCCTCTTTTTTAAATTAAATTAACCAATTCTTTATTGATTTTGTATTTTTTTCATAAAACCCATTCCCATTTTCCTAGTTTCATGTATATATACATATGTATATTATATATGTGTTCATTTTTAAAACTTTCATCTTTATTAATCTCTCCTTTAATTTTCAGGATTTTCATCTTGGTGTTTAATTGGGGAGGGTTAATTTGTTCTTTTCTTGTTTTTTTTATTTGTCTTCTCAATTTATTGATCTACTCTTTCTTTTATTCATGTACACATTTAGAGATATAAACTTTCCCCTAAGTAGTTCTTTGGCAGCATCTACAAATTTTGAAATGGTATCCCATCATTCTTATTCTCTTTAATGAATTTATTATCTTTATGATTTGTTCTTTGACCTAATCATTCTTTAGGATTAGATGTTTTTAGTCTCCTATTAATTTTTAATTGATGCTTCCATAGCCCTTTATTAAATGTATTTTTATTGCATTATGGTCTTAAAATGATGCATTTACCTCTAAATCACTATTTCTTAGAAAAAACAAAATTAAAACAACTTGAAGGTCCCACTTCACATCTGTCAGAGCAGCCAAAGTGACCAAAGAAAGGAAAATGTTGGATATTAGAGAGCATGTGGGAAAACTGGGACATTGATACACTGTTGGTAGAAGTATGAACTGATCTAACCATTCTATAAAACAATTTGGAACTATATACCCAAAGGATTATCAAACTATTTACACCCTGTGATCCAGCAATACCACTGTTAGGTTTATATCTCAAGGAGATTTTTTTAAAGGGTGGGGAGGGGAGGACCTACATGTACAAAAATATTTAGAGCAGAATTTGAAATTGAGGGGATACCCATTAGTTTGGCACTGGCTGAACAAGTTGTGGCATTTGATTGTGGGGGAATATTATTATGGTATAAGAATGACAAGCAGACAGATTTAAAAAAAAACAACCTGGAAAGATTTACATTAACTAATACAATGTGAAGTGACCAGAACCAGGAATATATTGTACACAGTAAGAGCATTATTGTATGATGAACTATGTACAACTGAGCTAGTCTCAGTAATACAATAATCCAAGACAGTCCCCAAGGTCTTATGATGAAACATGTTATCTACCTCCAAAAAAAGAACCAAATGTCTGAGTACAGACTGAAACATTATTTTTCCTTCTTCTCTATTGTAAAAACTCTTCTTTATTTACTTCTTTTATGTGAGGTAATTTTCTATTCTTTTTTACCTTTCTCCATTTTTTATATTATCTCAACATAATTGAATCACTTCCACGTCCTCTTTTTACGTAGAATCCTTTTAAGGGCCCTAATATTGATAAAATTGTTAGATGTTGCATGTGTCATATTCCCATATAGTATGTGGTTTAACCTTATTAAGTGCTTTCTGATTTCTCTTTCCTGTTTACCTTTTTATGCTTCTCTTGTTTCTTGTAGTTGAAAGTAAAATTTTCTATTCAGCTCTGGTCTTCTCATCAGGAATGATTGAAAGTCCTTTATTTCATTAGCTATCCATTCTTTACCTGCAAGGATTATACTCAATTTTCCTGGGTTGGTTATTCTTCGTTGTAATCCTAGTTCTTTTCCCTTCTCCAATATCATATTTCAAGCCCTCCACTTCTTTAATGTTGGGTCTTCTAAATCTTGTATAATTCTGATTGTGTCTCTGTGTTATTTGAATATTTTCTTTCTGGCAACTTGAAGTATTTTTTCCTTTGACTTAGGAGCTCTGGAAGTTGACTATAATATTCCTTGGAATTTTCATCTGGGGAATTCTTTTAGGTGGTGATCAGTAAATTCTTTCAATTTCTATTTTACCCTCTGGTTCTAGGACATCAAGGCTATTTTAATGGATAATTTCTAGGGTTAAAGTATCTGGGCCCTTTTATTTTCAAATAGTGCAATAATTCTTAAGTGATCTCTCCTCAGTCTATTCTTTTTAGGTCCATTGTTTTTCCAGGGAAATATTTGGCAAATTTTGTTTATTTTATATTATTTTGATTTTTTGTTTTAATTTTTTTCCTTTGTGTCCCATTCTTGATCAATTATCATTTTAAAAGAAATACTTTCTTCAGTGAGCTTTTGTACTTCTTTTTTCATTTAGCCAATTTTGTTTTTTAAGGTATTTTTTCTTCAGTTATTTTGTGCCTCTTTTACTAAACTTTTCAGTATCTTTTCAAAATTATTTCCTTTTGTTTTCAATTATTTACCTAAGTTTTCCTCTATCACTTTTATTTGCTTTTGTAAACAATATTTAACTCTTCCAGGAATTCTTGTTGGATTTGTGTCCAATTTATACTTTTTTCTCCATTGAGGTTTTGCTTATACCTATTTTGACTTCATTCTCTTTGTCTGAGTTTATATCTTGATCTTCCCTCTGACACTAAGTTACAGTAAGCATCCCAATATAAACAGGGGGACCTGTTATCACAGGTTCTTAGAACAGCATTCATAAAAGGAAAGGCAACTTTTGAGGTGTTAGCAATCACTTTAAACAAGAATAGGTATCAATCCTTTAACCAAGCATATATCATTCACCTATTGCAGGTGAGTCAGCATCCCAAACTTCAAAAAAACCCCAGAGAAATTAAAATTCAACATACATATTTCCAAAATGTCTGACTATTAACATATATACATCTTTACCAGAAAGGGAACATCTGGGTTTCCCAAAGTGGGGAGGGGGGTTTCCCAGAGTCGTCTTCTGGCCAAACACTTCCACTCATCAAGCCCCAAAGAAAACCTTATCCTGAGAGAATTTATACACAGCCAAAGGGCATAACCCTCTGACCCAGTGCTCCAATAGAAAAAAGTCATAAGGTGCTTGGGACCTTTCTACCAAACAACTCCCCTAATCAGCTTCCCACAATGGGCAGGCCCATCAATGGGTGATCCTGCTAGGTCACATTCAAATAAAGGCATTATACTTTTTGGTTATACTAAAACAAAAACAGTAAAAGATCCTGTTTTGCTTGCCATTACACACCATAGTAATTTATGATGGTCCTTTCTTTCCTTCTTTTTCTTTCTTCCTTCCCTTGTTGTTTGCTGATTTCCCAACCTATGTTAAAATTGATCTTTATTCCCAGTGTGAGGTGGAGGACTTTTTCCACTATTGTTTTCAGCATCAGTTCTGGGATATTGAGAATTTTCACTTCTTCAAAGACGGTGTTATATGGAGAGAGGTATTGTCCCTTTTCTCCTGTTCTGCACTCTGGTCCTTACCCAAGAAAGCACCCTGACCCCTTGGAATCAAAATCAGTACTCGTGATGAAGGCTTCCTCTCCCTTTTGACTGAAAGTATTCCTCCCCATCATTGAACTATGATCCAGAATTGCATATAGGCAATAGAGTTGCCAAACATTGTCTGGTCCTGTGTCCAGGGCTAGCACAGGGGATCCCTGCAATCTCCTTCTACCCATTTGCTGTGTCCCCTGACTTGAGAGATCCTGAATCTGCTGTTTTATCTCTCATCAGCACAGGTATTTCATTCATGTGGGCTTTGGATCAGCCTCAACCTGTGTCACAGATCTTTTTTTCAGACCTCTTAAGCTGTCTTGGGATGGAAGAATGTCTTTCTGACATTTCTATTGGTTCTGCCACCACATATTTTAACTTAAGGAATTATTTTAAAGTTATTGGAGGGGGATATTAGAAGAGTTCAGCTGAGTGGTTTTTTTTTCTACTCTGTTATCTCTTCTCTGCCTTCTGAAGTCCTAGAGTATTTCTTTTCCATAGCCATCTCCACAAAGTCATATTAATCAGAAAATACCTGTCCAATAGTAAATTGTGTTCTTTATAAATTATAATAAATGTGTGGTAAAGTGTCACTAAAAGCTATGATTCTAGGTACTTCTTTATTCTTGCATCTTAACATCATATGTGATAGTTTTGTTCTTAAACTCCTACATCGAAGACCTGGAAATTTTATATCTCAAAAATATTATTATACTTGTAAGGGAAAAAAATAGATTTGCTGGTAATTTTATTTGTAGTAATTAAAATGTAATTGTAGTTTCTAAGATCCAACATCCTTTAGAATATTCACATGTGCTCTGTATTCTTGCTAATTTCATATTTATTACCCTAAATGGTCTGAGAAAGTAGAAGTCGACCTTACTTTGGGCATATTCATTTAGCATAAGCTTGAATTTACACATTTGATAGAAGATGATGGCAATCACATTTGCATACCTAATATCTTGTAATGTGTATTTGAAACATCCCAGGACCATTTTTTCCCCCAAAGTGTTGGCCAAGTGGAAAAATATAGACTCCCGCTGGTTCATTAGGTTAATAATCCTTTATTGATAGTGGGACTAAATACATACTTAAAGGCTTTTTAAAAAAAACTATATTATTAAAGTAAAATGATTAACCATATAAATTGTCAGAGTTCTTTCTGCAACATTGCCCCATAACCTGTCTACTAAGTTGTGCTAAGTAGCTGATGCAAAGGTAGAATGAGTGGGAATAATCAAAATTTAAATCTTAATGGATAAAAACAAATAATTATCCATATCATGATCTTTTAAAACATTTTTATTGAATATTATTTTTCAAGTCTTTAAATCAGTGTCCATTTTCGTTGCTACTATAAACCGGTTATGGAATTAAGTTGCTATTGACCACCCAAAACATGTCTGAATATAGCTCAGAGCATAGGGGAACAGATCTTCTAGGTGAAGTGACATATGAAATCATAGAAGGTTGGAATTAGAAGAGACCTTAAAGACCATCTGAAATAATATTCTAATTTTACATACGACCAAAAGAGCCATATAATATCGATTTGGGGAAGTGAGCATAAAACCTTGATTCCCAGTGACTTTTTGAAACCACTGACACCAATCTTTCCTTTTTTTTTTAAGTTAATGCTACCTAATTAGTCTACCTTTTTCTTATTCTTATTGTTGGCAATGATTGATATGTAGGTCATTCTGCCACTATTCTCAGATACTTTTATATCTATAGGGATTACATATCTAAAGCCCTGACTTCAGAGGGTTTGAATTTCTCAAATATTGTGAATTGACGTCATAGAATGATACATATCAAAGGTACACAAATGTTTGGTTTCATCTTTATTTGGAAATATTACACCTCTAAAATTCTGGATTGTGAAATTACATACTTTGATCAGTCCCTTACTCCAAAGAAACATATTCTTCACCTTCTTTCTAATACTTTTCCAGGCCTCTCTCCTTTATCTACTCAACTGCTGTTTTTTTAGTGCTTCATCCTTTAATTCCTTGCCCCGAACAACTTTAAATATCCTCCAAACAATTTTAAAATAATACCTCAAATCAAATTTTGGAGTGACAGAGCCAACAAAATATTGAGATGAGACATTTTTCCAGACTAACACATCTGGGGAAGTTGGCAAGGAGACATCTGTGATACTGGGGTGGGGGCTGGTTCAGAGCAGGGCACATGCAGCAGTAGCACAAATCACAGAGAGTCTTGGAGGTGGCTGGGCAGCAGCTGCTTCAGAAGTTCTCAATCAAGAGATGAGAAATATGTCAAATAACTGGTCAGAAAGAGATTATAGAGGACCCTTGGTGATGGTTGAAGTTAGTGCTGATTGGCAACTCTATGACCCATATACAGTTCTGTCATAGTTCTAGAACAAAGAGGAGACCTTGTAGTCAGTTATAAGGGAGTAGGAGTCCTGTTCCCAGTTCCAAAGCAGAGAGGAGCAGTAGTGCTTGTAGTAGCAGGAGACCAGGGGACCTGATCACTGTTGCAAGGCCAAGAGGTTTACCAGTGCTTGCAACTCCATTGTAGCAAGGGCTCTTCCTGAGTAAAGAACAGAGCACAATGACTAAGGATGATATCTAGGAAGCACCAAACACTTGCAGACCCAAGAACTACTTCTGCAATGAAAAAAGAGCTTAAAGTTTGGGACAGTGCTTCCCCACCACCAACTGATCAGAGTCCAAGTTTAAAATAAAGTTCAAAGTGAAAAAATAGGCCAGGAAAAGGAGCAAACAACATAAACTCAACAAGAATTCTTAGAGGAGTTAAAGAAAGACAAGAGTGGTAGAAGAAAAATCATAAAAGAAATGAGCGTAATATAAAAGTGTGTAAAGAGAATCAGTGGCTTGGTATAAGAGATACAAGAAAAGTACTGAAGAAAAAAACACATTAAAAAACAAAATTGGTCTAAGGGTAAAAGAAGCATAAAAATTCACTGAAGATAAGAACTTCTTAAAAAGCAGAATGGGCCAAATGTAAAATAGGTATAAAAACTCAATGAGGAAAATAATTCTTTAAAAATAAGAATTGGACAAATGAGAGCGATTGATAAAACAAAAGTAAAAAATATGAAAAAATAGGAATAAATGTGTCCTCATTGGAAAAACAACTGACCTGGAAACCATATCAAGGAAGAAAAATATTTGAAGAATGTTTTTAAATAACTTTTTTCTCAGTTACATGTAAAAAAGTTTTAACATTCATTTATTATACTTTTTGAGTTTCATATTTCCTCTCTCCCTTCTCCCCTCATTGAGAAGACAAGGTGATATTGAGTATAGACATGTGGTTATCCAAAGACCCATATTGCATAAGAGAAGACAGACCAAAAAAGAGAAAATAAAAGAAAAAGAAAATTTTAAAAGGTATGCTTTGAATTTTAGAAAAAGTATGCTTTGATCTGCATCAGTTCTGTCTCTGGAGGTGGAGGGCATTTTTCATCAAAAAAATGAGAGATGGTACAAGAATTATTAAATTACCTTAAAGCCATAAGCAAGAAAAAAGTCTAGACATTATTTTTCAAGAAATAATCAAGGGGGAAAAACCCTTATGTCTTAGATTAAGAAGATCAAATCAAAATAGAAAAAAATCCAAAGGTAATCTTCTGAAAGAGTTTTCAAAATGACAACTTCCACAAATATTATAGTCAAATTCTAGTGCTCCCAGGTCTAGGAGAAAATATTGTAAGCACACAGAAGCAATTCACATATCATGGAGCCACAATCAGGATAGCCCAAGATTTAGCAGCTACCACACTGAGGGAAGAGATGGTTTGAAATATTATATTTTGGAAGGTGAAGCAGATAGAATTGAAACCAGAAATAACCCAACTAGTGAGAAAAAAATGGCTATTTAACAAAATAGAAGATTTTCAAGGAGAAGTTAGACATGCATACACGAGACTCAAGAAAAACATAAAAGGTAAAAATCAAGACGTCATTAGGAACTCAATAAGGTGAAGCTGTTTACCCTCCTGTATGGAAAGGTGATCCATGTAACTTCTAAGACCATTATAAATGAGGCAGAAGGATTCTAACTAGACAGAGATCGTAGCTATGAGGCACTTTTATTGGGATAGTCTCAAAAGGTAAAATCAAGGGGTGAGAAAGAGAGATGTATTTAGAGGAGGGGGAAGGGAGAAGAAGGATTGGGAAAATTATCTCTTATAAAAGAAATAAGCAAGTAGAACTTTTACAGTGGTGGGGAAAATGGGGTGGGGTGACCAATTCTTAAATCTCATTCTAATTGGAATTGGTTCAAAGAAGGAAGCACACACACATTCACGGGTATAGAAATGTCTCTTACACAAGAGAGACATAGAAGTGAAAGTCAATAAAAGAAAAGGGGTGGGGGAATGATAAAAGGAATGGTGGATTAAGGGAGGCACGCCTCAAAAGCAAAGCAGACTTGAGAAGGGAAAGAACAAAAAGAGAGAGGAAGAAACAGAAGAAAATGGAATAGAGGGAAGTACACAGTAAGCATAACTTTGGATCTGAACGGGATGAGCTCTCCTATAAAACTGAAATGGAGAGTAGAATGGATTACAAAGTAGAACTCAACAATATATTGTTTAGAAGAGTTGCACCTGACACAGAAAAACACACAAAGTTAAATTAAGTGACTGCAGCAGAATATATTATGCTTCAGCTAAAGTAGAAATGGGTATAAAACTGTGCATACCCTTTGACACAGCAATACCACTATTAGGTCTGCACTCAAAGAGATTAAAGAGAAAGGAGAAGGACCTATATTTACAAAAATATTCTAACAGCTTTTTTTTGTGTTGACAAAGAATTGAAAATTGAGGGGATGCTCTTCAGTTGGGGAACAGCTTTAACACATGAATGTGATGGAGTGATACTGTGCTTTTTTTTTTTTTTTTTAGAAATGATGAGGTAGGATGGTTTCAGAAAAGAACATGGGAAAAACTAGATGAACTGATGCAAAATGAAGTGAGCAAAAGCAGAGCAGCGTACCATAGTATCAGCAATATTTTCATGATGATCACCTGTGAAAGACTTAGCTGCTTTGATCAATGCAATGACCCAAGACAATTCCAAAGGAGTCATGATAAAAAAAATACTATTTTCAGAGAGATAACTTAGGAACTCAGTGATTTCATACATATAATTGATATTTTGCTTGTATGTATAAATGATGCATTGCTTGACTTCTCAGTGAATGAGGGAGGGTAGGAGGAAAGAATTTGTAATGTAGAACAAAAAATAAATAGTAAATTAAAATTTTTAACAAAAAATGCAAAAATACTTTGTGATAGCTGTCATGTCCATTGAGTCTCATCTTGAGAGTGAAAATTCCTTATATTTTCTTCTAAATATGTTTTCTTATTTATCTTCTCTTTTCCCTTGACCTTATAAGACCTTGTTCCTCCTCCTGGTCAAGGCTAAATATTTTTTTTTAATGTCATTGACCCTGTTCTTTGCGAACTTATTAAATTACTCATTCTTTCTCAAATATCTCTAATTTCAATTATATTGACTTTAATAAGTCTACTACATACTCATTACTGTGCTTGCAGCTTGCCTCTAGAGAGATGTCATATACATACATACATGTCATATACATACATTCTAAAAGTGATTACTAGGGTTAAACTCTGAATTTTCACACCTAACCTCAATAATATAGGACAAATGACTATATTCTCTGGACCTCAGTTTACTCTGTTGTAAAATTAAAATATAGATAGTATCCTTGAGGTCTGTTCTCATTCTAACCATCTGTAATCATAGTATAAATCATCAAGAAACATCTGAGCAGGCTCTGAAGCAGATCACCCTCCCCAAGTTTCCACGGAGATTGATGTTATGCAGAGCATATGACCAGCCTATCCTTGCTGAATCCTTTTGATCCCATTACAATATGTTGGCTTAATAGGAGGCAAGAGGAAAGAGAAGGAATTAAGAATATGATTAAGGTATAGAGACATTTTAGGAGGACTTGAAGTTGTTTAGGTCAATGGTATCATAGTAGGGCAGTAAAAATTTGGAAAGATATTGAGGAAAAAATGAACAGGACTTGTTAACATATTCCCTGCTCTACTCACTCTCAGGCTACTCCATCTCTTTTTTTTTGTTTGTTTTTGTTTTTTTTTTTTAAATAAATTTGTTTAACTTTTTACATTCATTTTCACAAGATTTTGGGTTCCATAGTTTTCTCCCCATTTGTCCCCTCCCCC
>CM053771.1:244047832-244327668 GCA_028658325.1 Potorous gilbertii | reverse complement strand
AAATAACACCTTGAAAAATAGGCTAACTCAATTGGCAAAAGAGGTTCAAAAAGCCAATGAGGAAAAGAATGCTTTCAAAAGCAGAATTAGCCAAGTGGAAAAAGAGGTTCAAAAGCTCACTGAAGAAAATAAGAGAAAAAAAAAGGTTAAAACTGATATAAGATGTTGTTATCATTAATGAAAAAAACCACATCCTTTTCTTTGTATAGATCATAGATCTGAGTCTATTTTTTCTTAGAAGCTTCCAGAACTCTTCTATCCATTGTCCAACCCATTCACACCATTTTGGCCTTATTGCATACCTAGAAACATTAGCCTAACTGCACTTCTTTCCTATACTAGATAAGAAACTCAACATGAAAGAAGCATGAATATTTCAACATACATTCCCTTCACCTATTTTTATACTGCATAATCTAATTAAAAGGAATAAAGATACAGAAGAAAGAATAGAGGACCACTTCCTACTCTCCATATAGGATATTCTGTCTTCTGCTTCTTCATTTTTGCAAAGGCTGTTCCATACCCACCCTGTACCTGAAATATTCTCCTCCCGTCTGCTTCTTGGAACCTCTGGCTCCTTCAAATTCCACTTCTCATCTCCATAGAGAGGTTTGTCTTCATTTCCCTGGATAGTATACTCCACATTCACCCATGCCCAAAATCACCGTAGAAATGTTTTGCACATGTGCTGTATTTACTTATCTGTGAATATACTGTAACCCCTTAGCTAAATCTCAAGTCCCAGAAGCCAGTACTTGAAACGTGGTAAGCACTTAATAAATATTGTTACTTGTTAAAGGATTGGAGAAAAGGATGAGGATGTTGAGCTTTCCTCTTAAGCAATGCAAGGGATTTCAACTGTTAGAAAAGAAACAAAAAAAGGACATGAAATCCAGTATTTTTTTTTTAAAAAAGGTGGAATTTGAAAGACTGCTATTGGGAAGCCAGCTAAAATATTTTGTAATATGTTTTGGAATAGAGATGATAAATGAATTTACTCCATTGACTTGCCCTCTCTTCCAGCCTTTCAGTGCTAATGATATATGTAGTCATAACTTTTGAAAATATATATTCTTATGAAAACATTAAGAGAATTAACATGAAATAACTGATGAATTTTTTTTTAAAAATCTGGATTTAGTTGGATAGTTCAAGAACCCAGAAGAGAAATATGTAAGGAGCAATGTAGCCATGAATTTTATTGTCATAATCAGAAACTTTGTTTAAAAAAAAAAAACTCTGCTTTTATTCTACTGTATTCATTTTGATTCTCTGTCTTGGTCCTTTTCTCTTTCTCTGTCTCCCTCTCTCTCTCTGTCTCTGTCTATCAATCTATCTAATCTATTTTTTTTGCTTAATTCCAGGTAAGGAAAAGGATATGAAGAAAGGGTTTAAATCCTAACTCGTATTATATACAATGTATGTAATTTTAGGCAAGTCATTTCATTTCTCAAAGTCTCAGTTTCTTTATTGGTAAAATGAAGGAATCTAACTAGATGTTTCATATTTTCTTTGACAATAAATCCTATGATCCTATAAACACATCAAGATAGTGACAGAGTTAGATCTAGAATCTACGTCTCCTACCTCCTAGAATAATACTTAAATTAAACTAAAATGAGCTAATATATGACATTGTATTCTGGTTTGTATGTACTTGAAATTCTAAGGTATCCATTAAGATTCTCTTAAATAAATTAGCTTTTACATCATGATTATTAGTTTTTTTTTATACTGAATCTTTATGACTAAAATATGAGGCCATTACTCTAATACTACCACTGCTCTTGACACTATAAAATATTTTACAGAATAAAATTTGCTGAAAAGAAAGAAAAAGTATGTTTATACATACACAATTGTATACATTATAGATAAGAAAAAAAAAACCTAGAGCACAAATACTGTTGGAAATTCAACATTTTGAATTTTCCTGTTTTAAAAACTATGTTCCCCCAAGAATCCAATAAAATACTTTCATCTATTCAAAATTGACTATGTTCAATTCCTTGAGATTTAAGCACAATTTGGGAAAGAGTTTGGATAATTATTTAAGGCAATCAATCACCAAAAGTGTATATTGTTATAACCCAATATTTTCAAGTGAGTTAAGTGTCAGCTAATTGGTGAGCATGTTCCTATAATAAGAAGAGGAAAAAATGGTTATCTGAGAAACTCTTCTCTCTGCATTCCTTCCTAAAAAAAAAAAAAATCTTAGTTAAGGACAGTGTCAGTATGATCCAGTGCCTGCTTCTTAAACTATAGGTTGAAAACCCATATGGAGTTGCAAGCCACAGTTTAAAAAGCATAGAGGGAGTCAAGGGTAGAAAAGGTTTAAGAAGCTGTAATGTTAATGTAAGGTTAATGGTGGGTGGGGAAGAGAGAAAGATCTTCCTTGCCCATTAATAGTCCCCAGACACCTTTTGTTAATTTCTAATGAGGCACAAGGTCATGAGGGTCATGCCTTCCAGCCCTGAAAAGAGTACATATACTCCAAAGTGAGGTTTTGCTTTGAGGCTTCTTTTTTGGAAGAAGGTTTGTGTGTCAGATGAGACTCTGGGCAGCCACTAAGGAGCCCCCTGGCTTTGAAACCCTGATGTTGGCGCTAGTCTCTCTGGTAACAATGTATGTGTTGTCTGTGGGCAGACAGCTGGAAGTCCTGTCTGTTGGTCTTTCTGTTTGTAATTTCTGTTTGTATTTTCTCTGAAGTTCAGGGTACTGACATTTTCCCCTGAACTAAGTGAATGATACAGTGTTTGATTAAAGTGTCTTCAAAAGTTGCTTTCCTTTTAGAAAAGCAGATCTAAGAACCTGTAGAGCAGGCTCTCCTGTGTATGCTGGGGTCCCTGCTGATGCAGAAGCCCTGGGGAAGATCTGGGTACAAGTCCTATCTCTAATATTCAGATTATAACCCTTAGCAAGTCACCTCATTTTTCAGGGTTCTACGCAACTAAGACTCTTTTCTATCAACAGAGGGAATTTCTTCATGCAGAAATCCCCAATACAAGTGAAAAAAACAGGGTTAATCCCTACACCAAAATTAGAATAGGTAACATTTATAAAATAGCTAAAAATAACATAGTGCCTACTATATGCCAAGCACTATGCTAAGCACTTCACTAGTGTCTCATTTAACTTACAACAAACCTGTGAGATAGATACTTTAAAGATACATTAAAGATAGATACATTAATAATCATTTTAGATTTAAGAAAAGTGAGGTAAAGAGAGATAAAGTGACTTGCCAAGGATCACACTGGATTTTTACTTGTCTCCCTGACTCTACTAAGCCCAACATTGTATCTACTATACCATGTCACTGCCTTATGCTGTGCTGTGGTTTAAATGGAAGTCATAAAATGACCAAAATTGCATATGTTCTTTAGAAAGGAATCAAAAGGAATGCTGTCATGAAGTCACTTGCTTGTTCCTTTTTACTTCTCTGGAAATAAGATAAAAAATGAATTTGCATATAAAATTATATGTATATATGTAATATGTATGTGTAATATATGATATATTTTTTAAAACTAAAAGGAATGAATACAGTAGAATAAAATCAAGTTTAGCTCTTATCTTTTTTAAAACAAAGTTTCTGATCATGAAAACAGCTCTTGACATTTGGAGGCTGAGAGAAGATAAGGTAAAAAAAGTAAACCAAGCACTTCTATAGATCCAAAAATTACTTAAAAACAAAAGTGAAAAGATGATCCTGGGAAAGTGATTGCAGCTCCTGCATATCCAGGATTCCCTCTGCCTAATGTTCTGTGATCTAATTTTTTACCGCAGAATTTCCTGTTGCCAACTGTATAAAGAACAATCATGAGACAGACAAGTGTCATGATATATCTCAGATTCATTCATATAGATGTGTCATAGAGTGATCATTCCAAAAGAGGTAAATATCATGTTCTATGAGGGGTATTTACAGAAAAGATGAACTTTCAAGGAAGAGATTGTGGCTATGGAATTGATTTTGTTTTTAATTTGGTGTGATGTAATGATCATGTTGCTACAATGCAGGAGCTTTTTAAAACTGAGACCACTGAGTAGTTATAAATATTTTAATATCATTAAGAAAAAAATCTCATATGTTCTTCCATCAGAAAGTTAATTGATTGATTTTGACGTAGGTCTTAGTAATTGAATATTCCCTCAAAAGAAACCAAAATCTCTCCTCTGTGTTTCTCACAGCAACTCTCAATAGAACATATATCCTCTTTCTTTCTCAGATTGTTACTACACTACTTAATTGGTTTACTATGCTTCTCTTGTACATAGTAAACACTACCTAGGCTACCTATTTCTTCTTCTAGTTCCAGTCATGGAATTAGACAAAGCTGAAAATCTCTTTTCTCAAATCACTGAATCATTTATTTTTTTCATAATATAATCTCACTGGAAGGCATTTCAGCACAGGAAAATCTCATCACTAGGCCTTTACCGTCTCACCATCTTTGGATGTAGAAGATGATAGGTTTGCTGTATGTAAAGTAAAACAAAATAAAACCAATCTGAAAATAATTGCCGATAATTCATGGCTTCTCTTATCTTCCTATCTATTTCACAGATAACACAAGGGAGTCATGGAGTTTTCCATCTCCAGCCTCTAACAGGGTCACTCTTGATCTGTCAGACAGGCAGACACCTTTGGAAGGGTTAATAATCAACTTTATTCAAGTCTAGTCTTCTCAGAACCAGCTCCTACAGCATTCCCTAATCACTCTTATTGCAGGGGCATCTTGATGGGGTCAATTGAGACAAATACAGCTTGTTTACTCCCTATATCCCCTCAAGTCTCATTGGGGACCAGTTGAGGTATGCACAGATTCCCCTATGCGTTCTCCATGGCTTCCCCCCTCATTGACCAATGCCTACTTACTTTATAGGGCAACAGACAAAGTAGATATCTTGCCAACATTAAGCTCACAAGTTGACTTTAGCAATATCATCATTCTGTGCAAGTGTAACAAATATTACATTTTGTCACTCATCTCATGGTGCAGCATCAGTAGGATTGTCTGTCACTGTGATTCTGGGAATTACTATCTAGAATTCTTGGAACTATTCTGGGAGTTATTATTTAATACCTGGAAACTAGACATTGCCACAGTCATGGATCCTGAGAAAGTGAACTCTGAAAAGGAAAACAAAATCCTCCTTTCATACACTATCCATGATACTAAAATCTTCCATAGATTGTGTCTAAAATATCTGGAATTATAAGAAACATTTCATTCAAGTTAAAAATCATATAAGAACCATTTATTTCATCACTATAATAATGTACACTTTTCTTTCCAAAAAAAAAAAACCACCAAAAAAATAAACTAAAAAGAAAATAAGTTCTGAAGACATTCAGAAAGTATTCAACTGAGGGTTAGAGATTTTAATTACATGAGAAAATTGAAATGGAAATTTAAGCATATAGATGCTCCAGGCCCAAAAATGACATTTGACTTGAAAATAAATAACAAGATACCCACATCTAAGCATAGTTATCCCCAGGAAAATGCTCTTGTGACCATCTGCCAAATATACAAGCCTAGGCTATGTTGGCCAATATCACTGAACAGTTAAAAGGGCTGTATTTAACTGCCTAGTCTCTATTTAAATTGATCCTATGCACCAGAGCACAGCTTGATTCCAAACAAAATCTGTTACATTCTATCATCAGCTGGTAACTGTCGTATATGACCAGAATTCGGGAACACATCCTTCAGTTCTTTCCATTCATTCTCTGTCTCTAATTAAAATGTTATGGGGCTTTAATTTGCTCTAAGTTCCTTATAAATCTTAAATATACTGCCCTTTTTCCTACTCTAAAAAGTTTAATATTGCTTCCTTTCAGATGAAAGAAAATGCATGTAGTAGTCCAAAATAATGCAATAGAGTTTAATTTAGCATTACAATGTATACTTTACCTTAAATATTGATATGAATTGAAAAGAGGAATTCCTTAAAAAATTATTCTAGGAAAATTTAAATTTTGCCAATTAGTAAAGGAGAAGTAATCACTATTTTAGGCATTTAAGTAACATTCTCAAGTTAAAATGATTTAATTGTTCCATTTATGTTAATGAAAGTGTTCTCTGATCACTAATTATAATCCTGTAGCTAAAACCACACTATGATGTACATTACAATTGTTGTATTTATGCATTCTGTTAGGTAATTAGCTTTAAGAAGAGCAATATATTGGAAAACAGCAATTTAAAGTGACAAAAATTGCTATATGAGTATTGCATATTGTCCTTTAGAGATTTCAAGTAGTACTTTTAATGCAAATTTTGATGGGCCATTAGTTTTCATTAATGGTGGTTTGAGTGCTTAGAGAAGACAACTATGTACTGTACTTAGTGCTGGGCAAATTGCCTAGATATATTTCATATATTACTATTACTGTAATGAATAGTATTATGGCAATTAGAAGACCGATGGCTTAGAAAATGTAGGTATATATTTAATTTTTTTAGTTAAATGACATCTTTCAGTACAAGTAAAAAGTGGGTTGTCACTATGTTAAAAGTACGATTTGAAAGTAAAGTATGTGCAAAATTATTAATTACACTTGAATGATTGAAAGAATTATTTTATATATATATATGTATATATATATATATATATATATATATATATACATATATATATATAAAGCCAAATATTATAACACAATACAGAGGCACATCTTACTTTATTCACTAGATGTTTCCCTATGAAGTTGAATGTAAATGCATTTTATTTCAACTAACTTACATTTTAAATGTGACTATTTTAAAAATGTAATTTTAAAAAATGTAATAAGTAATAAGTGAAGAATATTGTAACGTAAATAAAAATGATATCCCTAGCAAACTCCCTCTTCCTTTGTTTCATTCAGTACAATTATTTTAAAAAATCTTATAGTGGGCATATCTTGTACAAAAACTGCATTAATATTTCGACAAACATCTCAAAAGATTGTCCTAGTAGAACATCTATGGATCAAAGAGCACTATGAATCTTGATTCAATCCAAAGGAGGCAAATAAGAATTATTGCAGGAGATCAAATAAAAACCAAGAATTTTCCCCATAAATATGACAGGCTGTCACTGAAATGTAACAGTCTACAGAGGGATTCTTAACCTTTTTAAAATGATGGCTTCTACATTAATCTAGTCAAATCTCTGGATTCTTTTCATTGGAAATCAATTATATTGACATATAGTTTTCAAAATATATATATATTTTAAATCTAGTTCACAGACATTCAGGTTACGAACCCTTGCTTTAGGGCCTAAACAAAGATGAAGCATAAACTGTGTTTATACAAAAATCTTGGAAAAATAATCTAAGATGTACCTATAATGAAAGTATTTTCTAAATTTAAAAGATGGGGTACTGATTTTTAAAAGTCATTTTGAAATTCATCTTATTTTCTAAACACTTATCATTTCCTTGAAGCTTTACCAAAATGCAATGTAATTCAAAATTTATTGAGTACTTACAAGTAACCACTAGTCCTAGTAATTCAAAGACAAAAAAATGGTATGGCCTCTCTCCTCAAGGAGTTTATGAGTAAAGAGTAAAGATAAAGCATGTATGTTGTAGAACAACAATAAATGAATGAAACTGAAATAACTTAATAATCAAAATAAGTTAATATTCAACAAGTAAACAATTCTGCTATAGTCTCCTTAGAGATTTTTTTTTCTTACTACATTTATCTATTTTGAGAGGACTTAAGAAACTTCTAGTGAGGAAACTCACCATGACGCTGCAGATGAGTACCTTTCTTGGAGAAAATTTGTTTTAGAGAGTTGCCTAATTCACTTAAAGGGTAAATGATATGCCCTGCATTAAACAATCAAATGGTGTTGAAGGCAGAACTTGATCCCAAGAGTTGCTCTGAATCTTAACTTTGTTCACTAAGATACATTGCTGTCAATATGATGTCTCTGTATATAAAATATTGGAAATAGAGATAGACACATAGGCCAATGGCAGAACTAATTTAATTTTAGTTAAATTATTTTTATTTTTTTGAGAGTAACATGGATGCTGTAACCCATAAGCAGTTACCTATAGAGAGAACAAATATTTCTCTTTTCACAGCAAGCATTAGTAGCAAATGTCGTAATAACAACATTTTTGTTGTTTAGCCATTTTAGTTGTGTTTAACTCTCAGAGACCCCATATGGGTTTTCTTGGCAAAGATGTTGGAATGGTTTGCCCTTTCCTTCTTTAGCTCATTTTACAGATGAGCAAACTAAGACAAACAGGGTTAAGTGACTTGTCCAGGGTCACACAGCTGTCTGAGGCCAGATTTGAACTCAGGAAGATGAGTCTTCCTAATTCTAGGTTCAGCACTCGGTTCATTGCACACCTAGCTACCTTCAGTAATAACTTTACTTTATATGACACTTTACACATACAAAGCGTTTAGACTTATTACCTAATTTGATAGGGAAAAAAACCCTATGACCTTGGAAATACAAATATAATTGCCATCGTTTTACAAATGAGCAAAATTATATGCTCAATTTCATGAGACTTGTCCTAGATGACTGTAATAAGCATTCTGACTCCAAAGTCCTTATTCTTTCTATGATCAGGTACTTCATTTTAAAAGACTAAACATAAAAATCACAAGATAGAAATTCATCTAACACAAAACCTTTCATATTCCACTTGATTGAAAAGAGTCAAAGAAATCTGTCCAAAGAATCTGAAAGACTTTTCCTAGCTATGGAGCATCATAGTCTGGGTAATGTATTCATGGCTAGGAACATACTTCCTACATTTGCAGCCATATCCTCTCACCAGTTTGGTTAATTCTCCCACTGGTGCACACCATAACATACCCATGCCTTCTAATCCTGTGCTATTTTTGCTCAGTTCCTTCTCTATTAAAAGATCATCCAAAGTGCACTAAAAGCCTTCTGCTAAGTCTTTAATATTTCATGGGCTCCAGTCCAACACTATGATGGCACATTTATTGTCCTTTAGTCATGATACATGACCAGCCCACCTCTTTAAATGATAAATTTGGCAACATGGAATAGGGGAAAGAATATTGGTTAGGGAGTAAGAGGATTGTACTGGATAGTATCCTGGGATTGGTGTCAGGCAGACCTTTGTGTGAATCCTGCCATAGAAATTGAGTATCACATACTATATAACCCCAAGCAAGTCACAGACCATTCCTGGTCCTGATTTCCTCATATGTCTAATAGAACAGTCTGATAATCTCTGGAGTCTCTTCTAGCTCTAAATTTATCATCCTTATAACCTTGGTTCAAATTCCATATCTTGCACTGACTTGCTTATGGTAATCTCATGCTGGTTGCTTAAACATTCTGGCCTTCATTTTGGAGCAGATTATGTCTAAGAAAACTTTTAATTCTCAATCTGTCATCCTATGCCCAAATAAAAGTAAATCTGGGCTTCTTTTTTTCAAGCAATAGACAAGAAAAATCCAAAGGAAACCAAGATATGGAAAACCAACCACCAAACAGTTCTAATGAGGCTAGGAGGATCATGAGCAGGAAGTCACATTAAAAGGAATCTAGGAGATGAACTGAATGCTACTGGTTTCATTTTTATCCTCCTAACTGTGTTATCAAAACACATCATTATAAATTTTTTAAATTGTTATGCTAACTTTTTAGCTAATTTTTTATTCCCTTGCAAAAAACTGACTAATTTCCTGTGGCATTCACATTAATTTCTCCATTTTTTTGGTCCATATCAGTGGTTCACCTACGTAAATTTGCTTAAATCATAGACGAAAAAAAAATGTCACAGTGACTATTTTCATTCTTTTAAAAATGACCATTTTCTAATCTGATCCTTTTAGGAAATTTTAAAAATATTTTTTGTTGTTAATGTTTTCTTCATATTTTCATATCTACTTAAAATAATTTGATTATAAAATAAATATTTAGTTCAGGTCTATCTACTTAAACAAATCTGACTTTTTGAAAGCCAGCTTAATATAGTGGGAAGAGTGGTGGCTCTACTCAGAGAAGCTGGGTTCTAATTCCACCACTTGACACTCTCTATGTGACCTTAGGCAAATTGTGATGCTATTTTTATCTCATTTTACAGATAAGAAAACAGAGAATAAAAGAAGTTAAATGATTTGCATAGGATCACACAGCTATAGATCCTAGGACCAGGGTGGGCAACCTGTGGCCTTGAGGCCACTTGTGGCCCTGTATGTCCTCAAGGGCCTCCCTTTGACTGAATCCAAACTTCACAAAACAAATCTCCTTAATAACAGGATTTGTTCTGTAAAACTTAGACTCAGTCAAAGAGTCATACTCAAGGACCTAGAAGGTCCATGTGGCCTCAAGGTCACAGTTTTCCCACTTCTTTCTTAGGGAGTAATTTGTAGTTCTGGGTTTATGATCTCAGAACACTAACTCTCAAAAAAAAAATTACTCTCACCTTAAACAAAAGGGGGTGGGAGGTTATAGAAAGAGGTTTATGTATACAGGTATAGCCTTCAACATTCAGCTATTGTTATATGAATATTAGTCAAATTAATGACAATTGCAACTATAAAAAAACCATCCTTTCTGAGAAAGTCCAAAATCAAATTTCAGAGATGAGCAGTTATGATTCGCTTTTCTTTGTAGTGCTTTGCTTTTTTTCTTTCTTAAGTCAAACCTTTACTTAAAAAAATAAAATAAAACTTTCAATGGGTCCCTAATCAAATTGTATTCAGTCTAAACCCTTGCTTGGCTTTTAAAACTCCATAATGTGAACTTACCTTAGCAACCCAGTATTATTTCCCACAATTTCCTGGATTGAAATTCTTTTTTCAGTTAGACTTCCCTTAAGAGATAAGGGTTGGGAACGTGTTCAAAACTACTGAAGGCTCTGGCCCAGTTATTCACTTTGTATAACAGCAACTTATTGAACTCATTCCTAGCTCTGTCCTTACTCTCATTGTGAGCTCCAGATATCTAAAGGCTCCCTGCCTTTATCATTCCTGCCTTTGCAAATCAAACTCATTTCTCAAGGTCCAGCTCAAATTCAATCTAGTATTTTCCATGAAGCCTTCCCTTTTATCTTCAACTCTCACACATCTATTTCTTCTCTGAAATCCCATAGCACCTATCATGGAACTTTAAAATTTAGCTCTTAATTATACATTTTATCCTGGTGCTCCTGGTTTTCTATGTATGTTAATTGTCTCCAGCTAGAATCTAATCAGATCTTTTGTGGGGGGAAGGGAGTTGGCATTGAAAAAACGTCTTATTCTTTATCATTGCCAGAATCTGGTACTGGAACAAGCATGTAGTAGGTGTCCAATAGGTAGTGATTGTCCAAAGTCTTTGTCTTGGCAATGCTTCAGAAACATTTAGTACCTGATCAATGTAGCTTATTCCTAGAAGTTATTACAATGCAATCTTACCCAAAAGGAAAAAAATATCACACCAATTTCTTATAATAAATTCAATATTGTCAGAAATTCATTGTCAGAGGAGTGAATTTTTTTAAAAAATACTTATATAAGGAATTTTATTAAAATGTTGAAATACAGTGGGAGGTCAGAGAAAAGGCATCTCTTAAGCTTTGATGTAAAAGCTTTTTTCAGTCATTTCAATTGCATCTGACTCTTTGTGACCCCATTGGGAGTTTTCTTGGCAAAGATGCTAGTTTGCCATTTCCTTCTCCAGCTTATTTTACAGATGAGGAAACTGAGGCAAACGGGATTAAGTGAGTGGCCCAGGGTAACATAGCTAGTTATATTTATGTTATAGTATACCTGAAAGACACTTACTCCTGGAAAGAGATAATTATAAGTTACCAAGCTACCTTTGTTATAATTCAAGGGCAATGTCTAGACTATTCCTTCTCAGGCTCACTTTACACTTCATGCATAATATTGGGCAGATAACTTTAACAAGTCTATACAGGTTAGATTCACTACTTTATAACTAATTCTATTTATGTATTTACATGAGCTGCCATCACCCAAAGGGACAATTTACCATAATAACTAATCTTTGCATATAGTCATTTAGGATGTATCCTATATGCCCATTTTACTGAGTTGCTTATGGAAAGGCAGCGTAGCATAGTGAAAAGTAGGCTGGACTTAAAATCAAGAAAATCTGAGTTTAAATCCTACCTTAGAGACTGAAGAATCACTGAAACAAATCATAACAGGATCATATAATCTGAGAAATAGGCATGCTTCTTTAAAAAATATATAGTTTCTGCCCAATTTACTACATCAAGATATTTTACTGAAAAGGATATCTAAAATAAAAATTATTAAACTAAAATGAGAATCATTAGGAAGTCTAGCAGAAATACTTTTACCATTTTGGTTAAAAGAAGAGTAGCATTATATTCCTTCTTGAGTAAGTAAATGGCCAGTTCTCTGAAATTTTGATATTATCTGGGAGCACTTTAATGTGAAAGCCTTGACTCTCCCACCAGGATGCTATCCATCCTTCTTACATTTACTGTGAATTTCTTCTAAAACTATTACTAAGGTTATGAATCTAGAAGGAAAGCACACAGAATGTATGAACAAATGTCCTTAATGACTCCAGTCATTAACGACTTTCAGTGTATCCCTTAAGGCTAAAAGATGAGCTTATCCAGTTAGCATTGATTTTAAATAAAAGTCCTGAGTATAACTTAGTCAACAGAAACCAAATTTTAGCCATTAAAATATACATCTTTTTCTTTCTAAAAGAATAGTGAAAAGGTCCACAGAATATATTTTGTTTTTTTCTGCCTGCACCAACTCCCTACTTCTTTCAATTTATCCTGGAAGTAGTCAAAATTCAATCTTACCTGCCTAACATCTGCTTATGAAGCCTAATTTTCGTAAATTTCTATTTGAAGATGTTCAACGATATAATGTATTTATTCAGTGACAGGAAACAGGGAAGTTAGCTGTGGCAGTTTTAAAGTTTATGGGGTATTTGTAATTAAAGGCCGATTCTTACAATCAACCTTGACTCAGACATACTTTTAATAAGTAGAAAGGTTGAACCAGGACAACAAATTACAAGTAATTTTAGGGCTGGATAAGTACTGTAGATTTCCATGAATTGATTTATTAAAAGCACATATCTCATTTTAGATAGGTGAATCAAGCCGCTTTGTTCAAAACACCGACAAAATTCCTGATAAAATGAATTTGAGTCTGAACTTTGGCTAACTTTAAAAAGAGGTTGCTAGTTTATGCCTAGGCAAGTACCCCCAAATAGGTTATATTTGGAAGAGTGATTTGAGAAAATCAGTCATATCTTTATAGTCTTATTGGTCTCCTCAGAGATAATCAGTTTCTTAGTTAACAAAAAAATGCTTTCAATTGATCCAAGATATGGAAGGTAAAATAATATACTTAGACATAGAAAAAATCTAACCAACCATTTAAAACCCCCCTCATTTTACAAATGAGGAAATCAAAGCCCAGATACATTCATTAAATAATTGCCTAGTATAGAGCAACAGAAAGAGAAGTATACATGAAGCCAAAAGACTTGAATTCAGTTTTTGGCTCTATCATTTTCTAGTTTTGACCCTTGGACAAGTATTTACTTCTGAGTTAACCTACAATTTGTCATATGTATATGTGTGTATGAGAGCATATATGTGTATTATGTATTTGTATGTATATGTATATAATGTATGAATATAATATATGCACAATAGGAGCAGGGTGGTTGGTTGGGTATATATAGAAAGATAGATGTATATATAATCTATCCATCCACCCATTCATGTTTCTATCATTTGTATATAGTTCTTTGCAAGTTGTCTCTCCACTAGTTTGTGAGCTCCTTGAGAGCAGGGACTATTTTTTACCTTTCTTTTGCCCCCAGAGCTTAGTACAATACCTAGCCCTTTGCAGAAATTTAATAAATATCTGTTGTCTTCACTATGGTCCTCAGCTTTCTCACTGGGAAAAATGAATGGATTGTACTAGAGGATTTTTAAAGTGCTTTCTAGAGATGTAATGCCATTAATATAGAAATGTAGTGGAAAAACTCCCTATCTCCAATCCCTCCCATTTACAATTTGTCCTCCAAACAACTATCAGATTGCTCTTCCTAAAACACGTCTGATCAAAGCTTCGTCTTCAAGTTGTGTCCTTATCTCCCTGTATTAGAGGCAGCTGGTTGTGGTAGAAAGATAGTGCCAGGAGTCAGGAAGATCTGAGTTCAGCTACGATCTCCGGCACATACTAGTTGTGTGACCCTAAGCAAATCACTTAATTTCTGTCTTGGCTTCCTCAACTGTGAAATGATGGTAACAATAGTGCCTTCCTCACAAGCTTGTGAAGCTTAAAGGCAATAATATCTGTAAAAAATATTTAGCACAGTGCTTTGCACGTAGTAGGCACTATCCAAATGTTTATTATTTTCCCATTCTCTATTGCTTCTAGAATAAACTGTAAACTCTTCTATCTGACTTTTAAAGTCCTTCATTATGTCTTCCAACTTCCCTTTTCATATATATTTCCTCTTATTCACCATCACACATTCTCTGTTCCAGGAAAACTAGCCAGCTAAATGTTTCCTACAAAGGATACATTCTATCTGCTGCTTCCTAAGGGTCTTACCTGAAATGATTTCCTCCCTTACCTTGGCCTCTCTGAATCCCTAGCTCATTTCAAGATTCAATTCCTTCTACCCATTTGTTAGTGTTCCCCTCCAAAATATCAATTCCTCTTTACTTCTTGGCTTATGTGTTTTGTTTTTCCTTTAGTGGTAAATAAGCTGTACACATAGTGGAGAGAAAGCTAGCCCAGGAATCAGGAGGATTAAAGTTCAAGCTGAATCTCTGACACATACTGGTTATGTGACCCTGGGCAAATCACTGAACTTCTCACTATCAGCAGGAAAGTCTTTAAAATTTAAATTGTAGAGAAGTATTCATCTCTTCAAAGGACTCTATCCTATCCCCCAGCCCATACTGGGTTACCTTCTAACCTCCCCTTCCACTGCTCTTTTCAGCAAGTGTGTGTATGTGTGTGTGTGTGTGTGTGTGTGTGTGTGTGTGTGTGTGTGTGTGTTTTGACTTGCCCATTAAATTGTTAGTTCTTCAAGGCAGAGACTATGTTTTTCCTACTTTTTATGCTAGCATTTAGCATAGCGCCTGGCACATAGTAGGCACTTAATACATGTTATTGACTGATTGACTGGTAGAGGAGGTTCTCACATAGTGGTACCAATACCAATGATTTAGACCACAGGTCTAAATCCTACAACAACCACATAAAAAGTACTCTATAACCCCTTGTAATGTTAAGGGAATTTGAAGATCCTTCCTGCCCCTTAATAGACCCATGTAACCTGCTTTGAGCTTCAGCCCAGCCCACAGCTTGAGTCACATGAAGCACATGGTGCGAGGTGATGCAGGAGAGGTGGAGCTGAGAGAAAGAGGAGGCAGAGAGGAGGCAGAACAGAACAGAGTAACCAGCATGAGTGAGAGAGGGAGTAATTTGTCTAAGGGAGCTTGTTTGGTGGGAGGCCTGACTGAGAGAAGGCTTGGAGATGGACATGTTCTCTTTCTTGATAATTTATACAAACTTTCTTGTTATGATGTTGGAATTGGCTTTCTGGTATCTGAATAAATATCTTGGTTTTGTCTTTGAGGAAGAGAGTTTATATTTTGCAAATTTACCCTGAAAATACACATGCATATCCATAGTGGCTGCTGTGGGTATTGTGTCGGTATTACAACCCTTCGCTTTGTTGCATGCTAGATCACTTAAGGTATAGGCATCTGTATAGGAGATGCCAGCCACCTGTTTCTGGGAGAAGACCTACCAAAAGAGGCAGCAGCCTCTTTCCATAGGTTATGTACTGGGAACTGCTTGAGACTGCACCAATGGCAAAATCTCTGACTTTCTGTCTCTTTTGCCGTCTCTGCCTCTCCTTATTTCTTTTTATCTACATTTCTCTCTCTATTTCTCCGTATCTGTCTGTGTTTCTGTCTCTGTCTCCCTATGTCTCTCTCTTTCTATTTGTCTTTCTTTATCTCTGTCTCTCTCTCTCTTTCTGTCTCCCTCTCTTTATCCTCCCTCTCTTCTCTCTCTTATGGCATCCAAGGGTGGTATCTAGGAATGACAGATTTAAATATTCACAAAGTATTATCACTTACTTATTGGTTATTCAGTCATTTTTCAGTCATGTACTGCTCTTTGTGACCCCACTCAGGACTTTCTTGACAAAGATACTAAAGTGGTTTGGCATTTCCTTCCCCAGCTCATTTTCCAGATGAATAAACTGAGGTAAACAGGGTTAAATGACTTGCCCCAGGGCCACACAGCTAGTAAATGTATGAAGTCAGATTTGAATTTAAGACAACGACTCTAAGACTCCAAGCCCACTGCTCTGTCCACTGTGTCTCCTAGTTGCCCTCTCAGTTATTGGGGAAGGTTCTAGTTTAGGGGAGATCATTTATATGTTGATTTTTTCTGTTCTTTGTAAAAACTAATCTTACTGTTAAGTGGTTAATGGAACTGGGATGCTTAGATCCCTAAAACTGGAAGTAACACAATTAATGAGACCTTGAGCTAATGGCAGAGATGAGAGATAGTTCTCAACTTTTAAGGATTCTAGAGAACCTTGGTGGAGGGCTGGAAATATGTGTGGTCTTCAGGTAGTAGGGAGCCAGAGTAGTCACTCAGAGTCTGTAAATTCTTTAAGCACTGGAACTGTTTTTAATGTTTAGGTTTTTAACCTAGCATAAAACCTTGCACATAATATGTGCTTAATGTTGTCTATTGTTGGCACATCATTTTGAAGAGGACCAGGAATATCACAGGGTGATGTTTTGACTTGCAAATGAATTAGATTTAAATGAGGCAGAGTTGCACAAACTTGCCAGCTTCACTCTCTCTTCTAGAGTCATCAAAGTCTAGGGGAAAGACAAAAGTCAGGACAACTGGCAAAGGCTGGAGGATGCAGTGGATGACCTTCAAATGACTGACCATGCTCTAAGCACTCCAGCGGCTACTACAACCCTCCTTCATGGCCACTGTAACAAATAATTTTCATCTGCCCATTCCAGCAGGGGGAGTCTTTACATACTTGGTGTGGACATCCTTCTAACTCATCCAGAGGTTTGAGACCCATCAGTTCCCCTCAGTCTGGTTTAGTTCATCCGCTACAATGGTTTCTACTGTATTGTTGCTGTTATACATGCTACAGCTTCTTGGATCCCTAAGTGAGAATTGGGTGGAAGTGAATACCAAAGGTGAATGAGCAGCCCTGAATAAAGCTGAGCAAAGCCTCACATCCAAGGTGCCGGTCCTTCCTGAACACCGCAAAGACAGGCAGACATAGATGGATAGATAGATATAGATAGATAGATGGATGAATGGATGGATGGATAGATATAGAGATAGAAAGATGGATGGATAGGTAGATAAGCAGATAAATATATAAATAAATGCTTTTGGATTGAAGACTACTTTTTCTGAGGGATAGTTTAGCCATGAAGGCCTGTAATGTCTGTATTAAAGACCACCACCAGCTCTCTTCAATGCGTACAGCCTTCAGGCCTCCCTTTTGAGCCTCTATCAAACAATATGCTAATTAAAATGGAATACTTTGTAATGGGAAGACCTTGCTCCAGCCTACACCACTCTCAACAAGCCTCTCTCCCTTATCTAAGACTTGTTATTTCATCCTTCCTATACGTGCACATGCACATTTGCATAATGCTGGAAGTGCCTCATGATTTTTTTCCCCTTCTTTTGTATAGCCTTTAAATTCTTGGATTGTTTTCCCTCCTGGCCCTTTTGTGTGAGAATTGTATAACAGCTCACCAACCATTTATACTTTCTTCAAAAAGGGATAGTGTATGAAATAAAATCCATAACCAACACATAATTTCAGTCCGTAGTTTCAATCTTTTCCTCACAAAGTTGTTTACAAGAAGAAGAAATGGCTGACCTGAACTTCACCCCCTGACTTGTCCCCAGAGGTGCTAATGGAGAAAGAAATGGCAGCTAAAAGGAAAGGGAGATGGAAAAGAAAGGCCCTTATCTGCATATCAGGTAACCAATGCTTGAATCATGTAAATATGACTGTGAATCTGAGCTGCAAAATATTACAGCATGCACAGTAATAGTCCATTTGAAAATTATATAGGAAAATACTTTTTATAGTGGTGTCATTATTTCCTGAGACTTAAGAATATCTGTTAAAGGAAATTCTCTCTAAAAGACTTACTAAATCTGAAAGAAGAAAGCTAGAGGGTAAAATGATAAATATAATTTAAACCCATTAGCTACTATATTTGAGAGCTCATAGGAGAAATGTCTGAAATTAGAGAAATGTATATATTGTACTCATATTTCAAGGAGAGACAAAAAGAAGAAACTGGGAATTAAAGACTGGCCAGCTTACCTCAAGTATCTAGGAAGATGCCAAGGACAGAGAGCAAGCCAGTAATAAATACAGGAATAACCAGAATCCAAATGATACTAATTTTCAAAACAAATCAGACCAATGATCAAAAGGTAGCATTGCCCTTAGGAAAAGAGTATGGCAAGTAATAACTGATAGGGCTATTTATTATAATATCATTATAGTTTATATGTATATATATATATGTATGCACATATATAATATTTATATATATGTAAAATATACATTATATTAATATGTGCTTCTACACCCTTTCCTTGACTTCCTCCATGGGAAGAGCTATATAATAAAATTATAATAACTGTAATATTAGAAAAATAGCAGGAAAACAACTTGTCTTAGGTATATTTCTGTCTAAATTCCTTTGAAGATAAAAAAGACAATGAAACACATAAAACATTTACATAATGTGCAAGAATATGGTTATACAAATTATATTGATATATGTTCCATATTTTAAAATAGAAGTGAAGGCAACTAGGTGGTACAGTGGATAGAGCATTGGACTTTGAATCAGGGAGAGTCATCTTCATGAATTTAAACCTGCCCTCAGACATTTACTAGTTATGTGACCCTGGGCAAGTCACTAAACACTGTTTGCCTCAGTGAGCTGAAAAAGGAAATAGTAAATCACTGCAGTATCTTTGCCAAAAATATCCCCAAATACGGTAATAGAAAGTTGGACACAACTAAAATGATCAGACAAAAAAGAAATAAAGTTAAAAACAACAACAACAAAGAGGTGAAATTTTTTTTATGCCAAGGTAAAAATTTTTAAAAATATATTTGTTGCAAAATATTGCATTTGTTTTCTAGCATTTTCAAAAGGAGACAGAGAGAGGGACAGAGAGGGAGAGTATAGAATCCGTAACATTTGACTAGGTTATGGTAACAATAAATAACTAAATAGTTGAACCTATCACCTAAGCATCATATCTAGTAGATGTGATAGACATATATTTAGTTGTAACAGCAAAGAACCCCACATACACAGGACAGCTTGCTATCCAGGTTCTTAGATCTACTTTTCTAAAAGGAAGGCAACTTTTGAGTGGTCAACAATCACTTTAATCAAGTATGTATATATATATATATATATCTATATATATAGATATATATATAGATATATATATATATATATTATTCACTTAGTTCAGGGGGGAAAATCAGCACCTTGAACTTCAGAGAAATACAAATAGAGAAACAAAGATCAACCAACAGACTGGGCTTCCAACTATCTGACTGTAAGTAATACATACATCATAGATCGACAAACATTTCCAACTGTCTGACCATACCTACCTAGTTACCAGAGAGAGAAAGCACCAATATCTGGGTTTTCAAAGCTGGTGTGAGGGGTCCTTAATGGCTACCCAGAGTCTCATCTGACCAAACAAATACTTCCAATGAGTAGGCCCCAAAACAAAAACTCACCTCAGAGCATATATATCCATCTCAGAGCCTGAGTACATTGCAACCCTTGAGAACCAGTGCCTTATTAGAAATTAACAAAGATATGGGCCTTCCAACGACAAACGTCTCCCCTAATCAAGATTCCCTTGATGGGCAGGCCTATTAATGGGTGGGGAAGATCTTTAACTCTCATTAGCATTTCATTAGTACAATATGAATGTGCAATATACAAATGATGTGCTCTCACAATCTCTTCTGCCTACAAGGGAAACTGTCCATGCATGTAAGGTAGTCTCACATAATATCTCAATCTGGACAGTTGCATATTTGTGTGAGTGAAGGGAGGCAAAATTCAAGGTGATCTTGGAAAATCCAAGAAATAGACTATCCAATAATAGAATAATATGCCTCTCATGAGTTCCATAAACATAATCCAGCAAAGTAATTCATATAGAATAGATCTAGTTGTTGCTATTGTTGTGGTTGTTCATTCTTCTTTCTGGAAGAAGACCAATGACATCATGACGGTGATGTTTCAACTTGCACTTTAATTGAATTTAAGTGAGTAAAATCACTAGGGGCACCCTTCCAGTCATCAGAGTGGCAAGATGAGTCAAGACAACTGGTAATGGCCCAGAATGCAGGAGATGACCTTGAACTTTTTAAATTAAGACCTTTCCGAGGTCTAGTGCCATGGTCTGTAGATAAATGACTTGGGATACCTGGTAAAGCACAAACTCAGTTCAATTGCTCTTTGCCATGTGCTACATGAAGTAGCTACAATTTGAACCTTTACTACAATTCACCAAATATTTGTTAAGTCATTTATCATGCATGAGATATTGTGTTAGGTTCTGGAAATCTAAAGATGAAAAATTGTACAGCCTGCTCTCTGTGTCAACAATGGAGAGCTTACTAAAAAATCAAATATTTCATCAAAAAATTTTCATTCAAGAACTTGGCAAGTGTCATTTGAAGCTAGTACAATAAAGACCAGTTCAATTCAATAAAAATTTGTTAAGTACCTGTTATGTTCAAAGCACTATCCAAAGTGATAGAAATACAAATAAAAATGAGATAGCCCTTGCTCTCAAGTTGTATACATTTATTGTATGGATATAAGCTGTGTGTGTTCATCCTTTGTTGCCCAAAGAAGACCATGCCATCAGAGAAATGATGACATGACTTGCACTTGACTTTGTTTTGAGTGAGGGAGATCACCAGCCTCGCTTCTTCTCCAGAGCCATCTGAATCCAGTGACCAGATATTCATCAGGATGACTGGAGATAATCCAGGGTGAGGCAATTGGGGTTAAGGGACTTGCCCAAAATCACACAGCTAGTAAGTGTCAAGTGTCTGAGGTGAGATTTGAACTCAGGTCCTCTTGACTCCTGCAACTGGTGCTCTATCTACTGCACCAATTAGCTTCCCCATATAAGCCGCACATAGAAAATATAACATTGGATTTTTATGTTTTGGTTATCAGGACAAAAGCATGAGGAACTTTCAATATAGAAACTCCTCTCACCCACACAAATCTACAACTCCTTGGAAATGTACAACCTTAGAGATGTGCCTGGGACAAAGATAGAGTAAGAGATTTGCTCATGCTCATGAAGCTAGTGTGTGTCTCAGAAATAGCATTTGAACCAATGTCTTTTTGACTCCTAAGTCAGTTTTCTATCTACTATGCTACACCACTCTTCTTTTAGCAGTAATTAAATATGTACACAGATAAGTAAATACAACATAAAACCAAATTAATTTAAAGAGTTAGAAATCACTAACAACTTGAGGTAGGTGAAGAGGTAGGCCCAGAAAGTCTCTTTTTCAGGTGATGTTCTTAAAAAGCAAGTGTTAGTAGGCAAGTTTGCATGTTGTCAGGAAGTACAGCATGCATCAGTAGGAACATGTGCAGGGAATGACTCGTTTACGATACTATCCAGTTACATGATGCACTATTGTGTCATCAAAATTTCAATTCAGGAAAAACTTCACAAATTTATAATAAATTGCTAAATTTAAGATGTTATTTTTTACAAAACTATTTTATACATTTTTTGAAATGATGCAAATTTTTAAAAAATAATTAAAGGGTTAAAAAAGGTAGATTTCTAGGGGGTGGAGGGAGAGAGCTCTGAGTATTTTTGTTTTGTTTTGCTTTATTTGAAAAGGGGCAGTAGGCCAAATAGTTTGGGAACCTCTGGTTTAGAGTTATATTTCAAAGCATTTGAATATAGGGCCACATCTGACCTTATATGTATATGGCTCCATTCCATCTATGTTATAGGTTAAATAGTAATGGTCCTGATTCATCCAGAAACCATTTTTATGACTTTTGAGATCTTAGAGCTAAAGGATGGAGTGATCCTTAAAAGTCACCTAGGTCCAATCTCTTCATTTTACAGAGGAGAAAATCAAAGCCCATGAAGGTTAAGTCACTGGCCCAAGTTCACAGTAAACACAGAGAAGGAATTCTAATCTATGTCCTATTGACCCAATGATTTTCCACTGTAATATGTATTTTTTCCTCACTATTTCTATGGGAAGATGCATTCCAAATTCCAAATAAATAGGAAAAATATAGATCTTTGGAATATAACACACTGATAAATTTGTAACTGTTGAACTTATTGGTGAAAATAATATTTTTCAACAAATATAGACAATGGATTGACTCATTACATTTACTTAATCTTTTGTGAGCAAAGACAATATGTTGTCTAAGCCCATCAAATTTGAATCTTGATTTGTGAACCCATCAAAGAATTAAAATGACCCCATGTTTGCCTGACATCATATCAAAATACAAATGTTTTGATGAACATTGGCATCATGACGTTCCCCCAAACCTAATACCCTCTATTAAATCCATAGGCAAAATTAACTGTCTTACATTCTAGAGAAAGTGGAGAACTTTGTCAAAGCAATTCTAAAGACGTTCAGTAAATCTTAGAATGTTAAAGTTGAAAAGAACTTTTCTAGATCATCATCTAGCCCAAAATCTCTCCCTTGGAAATGATGAAGTTGAGTTTCATAGGGATGTGATTACCCTGGAAGTGTTATGTCAGACATTGAATCCAGGTCCTCTAACTAAGGGGAGCTAAGAGGCCCAGTGGATAGAGAGCTGGGTCTGGTCAGAAAACCTCCTTTTCCTGAGATCAAATCTGGCCTCATACACTTATGAACTGCGTGTCCCTAAGTAAGTCATCTAACCCTATTTGCCTCAGTTTCCTGATCTGTAAAATGAGCTGAAGAGGAAAATGGCAAACCATTTTAGTATCTTTGCCATGAAAACCCCAAATGAGTTCATGAATAGTCAGATACAACTGAAAAAAACAAATAAACAGCAAAGACCTCCTACCTACTAGTTCATTGTCCTTTCTCCCTTTGTTAGGATAACTCTTCATGAAACAAAAATGCTGTTTAATAAAATAGGGTCTATAGTAATCTGACAAACAAAATAACCTTTCAAAAGTCAAAAATTTTTTTCAAGGCAATATTTTATCATATATGGATTCACTAAAAATTCAATGAATTACTTTGGAATTCAATAATACACTTCTCTTATAGCATTTTCCTCTAATTTATTCGACTTGATTACTTGATTCAATATTGTTTGCTAGGCTTACTGATTTAATGGAAGGGCACTAAAATGCAAATCATTTTGCTTAATTTTTAATGCATATGATTTCAGGATTGTTACAGTTTGTTTAACTGTCAAAGATTCAAGCTGTACTTCCTTTGTACATTCTGATGATCTTTAAAAAAAAAAAAGATTTTTTTCTTTAATTGGCAAGTCTGAGAAGTCTTGTCTAGTCTTTTCTCCTTTGCTGTGTTAAAGGAATATCTTACCAAGATTCCAGTTTTAAATGTCCTTCTCATCAGTCAGTCAAAACACTATGATATAAAGGAATCATGATATAGTAGGCACAGAGTAAAGTGTTAAACAATAATGGCCAGATGTTGCAGTATTATGTTTACTTCCTGTCTTCTAGTCATTTTAACAACTGAAATAATGTTTTAGGAAGTTTCTAAAGCACCTAGGCATTGTGAAATAACCAAAGGGGTTAGAAAGACAGGCAGAGAAGTTTTGAAAATGAAATTAAACTTTCATAAATGTGAAAGAGCAAAACAATATATTCAGGGGAAGAAATGATTTGAGGGAAAAGGGTTTTGTTGTTGTTTTAAGATAGTAAATTACATATAAATCTATGACTTTTACTTTCCAGGAAATAAGATCTAGTGAGTCTGGTTCATATTTGCCCAAGTATCACTCTTATTTCTGGGAAATGGCCAATTTGTTGAAAATTGATGAGTACTTTGAAGAAAAGAGAATCCTTATAATTTCTTGAACACATCCTACATCATACTAGAAGTTTCAATATTAAACACAACAAAACATTTGTTATTTTCAATGCAACTACAAACCAAAAATTGCTAACTAAATTATCACAAAGGCCAGTCATTTCATCTTAAATTCTTAAATCCTATCCAAGTCAGCAGTCAATTATTTGCAAGTTTCATGTTTTGATTACAAGTTATAGACATCGTATTATCACAGTGAAAAAAGAAGCCAGATCATATAAAATTAGCAACGTAGCTTATTATGCAAAATACCAAGTTAAAAATGTATACATCTGAATCCTTATAGAATTTCTATCTTTAGAATAATAAGCATTCAGTCAATTTTCAGATAAGCTAAAGTCTTCAAAAATATAACCAAATGCCTCAGTATACAATATTCAGCTCCATGCCTTCTGATATACTCCCAAACAAAAGATATGTCACTATGTGAGAATCCAACTAACAGCTTTTGTTACAAATTATTTGTTTGTTACAGATACAATCTGTAATTTTACTGGTAAGTGGAACTCTCAGTAAGGAAATTTCCCCTTCCAAAGCACTGTTTGTTAGCATCTACTCATAAATATTATAGATTTAAGGATTTGGGAGGAGGCATTCAGAAGTTTAATGACTTGCCTAAGGTCACACATCCAGTATGAGTCAGAGGCAATCTTCCTTATTTGGAAATTGGTGCTCTATCCATTACACCATACTATCCCTCAATTTGTAAGTAACCACTAAATAAGTAGTTCTTTCAAATCACAGCGTTTCAGAGGTGGAGGAAGCATCAAAAACCATCAGATCTAATTTCACTGATAAGAAAAATGAAGCCTACGGAGGTAAATTTGCCCAAAGTCACACAACTGAGGCTAGTCATGGCTAAAATATAAATTTGTCCTGACTTAATAAGAATCAATGTTCATTCTAGTATATCATGGTTTCTTTATATCATGGTGCTTTGACTGACTTTTCATATTTAGAATGATAATGTAATAATTTCATATTTCTTTCAAAAAGTATATATAAATTTCCCTTTAAAAAGATCTCCACTATTGAAATCAAGCTTCTTGAAATAAAAATAATAATCTCAAAAACAGAGATAGTTCTTGACTGTGAATAGCTTGATTAGTCACTGTTTGAATCCAGGTTCCTGATCTCTTTTCTTCCCTCTTAATGAATACTTTTTGTTTCTGTGCAACTTTACTTTATCTAATAGCTGGTAGAAAATGACAGGGAGAAGAAAAAAAATTGAAATCAAGGGAAAGTTCTATTTATTCCTGACTATTCAAATGGTATTTAACCATAAGAATAAATAACTCTGTCTTAGTTTTCAGAGTATCATTGTAGCATACTGGGAAAGCAAAATATATAGCAATGTTTAGCTATGAAGAACTTCTTATACCTGGGATTCTGTTCAAACAGATGTTACTTAACTATAACTAATTCTCTGTACTATACATCACCTGAATCCTGCTTTAATTGTCTGATCCATATATCATCTATGTCTTGTTAAGGCACAAGCTTCTTAGTGATGAGAATGTTTTTACTCCAAAATATTCCTATTCCCTGTTAGCAAAATGCCTGCTTAATAAAAAATACTTTGTTAGCAGAGCCAATCAAAAGAGAGAGTTTTCTTTGACTTTGCTGTTTTTTTCTTTTCCCTCAATACAGAAGAAGGTAGAAAAATCAAACTTGTGCTCAGAAATAATAATCTTCTCAGTGCTGTTCCACTGAAAGTAAAATATCTCTTGACTTTAGCAGTTGTTAGAAGTTTTATTTCAGGTACCCATGACACTCTGGGGTAAAGGAAGTTGAAACACTGGTGGAATGGAGGTTTTTATTTTATTTATGGATTTTAATATCTATTTTAACCTTTCCTCCATTACAAGGGATAAGCAGAACCGAGCTTTTCTGGAAATGATATTTAGGTTTCCAGCAAAGGATGGCATCACAGCATAACCCAGAAAATAATTGTAAAATAAACAAAACTCACAGCAAACAGAGAAAATCAATACAAGCAAAGTTGATATTGCCAGGGGTAACGCCGTGAAAATAAACACTAAGTCCCCAAAGGGTCAATCTCACAAAGTTCTGAGCTAATGGGGGTAAAAGGGATTTAATCATAAAAATGTGCACTTGAATATATGTCTGGTGCCAATGGATCAATAACTGCCCTCAGCTTTCAATAGTTCATAATTTATCAACAACTAATCAGTAGGAAGACTCACAGCTGTAGAAACACTGTACTTACCCATGATGGTTAGAGCAGTAGCTTTTGTTAATTCTTCTTTCATTGACTCAATCACTTCTAAATTGCCCCCATCCAAGTTGCATCTATTTATGGTTCCATTTCCTGAGCTGATCCAATAAAGCTTGTTTTCCACATAGTCTATTGATAGACCTGTAATTAAACAATATAGTTTAAAAGTGATGCTGATCACTTACATGATATTTATCTAGTACCATTAGCCTAGAGGAAAAAAATGCAACCACAGACTGTGACCCATCAACAAAACAAGTATCCAAAGTGTAAGGAAAGAATGATTTTTGAAAAACTTGGTTAAGAAAATTGTGAAAATTAAAAGCAGGAATGACTATAGTTTGAGACATTTGCTTGACTTTTCCTCTTTAGAAAAATTATTTTTCTAAGTTAAGTAATGATGAGCTCCTCTACATAAAATACCAGATTTTTTTTTCATCTGTGCATAGGTTATTCAAATTATACATAGACTAGGCTATTCTGAATGTCAAAACAAACAAATAAATAAATGAGCACTGAGCTTCCCACTTCACAAGTTTCTTTTTTTAAATTTTTCTCCACAAGAGCCAAAGGATATAGGGAAAAGGTGACTGTAGAAAAACTGCCTATAAAAATTGGAGTGAATTCCTGTCATCTACTAATTACTGTACCATTCTCAACCTGCTTTCTTATCAGAGAAAGTATTGGGTCAACAGGGAGTGATAAAGCAGCCTGGTAAAATAGTAAAAAGCAATAAATATCTTTCCTCTCAAATTCTACCTCCTCTCAAACTTATCTATTACTATGGTGTACGTAAGAAGGATTTTGTTATCCTTCTTAGAGTCAGTTCCTCAGGATCCATGGTCATGGGAATGTCTAATTTCTAGGTATTAGATAATAACTCCCAGAATAGCCTCAAGGATTCTAGATAATAGTTCTTAGAATTATAGTGACAAACAGTCCTACTAAGGCTGCATTGTGAGATAATGGGTGACATAATGTAATATTTACCACTCTTGTGAAGAATGATGATTGTTAAAGTTGTGATCTTTAGATTCTCTGTCTGTTGCCCTATAAAGCAGGTGAGCACTGGTCAGTGAGGCAGGGAAAACATGGGGAACTCAGGAAGGAATCTGTGTGTGCCTCAACTGGCCCCTACTGAGGCTTGAGGGGATTTAGGGGAATATAGAAGCTGTGCCTGTTTCAATTGACCCCATCAAGATGTAGGGGTAGTTGCACCCCTTTCTTGCGAGTCCCTGCAAGAAGGGTGATTAGGGAATGCTGTAGGAGTTGGTTCTCTCAGCAACCATTTGAGAAGATCAGACTAGAATAAAGTTGATTATTAACCCCTCTGAAGCTGTCTGCCTGTCTGATCAGATCAAGAGTGAATCTGTGTGTTATCTGTGAAACATATGGAGACCACAGCCATCCTCCCAGGCCACCCCAGACATACTCTTACACTCCATACCCAATCTGTTTCCAAGACCTGTCAATTTTACTTTCATAACATCTCATATATTCTCTCTTTTGTCCTCTGACACTGCTCCCACCTTGGTGTAAGTTCTCAATATCTACGCCTGGACTACAGCTGTAATATCCTGCTGATTTGTCCACCTGTCACAAGCCTTCTTCTCACACTCCTCTCTATCCTCCACACCCTGTCAAAGTTATTTTATGCTAATGTATGTGACAACTACTCAATAAACTTCAATGCTACTTCATCTCCTCCAAGATCAAATGTAAAATTCTTTCTTTGACTTTTAAAGGTCTTTATAATTTGCTTTACCCTATTCCCCACACCCCCATATTTCTAGTCTTCTTGCCCCTAACACCCTCCCCACCAATTCCAATGTACTCTGTGACTCAGTAACACCAAAAGACATGCTGTTCCTTTAACAAGATACTGTATTTCTCAACTCTGGGCATTTTCACTGACTGTCCCCCATGTATAGAAAGCTCTCCCCTCCTTATCTCTTTCTCCTGCCTTTCCTGGCTTCCTTTAAGTCCCAACTAAAGTCCTATTTACTATAGGAAACCTTTCCTAAAGCCTTTTAATTGTAGTACCTTCCCTCTATTGATTATTTCCTATTAATCCTATATAAAGCTTGTTTGTATGTAGTTATTTACTTGCTCATTTCCCCATTAGACTATGAGATCCTTGAAAGACTGATTTTTGCTTTAAAAAACATATATATACATATATGCATGCATGTATGTATTCCCAGTGTTTAATACAGTTTCTGGCACACAGTGGATGATTAATAAATGTTTACTCAATTATTCACCAATATAAGTGTCAGAGGACATGGATTCATATCTCAGCTTTGCCATTCACTGTGTATACTTGGGCAAGCCACAATCTCCTGGAAACTCAGGTTTCTAATTTATAAAAATGATCAATTAGACCAGATGACCTTTAATGTCCTTTCTAACTCTAAACTATGTGCCATGCTTAATTATAAACCCAATTTTGATCATATAATCATGGTAATATTTGAAGTCATACGTAAAAGAAGCTTATTAGGAGAGTTTTCCCTTTATCAAGCTCAGGATAACTCTTCCTATATATAGGAGGGACATATGAATGGTGCTTTAGAGCTCATAAACAACCCCTGACTGGTCTGGGAGGGTATGGATGAACTCTTATTAGATGAGACATCCTTTTCTGTGAGCTATCAAAATAAACTCACAGATGAGTTCCTAATTTCATTTTTAGATTGTCTAAAGAAGCATATGGCAGACATAGGCATGTATGTGCCTGTGCATTCAGAACAAGAGGGGAGCTTATCAAAAATGTTCCTCAATACATCTTCCTGTATCTGGGTGAGGGCTGAATTTTGATTCCCTATGCAGCCTGATCCCAAAATCAATATTTATCAAGCACTCACTGTATACCAGACCTGTTAAGCACTGGGAATACAAAGAAACAAAAGACAGTTCTTGCCCTCAAGGGACTTACCATCTAAAGCAGGAGAGGATGGGCAACCAAAATATAAACGAAGCAAACTATATACAAGATAAAGGAAATAATTAACAAAGGGAATCCAGTACAATAAAGAGTGTTTGGGGAAGGCTTCTAGTAGAAAGTGGGCTTTAATTGGGACTTAAAACACCCAGAGAGGTCAATACACTGAGCAGAGGAGGGAAGCATAACTGGCATGGGGCATAGCCAGAGAAAACATCAGAAGCAGAACAGAGAGATGGAGCTACTTGGTCATAGAACAGTCTGGAAGCCTGTGTCACTGGATGGAAGAATGGAAAGGTAGAAGGGGGCTAGGTTAAAGATTTGAATACAAAACAAAGCTTTTTATATTTGATCCTAGAGGCAATAGGGAGCCAATGGAGTTAATTAAGTGTGGGTTCAGGGGCAGGGTGACATGATAATACCTGAGCTTTATGAAAGCCAATTTAGTGGCTGAATGAGGAGATGTGAGGAAGGCAGACCCACCAGAAACCTCTTGCAGTACCACAGCTGAGGTAATGAGGACCTACACTAGAGTGGTTGCAGCATCAGAGGAAAGAAAGAGGCATATTCAAGTGATTCTGCAAAGGAGGAGGGAAGGGTGAGAGAGAGTGGAATTCAGAATTTCTCCTAGGTTGAGGAATGGGGAGGATGGGTGTTGTCTATAGAAACAGGGAAGATAGGAAGGGGGAGATTTAGGGGGACTTAGTGGGGAATTATAATGAGTTGCCTTTTGAACACAAGTTTAATCTAGCTTTATAGGCAGGAAAGGGATATTTATCAGCTTGGTGATTTGCTTCATGATTAATCTGAACTTTAAGAGTTCTTAAGGTCAAGAAAATGAAGAATGGACCTTTTAGAAAAAGGTGAAAATTTCCTCAGTAGAATTGCTGCCTTTTGGAGAAAGAAGAGGATTGCTCAGCACATGTTCCAAACCCAAGTATATCTTGCTTGCTCTCACTGTTACCTTGAAAGTCCTGGGGGAGAGGTGTGAGGGAAGAGATTGAGTAAGCATTTCTAGAGCACCTACTGTGTACTAAATCCTTCTGTAATAATTAACAAAAGACTTGTGAGATAGGTACTTTTCTCTCTTTTACAGTTGAGGAAACCAAGGCAAAGCCAAAGTTAAGTGACTTTCCCAGGGTCACCAGCTAGTAAATGTCTAAGGATGGAGTTGAACTCAAATATTCATACCTCTAGGCCTAATGCTCTATTCACTGAGTCACCAAATGCCTCTAATGGAAGGCTAAGGGAAAGGGGTGCTTTTATTCGGAATCCTTAAATTATTGCTGCTTTCCAGGCAGAGATTGTGGGCTATTTCCCACAACTGCAATCCTCTGGATTTGGCCTTCCTGTCCTCCACACTGGGTGCCTTCCCTCCTCCCCACTCTTCTATGAGTATTCTTATGCGAGTTGTTGTCCACCATTAGATGTTAAACTCCCTGAGGTCAAAGACTGTCTTTATTTTTTTACATTTGTATTCTCAGCATTTAACTGGTATATAGAAGCCCTTAACAAATTTTTATTGACTTTTATTTGGTTCCTTTAGGTGTGTTGGAAAACTATTTATGGAATCTTTTGAATACTTTTTATCTTATTTTCTGTAGTGTCAAATAAGGACTATTCTATATCTCATTCATATATCTTATCTTGATATAATAGCAAAATATACTTTCTGCCCAAATTTGGGGAAACCTAAGCTATATTTTCCAAATTCTTAAGTGAAGCTACAAATAGGCATAAAAAGTAAAAGAAGCAAAAAACCATTCTGGGGTCAACTCCCATAATTTCAAACAATACATGTGAACTGGAGTTTTCAGAGTCCTTGAACCATTGGTTACACAAATTAAGCCAACTCTAAATTATGTATAGCCTTTAGAAACTACTACAGCTGACTCAGTGTAGCTTGGTCTCTAGTGATTCTGGTACAGTTCATAAATGGATGATCCAACACTGGCTATGGTTAAATGGCAGCAGGGTCAAGGTCTCATAGATGATGGTATGACAGGTAGCCAGGAAATTTTGGTTTTTATTTGTTTTCTAATGCCAGAATTAGAAGGCAAGATGTATAGTTCTTAACTGATGCACCATTGTGGGTGAAAACTATAGCTTCAATTGAGTATGGCAACAAGTTAATTTAAATCTCCATTGTAGAAGCTCCTGAATCCCTAGGAAGATTTCCCCACCACCTTATCTATGACTGATAGGCTATTTTTGATAATCTATATACTTCAGCAATGGTTTCTTCCCTCATCTTTAACAATTGAGGTCAAGTTCTTCAGAAGACAATCATAAAGACTTGAATACACATGTACATACATGTATGTATGTATATGTACATACATGTGTTTACACACACATTTATCTTCATTCTTTTCACGAAACATAGCAAAGACTATTTATAAATGGAAAATTGGAGGAAGATGACTTAATGGCTTATGCAAATTATTTAATAACAAGAGGAGTAACATGAGATCTTATTTTCTTTTTTACCAACCTCTCCAATCAATCAGTCAATCAGTAAGCATTTATTCAGTTCCAACCACATGCCAATACACTGGTCGCTGGAGACACAAAGACAAAAATAAAACAGACCCTGCACTCAGTGACCTTACAATTATTGTGGGGGACAACATGTAAACATATAAGCACATACAAAATAAAAAACAGTGATGGAGTACATCACTAGAAATATGGGGGAGCAGAAAAGACTTCATTTAAGAGATGGCTTCTGAGCTGAGTTTTGAATGAAAATAAATATCTTAAGAGGCAGAGACAATGAGAAAATGCATTACAGAAATGGAAAATAGTCTTTACAAAGGTATAAAGACAGGAATATTGTGTGCAAGGAACAATAAGAAAGTCAGTTTTAGCTCTACTATAGAGTACCTGAAGTAGTAGAAAGAAAGGTGGGAGGTAGAGAACTTTAAATTAGAAGCAGAAGAGTTTGCATTTGGTTCTGTAAAGTAATAGGGAGCCACTAGACTTCAGGGAGAAAAAAAGTAACATGGCCAGAGCTGTGCTTCAGAAATATTGCTTTCACAACTGGATAGAAGATGAGTCAGAGAGAAAAGAGCCCAATCAGAAAAGGATTGAAATGGCATAAGTGAGAAGTAATGAAAGCATGGATAAGAGTGGTGACTATAACAGAAAACAATGAAGATAGTTGGTAGTGCAGAGAGAATCAAGAAGAATTAGTAAATATTGGGAACTATGGGGAAAGACGGAGTGAGGAATTGAGGATGGTTTCAAGGTTTCAAACCTGGGTGCTGTGTAACAGAAGAACATCATTACTATAATAGGTTATTTCTAACTTGGGTACTCATACTACTGTTCTCCAGTGGAGGTCTTGCAGCTTTACAACCCCATTACATCTTGAGAGCTACAGTGGCCGAAAAGTTCATCTTCCTGCCACCGATATGGTGATGAGACTTAGTTACATGTAAAGCTTCCCCTCTCTGGCAGGATCTGTCAGAATCTGTGTTCCTTTGATATGACACTCAAGAAAGCAGGGTCTCCTTCATGCCACAATGGGCCATCGGTGAAGGAATTTATTGGAGGTTTTGGTCTTATTGAATGAAAAGAACTGGTAACACTCCACACTTCCCCACTCTAGTCACTTCTTTCCTTTCATAGCTCTGCTTGCTTTCTTTCTTTCCTGATTTCTTTTCCCATTGTCTTTCTCTTCCTTCTGTCTCTTCCATTTATATTTTAATGATTTTTTTTCTAGCTACAATGTCGAAGATATTTAATCCTATCAGCAACACTAAAGAATCAAGAATATTGCTGAATCCTCTCCTACACTTTGGAGTTACTTGTTAATTCTCCTAAGTATATCTAAATCAATTGAGGTTAATTTATCTGAATGTACTTCATAAGCCATGAGACACTCTACAAATATAAAGAACAACTATTATAATCTTTTACTCATTATATAAAGTGGTCTATCCTAACAATATACTCAAATCATCATAATCGATATACCTTGGTCATCTACTAAAATGAATAAAAAAAATGCTGTACAGTCTTTTATCTTGTATACTAACAGTAACTACAAATGCATTATTTCTCCATAGTCTCACTCAATCTACATTGAGGGAATACATCTTACAAAATGATTAATTATTCGTAACTGAAGTGTTTGTATACTTTAAGATTCTGGGGCATTTTTATTAGTAGGTATGAAATCTGAAAGAGGATGAAAAAGTTAAAGCTGGCATGTTGAATATTTTCAAAATTAAAAATCTATTTATGAATTTATCTGTCATAGGTAATGGAGTCCAGATTCTGGGGATCTTCTTGAACTCCCCTTGAATCTTCCCACTTAATATGGCCTTTCACACTCAAATCTGTTACCTTTAATCTAGCCTGGCCCTCCATGGTCTGATACCTTCCAGTTGCCTCCAGCTGTTTTCCACTCTTGATTACATCACTAGTTATCCCAGGCTCATCAAGATCCTTCTTAGACCCTCTTCCCAGACTATTAGAACACCTCTAGATATTTCCCATGGTCTTTCTGTATATAAATTCATCTCACTTCCCTGAAGGTGCTCAGATTCAATCCAGCTCTGACTGTCTAGCTGATATTCTCTGTGGCCCACTTGTCAATACAAGCATCACAAATGGTTAGGCTCCTTAAGAGTCAACCCAACATGGTGAATCTTCAATAAACTTTGTTTTACTTTGGCTGAAAGAAGACTTGAATTGAATTCATTTGACAGGACCTGGTGTGCTGGTATTTGGGGATTCTGAGCACCTTAAACCTCATCATTATGGCTCCCAAACCTGAAGAATAGGGAAAAATTACTTTGAGTCTTTGTATATTCCTCATGCTCAGGCCTTTCCCTTCCCTCACCACACTGTATGGATGCATCAGTGTGTCCTCAAGAAGACTGAGTCTAAAGTTAAATTCTAAAAGGAATGCTACCTTGAGACACATGCTCATCTTACTATAACCTTTACATGATTAGATGAACTAGAAGAGTTGTGGAGAAAGTTATAAGGTGGAAGGATCTTATTATTTAATTAAGAATTTAAACATAAAGGTTATTTGTGGGAATTGAAATTCTATATACTCATGAAAACTTACAAAAGTTACACATGTGTAAAGAAATGTGCACATACAGCTATTATAAATATGTAAATATATTTATGTATATATACATACATTAAAACTTCTGTAGTGACAAAAAAAAACCAAAAACTTGAAACAAAATGGGTCCCCATCCGTTGATAATGGCTGAACAAAGCATAGCATATGAATGGGATATTAGTGCACCATTAAAAATGACAAGGAATTGAGAGAAACTTGGAAAAGCATATCAACTGATACAGTGAAGTAAGTAGAACCAAGAGAACACAATGACATTAATATAAAATATACAAATATATATATATACATATACATACACATACAAAATATGCATATATACATACACACACACATATATACACTGAAAAATATCAGAACTCTGCTCATGTTTCTGAAAGCAATATAACCCCTGAACATTATCACACTGATCACACTGGCATTTCCACCTGAGGCATCTGACCCATCCCATTCTACTCAATAATCCTTTTAACTGCCCCTTCACTGTGGCCCTCCAACCACTTAGCTCCTTTCATTGTCTGTACCTGGCCCACCCCAGGCTGTTTACTACTCCTTACTTCCATGTAGATCTTCTCACTGTTTTTTTCTTGTATGTATGGATATATATACATATATCTATCTGTATATATATATATATATATATATATATAGATAGATAGATAGATAGATAGATAGATAGATCTGATTTATCCCTACCAAACCCTAGATTTACCTTGTCTACCATACTGGTGTTATAACAAAACCTCACTACTTGGGCTGAAAAAAAGGCTAGAATGGTTAAATTCTTTTGGGGTAGACTAGCCCTGTACCTTTATATTTCAGGGTTCACAGCACCCCAAACCACCACAAGGAGACCCCAAGTTTCGTAACGTTGAAGGTTGTTCAAAGTAGACAAAAACTATTACATCACTGAAGAGAGATCACGATTAAAGAATCATTCCCACTTTTTATTTTAAAATTGCCAAGTTTCACTATTACAATAACAATTTGATTGAGATACTTTTACTTGAATATATCTGCTTATTTTTTAATTAAAGAGACTACATTGTTCATGTTACTTAATCATATATTAACAAGAAATAGGGAATTATAAATTTTGGAAACTGTAATTTGGCATTTGAGAAAAGACAACAAAAAAAGAATGAAAAAGAAAATAAAGAATTTAATAATATTTTCCTGTTCCACTCTGAAAAAGATCCATTAGGTTTTCAGTGTGTGTGTGTGTGTGTGTGTGTGTGTTTACTAAGGCAATAAAGTAATGACTTATCTTAAATATTTGGTTGCTTTCCTTTATAATCTATGGCTTAAAAAAACATTAAAGCAAAAATTAAATCTATTTTTTATATAACGTAGAATTAAAATTAAAAATGTAAATATACAGAAGAAAGGAAATTCAAGAAACAAGGCTTTCTAGAAAAGAAGCAATTTACTGAAATCTAAAGGAAAATAAGGGAAAAAAATATTAAATCTCTGGCTCTGGATTCACTCCTCTGGACCTTAACTTAGTCATCTATAAAATTAGGAGGTTATATTCAATGACCTCTACTGTTCTCCACATGTCTTTTCACGTGTACACAAATAGCTACATTGTGGTAATTGTTTCCATTATATTGTTCACTGAATCTAGGTCTGGAACTTAGAACACATGGGAAAATGGCAAGAAAGGTAAGATGATTATAGAGCAAAAACGAAGGACAAAAATGTGGACAGCATATCCCACTGGTACACTCAATATTTGGAAAGATTTGAAGACCTCTAAAATGTTAAGTGGTCAAGTGTGCCAAACTGTGGGGATGATATGAATGAAAGTTGCTCTGCATAGACAAGAATGAATAGATTGTGATCTGCATTATTGAAGAAAGGTCCTAAATAGATGACATAACAATCTATTTAAGCATGTTGAGTAGGCGTGCATGCTCTTGTGTGGATTCAGAAGGCCAGTAGCATGATTTCTGCTAAAGTACATTGTGGTAAGCTGGAATGTGGAATCAGCACTGGACCTGGATTCAAGTCCTGATGCTGATGCTGATGTGTCTTTGGGTAAATCACTTAATCACCTCTGGCTTCAATTTCCTCATCTTTAAAGGGAGGAGCAGGAAGAGAGGAAGAAAAGTTAGATTAAGTTAATTCTAAGGTCCTTTCCAGCTCTTAACATTCCATGGTTCTTCATCCTTTTACATTAGCTTACCAAATCTATTCACCCATACACACACACACACACACACACATGTTTAAAAATCTTCAATAACTCCCTATTACCTTTAGCATAATTTTTCTTTTAATGTTCACCCTAGCATTTAAGTCCCTCAATAACTGGCTTTCACCTTTCTATTGTTATTTCCTGTTATCATCTTTAATGTAATCTTTGTTCCAGTTATATTAGCCTACTAGCTGTTCACCATGTCCCATATTCTATCACAAGACTTCTTTCTTTTATTTTTTTTAAATTAAATATATTTTTATCAATGAAAAGACTTATTTTCTTTACCATTGTTTTAGCAATCACAGTAGCACACAGGGTGGGCTGCTAATACAGGCTCTATGATCTGCTTTTCTAAAGGAAAGACAGCTTGAAAGAAGTCAACAATCTTACTTTAATTAAGCAAGGCAGACAGGTAAGTAGAAAGAAGTGTGTCCAAGAAAGAATTCTATAGATATGACTCCAACTGTTTAAACAAATTAACAGAACAATTTACACCACCAGACCAGGGGGCACCAACATCTGGGTTCAAAAAACCAGGGGGCTCCTTAACAACTGCTATTATACATATGCCATATATATGTTAGCATATGACATACATATGATCAGACATTTGGGAAGCATGCTTACAATCTCCTTGCAGAATTCAAATTTCTTTTGGAGAAAGGGATGAAAAGATGATGCTAGAGATGTCTATTCATGCCTCCTTGTGGGTCACTTAGAGATAGCTACATTCCACTTGACCTTTGGTGGAATAAATAAGTAAAAAGTATAAACCTGAAGATTCATAAAAGATAGAGCAACATTTCAGAGGATATGGGAAAGAAAGAGCTCAAGGACAATTAATGCTGGCAAAGAGAACCTGTAATAAGCCAAGATTTAGATCTTGAAAGGGAGAAGAGAGGAGGTACAAGATGTCTGATTGTCTCTATAAAGTAATCTGTCTTCTAAGAGAAATTGGAATTGGGACTTGGGGACAGTAAAGGTTTGAAATATATGTGGAGACAATGGGATAGTTTGTTATTATGAGATAAACAAAAAGACTGCTGCACAGCAGTGAGGAACATGAGCAAAAATGTTGAAGAAAACTAAAGATGAATAACTAGGTAATTGATCTCCATTGAATTGTCTTTCCTCCCAGGTAGGAATAAGTATGTCATAACTCTCTAAGGTTCTCCTCATAAATCTCAAAGTATTCCTGCCCCAAAGTGGCATTTTTGGTTCTTTTTTCTCTCTCAATTCTCTGCCCATCATCTATTTTGTATTTTAGTTATCCCTGATTATATACATTTGTGTGTGTATATATATATGTATATACATATATATATACACACACAGACATAACACACACATATATATGTATATATATATATATATATACATATATATGTACACACACACACACACATACACACATATATTTGGAGAGGAAGATGGATAGAGGTTGGTTTATTTATTTTTATATAGTCAAGTTTTGATGTATTTGTGAATATCTGTCCCCTTAGCTTTGAAGGACAGGGACTGTTTTTTTACTTTTGTTTTTGTATGCTCAATACTTAGCAGAGTATCTGATATGTAATTGACACTTGTGATAAATTGATTAATTGACATGTCATTTACATCTGAAACTAGAGTAAAGGAAAAGATCCTCTTAAAAGTGGCTATTTTGAAGGAATTTAACCCAGACTAGGATTATCTAGCAGCACTTTTGCAAGTTACTTTGTAAATATAATGTGCTTCTGAGGTGCAAAGGCCTTATATACAGGGAAATAATTATTTATCCTACTCAGGATGCTACTATATCATTTCCCTAGGCATCTATTCCTTTTAACCTATTCTCAACATTTCCCACCAAACAGAGCCTCATGAATTAATGATGCCATCTCCAGTCATCTTGACCCATATCTTGCCACCTGGATGACTCCAGAGTAGAAAGTGAGGCTGGTGACTTTGCACAGCCTTCACTTATTTAAATCCAATTCACTTGCAAGTCATGGCATCACTTTCCTGATGTCATGGTCCTCTTTGAGAATGAAGGACAAGTAACAACTATATGCAAGTAACAAAAATAAATTTTATCAGTAGATAAACATAATCCAGAGAAAATGTTCATTACTTATTAATGAATCTCACAATATCTTTCTACATATGGTATATGACTGAAAACATCAATAAAATTTAACAGATAGTAGAAGATAAAAAAAATTTATTGAATTGTGTTCCATTACCTTGTATATCCCACTTTATACAGCATATGGGTTAGAGCTATCAGTAAGTTATAGGATGTTTAATATGGTATTATCAAACTCATGATTCAGAAGTAATTCACTGACAAACAAAAGGTAATAAGGAAAAACTAATTCAAAAAAGGATTCTCTGACCCTTGACCTGTCACTCCTTATGTTGCTATAAACAAGTCATCTTACTCCTCTGAGTGTAAAAATTATTCATCTATACAATTAGGGGTCTGAATTCATTGACCTCCATGGTTCTTTTCGTTCTCACATTCTCACAAGAATCAAATTTGAAAAGAAACTCAGAGACCATCCTAACTGCCACTTGACCCTCTGAGGTAGGAATAAGTATGTCAGCTTAGCATGAGTAACTCCATTTTCTTTTAAGCCTCCGTTTAATGATCTAGTGGTTGTTTTCTGAGTGGTTTACTGTAAAAAAGATAAGCATTTGTGTAGTTTTTGGGAAATGATTTTTGTCCCCCAAATTGGATAAAGAAGTGATAAATACCTGCCAAAGATAAGCATCCTCCAAAGTCCAGTAAATCACTAATAAACATTTGGTAATGATGTTAGGAAATTCAAGTTTTTATTTGTACTTTCATTATAAGCTTGGGTATTTGTGACAGCAAGTAAAATAGAGTCTTTACTGTTCTTTTTGTAGTATAATCAAGTGCTTCTGAGTCAATCTTCCTTTTATCAATCAGGAGCCTTTACCAGAAGTAAAGTACAGAAACAAGAGTCTCTTTAACTAGAAACAGTACATGTATTTGTATTGCTAATGTGATCAAAGATCTTCCCCACCCATTAATGGGCCTGACCATTAAAGGGAGTCTGATTAAGGAAGATTTGTAAGAATACCCTCACCTTTGTTAATGAGGCACTGGTTCTCAAGGATTGGGATGCCCTCTGGTTCTAAAAAAGGTATAAATATCCTGGGGTTAGGTTTTACTTTGGGGCTTAGTTTTTATAAGAAGGTTTGACTGCCAGACAAGGACTCTAGGAGGCCTCTTTAATGAGCATCTGGCTTTGAAAAGTCAGATGTCAGTACTTCTCTTTCTAGTAACTATGGCCAGACAGCTGGACCTGTCTGTTGATGGTCAGACAGAGGAAGCCATGTCTATTGATTTTTTATTTCTCTGTATTTGCTTTTGAAGTTCAGTATGCTGACTCCCCTGAACTAGTTGAATGATGTATGTACTTGATTAAAGGAATATACATGTGCTTGATTAAATTGATTTTTAACCCTGCAAAAGTTGCCTTTCCTTTTATAAATGCAGATCTAAGAACCTGTGATAGCAGGCCCCTCCTTGTGTATGTTGGAGTGCTTACTGTTACAATATTAAAACACCAAGCACATTTTACAGTGTAATTTATAAATGTCCATTGCTAGAAACAACATTACTCTTTGGTCACTACTAGGACAGACTACTGTATTTCTGACACCCAGAAATGAGAAAATGAGTATCCCATGTTTGCTCTAGATGGTGTTGACTGACCAAGACTTGTCAGAACATTAATTTGGAGGGAAACACGTGGTCCTTGGATGGTCAGAGAGGGAACCTTGTGGTAAGCACCAATAGGAGATATGCTTACCAAGGCCTTTAAGAATTAATTGGTAATTTCTTCCTAGAAGGATTTATGTTTGTATTTTTGAATAGATAATTGCATGCTCTTAGTTAATAGAGTGATTGTATGAGTGGAGAAGTATAAATCTAATTTAGTATTTCCATTGTACTAGTCTGCATATTTAACTGTTAAGGTGGCTGCACCACGTGTTGTATTCTCTTCTACATATTTTTTATCCTCATATGGGAATAAAACTGCCTCACTCTTTCAAGGATATCACCCTCCTTCTAGATACCCAACTTTGTAAATGTGTTGGTGCTTGGACTCTCATTTGCACTCATTCCATGAATCCAATTTGTTAATAGCAGACCGAATAGATGTCATTTCAATGGTCATTTCTACCTTCTCAAGGTCTTTCATATATCTCTTCTCCATTCACACAGCCTCTGCTCTTGTATAGGTCCTTACCAGTCTCACCTGGACTTACACCAAAGCCGACTAATTTATCTTCCCACCTCAATTCTTTCTCAACTCCAACTCATCCTTCACTCAAATGCCAAAGTTATTTTCTTAAAGTGCAGATCTAACCATGACACTCTCCTCCTCAATAAAAACCCAGTGATTCCCTACTACCTCCAGGATCAAACTTAAAATTGTGTTGGTTTTTCCTAAAGTCCTTCTCATTCTTCCCTATATCCTAGTATTCTTACATTTTATTCTCCCCCACATAATATACATTCCAGTGATACTGGATTATTTGCTGTTCATGACATGTGGCAACTCTGTCTCCCAACTCTGAATCTTCTTATAAATTGCCTTCCTCATTAGAAAGCATACCCCTTAAGGAAAAGGACTGTGTGGTGATTTTTTTTTCTTTTTTTTGAATTCCTCAGCATTTAGTATAATGTCTGGCACTTAGTAGGTGGTTAATAAAACCCTATTAAGCAACTGATTCAAATGACCAGAATTGTAAAGGTCAAAGGACATGGGGCATTAATATTATTAGCTCCCCTATTTGAAAGGTAAAAATCAGAGAATCTCATAGTTGAGCAGGACATATCTAATCTATGCCCATCCATCCTTTGCTTGAAGATCTTCAGTAAAGTTTAACTTTTCCACTATCTTTCCCAAGGAAATAAATTCCACTTTTGAATAGCTCAAATTACTATGAAGTTTTCCATTAAATTAAGCCTATGTGTTCCTCTTTGTAGCATCCATATATTGTTTATATTTTTGCTTTCTGTACCCAAGCAGTGTATGTCTTTCTCTTTCCACTTTGCAGTGAATTATGCCATATCTCCAAGTCATTCTTCCTTTTCTATGCTAAATATTTCCCTTTCCTCACACTGATCACATGTAATGTGTAACCTCTTCATCATCTTGACTATCATCCTCTGGATACTCTCCAACTTGTAATATGCTTAAAAAATGTGGATCCAGAACCTAGACTATTTCAGGTAACTTCTAGGGTGCTAAAATCCTGAGTGACTATCATGGGTAATGCTGATTGGCAGCACCAAGTTTCTTTTCATCAGACTTAAGAGATAAAATTCATATCTCACAAACATTTTAAAGATGGAAATGGATTTAATTAGAAAATTAAAATCCTCTGTGTTATATAAACTGCTCTAAGCACTTAATGTGTATCCAAGACTGAGCCATAAATCTTAATTGAGAATATTTAGTTTAACAATGGGTAGCTGGGAATGTTGATTTGTATTTAAAGAAAACAAAGTTATTCAGCCCAAATCGCCTGAAGGCTGCAATTACTCACTCTTTAGAGCTACAGACTCCTAAAATGCTAAATTGGTTTTTTTGATAAGATTATGATGCACTTCTATTTCAAGTACGTCACATATATGAATTTAAAAACAAACAAGTTAAGTGAGCTAGCATTTAATAAAATTGTGCTTGATTTCTGCCACCAAGGTAAAATAAATCAGCCGACTCAACAACCAATAGACTGCTGAGCTTGGAGTCAAAAAGCCCTGAGTTCAAAAGTCACCTCAGATGCTTCTTAAGATAGTTCCTGTGACTCAGTTTACTCATCTGTAAAATGAATAGGTTGGACAAGGTGGTTTCTAAGGACTCTTCCACCTTTAAATCCATGATCCAAAGTGACAGCCATTAAATGTGCCTTTTAAACCCCTCAAAATCAACAAGTAAGAAAAGACTGTGGTGTTGGTGAGATTCATCATTCCTCACCCATAGTCCCAGTGCTTTCTTTCATGATGAAGAATACCAGGTAGTTCCCTGCCCACCACCCAGCATCACCAAAAGCTCACTGCCATTCCTTTTCCCTTTCTTCTACCAATATTTACTTTAAAGAATCATAGAACTGGAAGGAATCTTAAAAATCCACTAGTAGAAGATTTTAACCTAGTATCCCTTTGGTATCTGTGAACTTAGATAAATTCAAATACATGTTTATTTTTGCTGATCTTGAACTGAAATTTAACATTTCTTTCAATGGTGAACAAACTACTGTGTATGATACTTCTCTTGACTGCCAAAGGGAGTCCATGACATGAAGAAGGGTAAGAACTCATATTATAATATTACCACAAGCCCTCATTTTATATGTAAGAAAATAAAGACTCAGAGATGAAGTGATACAGCCAACATCATATCACTAGGAAATGACAGTGATAGAAATAGAATCTAGATAGAAATAGAAATAGATAGAAATAGACCCAGGTCCTTGGAATTCCTAATTTAGGTTTGCTCCACTCCTACAAGACTTTTGTTTATTTCTTTTAACCAAATGCCTAGGTGACCAGCTGAATAAACTATAGTGCCTAGAAGAATTTTTGCTCATAGAAACAATGCATTATTTATTTGTTTGGTATGGATAAATTACTTTGTTGAATCACTAGCCATGTTCTATATGAAACCAAAAGATCTGATTTTGAATCCTGAATTTCTATTTACTTTGTAGTATTTGTTTGGGAGAAGCCACTTAACCTCCCAGGTCTTTATTTCCTTGCTTATAAAATGAGATATTTTAATGTCTCTCTGTTTGCACTAAATCTATGATGGTGTGATAACAGACAATACATTATCCTGCCCAGGTAAAATATGTACATACATGCAATGTAGAGAGGCAGCTAAGTGATGTTAGATAAAGCACCAAACCTGAAATCATCTTCTTGAGTTCAAATCTGGCCTGAGACACTTAACAAGCTGTGTGATCCTGGGCAAGACATTTAACCTTGTTTACCTCAGTTTCCTCATCTGTAAAATGAACTGGAGAAGCAAATGGCAAACTACTCCAGTATCTGCCAAGAAAAGTAGCAAATGGGGTCACAAATAGTTGGATGTGACTGAAAACAACTGACACAAGGCAGGGAGGGACTTCACAGTGATGTTCTTTCTCATGGAGTGACTCAATAGTGTGAATTTCACATACCATAACAGGATGATGGGAAAGAGAACTTTGAGCAATCCTAGCTTTTAGAACATAACTCATGCCCTGGGTATGGCCATATAGGAGGATCAAATGAGATAATGTATAAAATGCTTTGCTAACCTTAAAAGGCAATATAAATACCATGGATTGCTGCTATTGTTACGTACTCTGCTCATGCAGAAAGCCAGGCCTCCTTTAGGAGAGAAGTTCTACAAATACAACAGTAATGACGACGATGATAACCATAGGTGACATTTATATAGAGCTTTACTAGTTTTCAAAGCACTTTCCTAGCCTTGTGAAGTAGATGGTTCTTGACCTCTGCAAATAGAGTTTCTCTCCCTATTTGCTATTTGAAAATGCTTAGTTTTCTGAAAAATAGAACAAAGAAACAAAAAGCCTTCCTTCCTCAATATCACAGATTAGGAACAATTTTAGGAAAGACAATCTAAATTAATAGTTCCTGAATCTAAGACTTTTTAAAAAAGTGATTCTTTTTCTTTCAAATGAACACAATAATATCAATGACTAAATACTGTTTTCATAGAGTCCTCCAATGTGCTGAAATCCATATGGATAATATTCTTCTAGAAGTATCATGTTAATTATATATTTGTAATTGGGTGTCACATAGTGAATAAAAGAGCTTGAAAATGGGTTAGGCATTCAACTCAGATTGTTTCTACTTTTTATTTTCCTAACAGTCTTTTATTCCATAGATAATAGCAAGGTAGACAATTCCTGCCTGCATCAGTGTCAGAATCATAATGTTTTCTAAGTTAATGAGACCCACAAAAACAATGGGTTATTGAACAAACAACTGAACATTTTTCTTTATTTCATGCAATCGTATTCTTAGACAATCTGGTACAGGGAAAAGAGTATGAAATTGAAAACTGATACACCCTTTTAATTATTATTTATGAATTATTGATTGAGAATTATATTTAATCATTGAAATCAGTACTTAGGAATTAGTTTGATGTAAAACATAGTTTGCTTACTGAACATTAAGGTTTATAAGATGGTTTGAATTCTTTGATTTTTTGCTTTATTCAGTTATTTCAGTCATATCTAACTTTTCATGACCCAATTTAGGGTTTTCTTGGCAAAGAATGGTTTGTCATTTTCTTCTACATTTTACAGATGAGGAAACTAAGGCAAAAAGGGCTAGGGCATTTGCTGAGGATCAAACAACTTGTAAGTGTCAGAGGCCAGATTTGAACTCAGGAAAGTGAGTTTTCCTGACTACAGACTGGGTACTTTATCCACTGCTCCACCTAGCTACCCTTGACATCTTTATAAGAATTTAACTTCCCCATTTCTCACTGAGTCAACATAGTAATAAAATATTCTGTCTGGAGGCCTAGCTGGAATGTACATGGTCACTGACATAGGATTTTCCAGAAGATGTTGACTAACTCTCACTCTCTGTTTTCTATTTACCATGAACTTTGGAAAACCCTCCTTTGCAAGCAAAATTATGTAAAATGCAAGCTTACCCTACCCCTTTGCCAACAGCATAAAAGAGTGCCCTATCTGCTCTAATTCATCTCTAACCACTGAAGGGCTTAGTATCTCAATTTATTGGCAATTACTAGCCTTGCTAAATAAATTGATCATCATCAAACAACTTCAAGGAACCAAGATGGCAGAGTACACAGTAAGCTATTGTAGCTCTCCTGTATTCACCTCCAAATAACCATAATATAGTGCCACAAAACAAATCTTAGAATGGCAGAAACAGCAAAAAGGGTAAAACAATCTTTTAGCCCAAAGATCTAGAAGATGTAGAAGAAAGGTCTATCTCCCTTGAGTAAAAGTGGAGTGCATTCCAGGAAAGGAAATGTTCCAGGAAACCACCAGAAGATTCTGAGTCCCATTGTGGTGGAGCAGGCAAAAAAGATCCACTATTTCCCCTGCATAGCCAGGGGAATGAACAGACTCCAGCTCTGAGTGTTTCAGCATAGCCCCAGGCAAACAGTTATCCTCCTGCAGTCAGACCTCCATGTGCTTCAGTGTAATTCCAGGAAACACAGAAACACCCCACTGACCACAGCACATACCAGACATCATCTCTAGGATCCTGGCTCAGCACCAGGTAAGATGCCAGACCTCTATGGTCTCCAGTAGCACCAGCCACCCTTCACTCAATGTCCTCAGTATGGCTCGAGACATGAGGGCCCCCTGTGGGCCTCAGGGCAATATCAGTATAATACCAGGTAAATATTCAAGGTCTGCAGTCCCTAACACAAGAAGTTTAAGACAGTGCCCCTTCCACTCCCAGAGCAGAGCTTAAATTTATTCTCTTAAAATTAATTTATTAATTTTTATTTTTCAACATTCACTTCCATAAGCTTTGAATTTTCTCCCCCTCCTGACCCTCCCTCTTCCACAAGATGGCATGCAATCTGATATAGGCTCTAAGTATACATTTCTATTACACATATTTTCACATTAATTGTATTGTGTAGAAGAATTAGAATGAATGGGAGGAACCATGAAAAAGAAAACAAAACAAAACAAAATAATTTGCTTCACTCTGCATTCAGACTTCATAGTTCATTCTCTGGACATGAATAGTATTTTCCATCATGAGTCCTTTGGAACTCTTTTAGGTCCTTGGGATTACTTAAAAGGGCTAAGTCTATCAAAGTCAGTCCTCGCACACTGTGGCTGTTCCTGTGTACAGTGTTCTGGTTCTGCTCATTTCATTCAGCCTCAGTTCATATAAATCCTTCCAAGTCTCTCTTCAACATTTCTTATAGCACAATAATATTGCATTACATTCATATACCACAACTTGTTTAGCCATTCCCCAGTTGATGGGCATCCCCTTAATTTTCTTAACAACCACAAAAAGAACACCTATAAATATTTTTGTACATGTGGGTTCATTTCCCATTTTTATGATTAGAGCTCAAATTTAAAAGAAAGAAAAAAGGACCAGAAAATATGAGCAAAAAATGACAACAAAAGAGGCTTAGAAAGTTATTATGATGACAAGGAAGATCAAGACCCAAACTCAGAAGAGGACTAAAATATTGAAATAGCTATGGGCAAAACTCAGAAGGAAAACATGAAGTAGTCTCAAGCCCAGAAAGAACTCATGGAAAACCTCAAAAAGGAACTTAAAAATCATATAAAAGAGGTAGATGAAAAGTTGAGAAAAGCAATGAGAGTGATACAAGAATATATGGAAACAAAAAGAGACAAGAGCTTAGAAAAAGAAAATAATGGTTTAAAAATTAGAATTGGCAAAATAGGAGAAGAAGATACAAAAATCACTGAAGAAAAGAACTTCTTAAAAAATGCAATTGACCAAATGGAAAAGGAAGTACAAAAGCTAACTGAGGAAAAAAACTCTTTGAAAGTTAGAACTAGACAAATGGAAGCTAATGATTTCATAAGACATCAAGAATTAATACAACAAATTCAAAAGAATGAAAAGAAATAGAAGAAAATGTAAAATACCTTATTGGAAAAACAACTGACCTGGAAATAGATCTAGGAGAGACAGTGTCAAAATCATTGGTCTACCTGAAAGTCATATTCAAAAGGAGGACCTGCACAGTATCTATCAAGAAATTATCAAGGAAACCTACCTTGGTAGTACCTACTTGATAGGAACCAGAGGATGAAATAGACATTGAAAGAACTCACTGTTCACCTCAAGAAAAAGATTCCAGAATAAAAACTCCAAGGAGTATAAATTTCAGAACTATCAAGTCAAGGAAAAAAATACTACAAGTCGCTAGAAAGAAACAATTTAAATATCAGGGGGTCACAACAACATAGGACTTAGCAGCTGCAACATTAAAGGACACGAAGTCATGGAACATGATATTTCAGAAGGCAAAAGAACTAAAATGATAACCAAAAATCAACTACCCAGTGAAATTGAGCATTATACTTCAAGGGAGAAAAAAAAGGACCATTCAATGAAACAGAAAGATTTTAAGCTTTCATAAAGAGAAGACAAGAATTGAACAAAAACAACAACAACAAAATGATCTCCAATGTCCAAATGCAAGAGAAGCTGAAAAAGGAGAAGAAAACATAAGGGATTCAATGGAGCAGAACTGCCTGCATCCTTACATGGGAAGATGATACATATATTTAAAAACTGTACCACTAATGGTACAGCTAGAAGGAATATACATAGACAGAGGCTATGGATGTAAAGTGAATTTGAGGCAATGGCAAAAAAAAATTAAAGGATGAGAAAGAGGATACAGAAGGAAAAGAGAGGTAGAAGACATAAATTATTTCACATGAAGAGGCAATAAAAACCTCTTATAGTGGAGGGAAAGGGCATTGCTTGAATTTTACTCTCATTAGTATTGGCCCAAAGAGGGAATAATATACACAATCAGTTGAATATGGAAATATGTCTTATCAGACAGAAAAGTGGGGAGGAGTTTATGTAAAGGGTAGGGGGGAACTGACAGAGAGGAGGGCAGATGCAGGGAAGCACTAGAAAGAAGCAAAACGCTGGTGAGGAGGGAAAGAGTGAAAAGAGAGAGAGGAAAAACAGGAGGAAAAATAGAAAGTAGGAAAATATACAGTTAGCAATCATAACTGTGAATGTGAATAGGATGAACTATCCCAAAAAATGGAAGCAGAAAGCAGAATGGATCAAAAACCAGAATTCTACAATATATTGTTTACAAGAAATACATTAGAAACAGAGAGACATACATAGAGTAAAGGTAAGGGGCTGCAGAAGAATCTATTATGCTTCAGCTGAACAGCAATCCTAATCTCAGACAAAGCACAAACAAAAATGGGACCTAATTAAAAGAGATAAGAAAGGAAACTATATCTTGCTACAAGGTACTACAGACAATGAAGCAATATCAATACTAACCATATATGTACCAAGTGGTATCCATATCATTAAAGGAGAAGTTAAGTGAACTACAGGTTCATGATCAAATAAGAGATAATAGAGAATTATGAAATATAATATAGATACTTTGATTATATCAAATAAAAAAGTGTTTGCAAAGATATAACCAATGTAAACAAAATTAGAAGGAAAGCCAAAAACTGGGAAACAATTTTTACAGCAAGTGCATCTCATAATGGCCTCATTTCTCAAATATATGAAGAACTGAGTCATATTTAAAGAATACAAGTCATTCCCCAATGGTCAGAATTTATGAACAGGCCGTTTTCAGCTGAAGAAATCAAAGCTATCTATAGGCATATAAAAAAGTGCTCTAAATCACTTTTGATTAGAGAAATAGAAATTAAAACAACTCTAAGGTACCACTTCACACCTCTCAGAATATCTAATATGACAAAAAAGGAAAATGATAATTGTTGGAAAAGATGTGAGAAAATTGGGACACATGCTCTTTTGGTGGAGTTCTGAACTGATACAATTATTTTGAAGAGTAATTTCAAACTACGTCCAAAGGGCAACCAGTGTGCATACCCTTTGATCTAGCAATACCATTACTATATCTGTATCCCAAAGAGCTCATTAAAAGGGGAAAGGATCTACATGTGCAAAAATATTTACAGCAGTCCTTTTTGTGGTGGCAAAATATTGGAAACTGAGGGAATGCCCATTATTTGGGAAATGGCTAAAAAAATTGTATATGAATGCAGTGAATCACTATTGTGCAATAAGAAGTGATAAACAGGAAGATTTCAGGAAACTTGGAAAGAGTTGTACAAAGTACTGCAAAGTGAAATGAGCAGAACCAGGAAAACACTATACACAATATCGGCAACATTGTGTCCTGATCAGGCTTCAGCTCTTTTCAGCAATATAATGATCCAAGACAAGTACAAAGGATTCACAGAGGAAAAGTCTATCCACATTCGGATGAAGAACTGATGGACCCTGAATAAAGAGCAAAGCACACTTTTAAAAAATTACTTTATTCTTTTTTCTGGTTTTTTTCCTTTTGATCAGGTTCTTCCTATACAACTGTGACTAATATGGAAATATGTTTCACATAATAGTACATGTATAATGTATTTCAATTTGCCTACCATTTTAGGAAGAGGATGGGGAGGGAAGGAGGGAGAAAATTTGGAACTCAAACTCTTGTCAAAATGAATGCTAAAAATTGTCTTGACATGTAATTGCGGAAAAAGTACTATTTAAAAATAAACAAATTGATGATCATGCTCAGAACTTTTTGCTTCACTTTCTCTTCATCACAGAATTTTATCATGACGTGGGCACTAACCTTGAGACTCTGGAACATGACTTCAAATACTAGGTCTGCCACTTATTTTCTGTGTGACTTTTAGTCAAGTTATTTAACCTTAATTAGTCTCAGTTTTCTCGTCTATGAAATAAAGGGGGGAAACTAGGTGAATTCTAAGTCCTTTCTAGTTCCAGATCTATGATCCTATAACTATCTTCTACACATTTCTCACTATAGGGAGACTTAGTCCACAATTTTTTCCTTTAATGGACAAAAATTTATATGCTTATTTCTAGCTGCATGAATAAATCTCTCCATATTCATCTTCTTCTCTGAAGACATTAAGTCTCATACCTTGCCTTTAAGTCTTCCCACTTAACCCTTCTACCACACATTATATATCCCTGCTGCTGCTTCCATCAGCTTTGCAGTGTGATGTTGCCCTTTTCCTAGGGTCATTTACCCTGAAAATCCTGAGGACAGATTTTCTGGAAAACAGATCATCTCCTTCCACACCAGCATACTACTCTCCAATCTTTATTCAGGTTTATGCCCCAATGGGCTATATTTATGAAAAAAACTGTAAGCAAGGATGAATGTGCTAGATTGATAATCAGGAGATTTGACCTTGAATCTTGGTTCTGTCATAAACTAGCTGCAGGACATATGGCTAAGTCAAATCAACCCTCTTAGCCTAAGGTTGTGCAACTGTAAAATAAGGAGGGAGGTCTAGATAATCCTTAAAGTTTCTTCCAGTTTTATATTCCATGAATTTTGATTACATTTTAGACAACCTATCAACAAGAGGAGAGGCAGCTAGGAGGAACAGTGGATTGAGCACTAGATATGGGCTGATGGAAAGTTGAGTTAAAATCCGTTCTTAGATATTTACTAGCTATGTGACCTTGGGCATTTCTTATCCTCTGTCTTCTCAGTTTCCTCATCTGTAAAATGGGGAGATATGTACTCACACATGTGTCTGCATGTGTGTGTATATGTATGTATGTATTTTAAAAGTAACTACTTCCCAGGGTAGTTTTTTTTTTTGAGAAAACTTGTAAGGAGATATTTGTAAAATGCTTTGCAAATTTTCAAGCAGTATACTGTGTTATTGCTAGCTATTATTATTAAGAAAATAAAAAGGTTGCTAACTCCAGTTTTGCCATTTCCTGACTAACTTCCGCTAGATGTGCTAATAATATCACCAAAACACCCAAGGAGTGTAGGGAAAAAAAAAAGAAAATATCAGGAAGGGAAAATGTGTAGCTAATTTAAAATAAAAGTCTATTTTTCACCTTCATTAGACATATAAGTAAAACCAGTTACTACAATATTTCAAATACTCACTTTGACAAGGAAAAACATCTATCAAAAAAAGTAATACTACTGTTTGAATGTGATTTGTAAAAATATCTTGAGGCCATTCAATCTGGTAAGCCTGAAGTCAAATTTCGACTTTCAATTCAAACAAGATTGTGTATGTATATAGATTTCACAAACTTCAAGGTACTATATATAAGTACTTAAAAACAATTACAATTTAGTTACTGATATAGCTTGTTTAAGTAAATGAAGATTTTTCCAGAACCCCGGGAGCACCTACTATTTCCCTTCTCCCAAGGAGCTCACAGTCTAATGGGAAAGACATCTATGTAAACTCTCTCTCTCTCTCTCTCTCTCTCTCTCTCTCTCTCTCTCTCACACACACACACACACACACACACACGTATTGATGCATATGAGAGGGAACTGTATAAGGAAGAAGCTAAGATTAAGGAAAACTAGAAAAATTCTTGCAGAAGATGGGCTTTAGCTAAAACTTGAAGGAATCTAGAGGACCTTCTGGGTCCTTGGGTGTAGCCTTTTGACTGAGTTCAAGTTTTATAGAACAAAACTTTTTATTAAGGGGATTTGTTTTGTGAAGTTTGGATTCAGTCAAAGGGCCACATTTGAGGACCTAATGGGCCATATGTGGCCTTGAGGCCCCAGGTTCCCCACCCCTGGATTACATTATGACCATGTGAGTTTTAGTTAAATTCCCTTCAGCACCAAAACTTGTAACAGCAGTAGCTAAGTATGACAAAAAACCAGATCTGAGGAGTGATTTTCTTGACCCAACCCAATAGTGAAGCAATCAATCAATTTGGCAGCTAAGATGCTTTCTAAAAGCAATAGGGTGGGTCATCTGTTAGCGAGGCATGCTCATGGCAAACTTGGCGGGGATGTTTTGAAGGAATAAAAGGACTCTGTAAGACAGAAATATCATTTCCCTAGGTTTAGGGAGCTGGAATATGTTATATTAACTAATTTAAGGGCAAGTTCATTTCCCCATGGACCATACAAATGTGTATTGAGAAGATTGCAACCTGGATCAGGGGATATGTCTTCTATTTTGGTCCTTACTTTACTTTCTTATTCAATATTACTTTGTAAAAATTTAATCAATGTTAAATGGCTTTTTGATATTGGTGAGATGTTTACCTCTTGATTGACACTGGAGGAACACAAAAGATGAAAGCTTATATCATTAAAAAAAAAATCCAACTGTCAGGAATCCATGGATCCCTTAGGGGAGCAATAAATAGTCATACTCTGTGGATCCAACTTGATAGTCTGATTACAAGTTAGGAGAGTGGGTCCCATATCCTGAACTACATAACTCATATAAAGAATGTAGCTATTTTAAATGAAATGAAATTAATTAAATAGCATTTATTAGATATTTACTATGCACTAAACACCAATACCAGATATCTCTTCTACTGTCATTGGGAGACATAACACATAACAGAAAGGTCATCTGCAAAGGAGGTGGAAAGACCATTAATTCCAAAGGATACAACGGTAGCATAGATGGCAACATGTACAAATTCTTTGTATGTAAGTGTGTTTGTGTGTGTATAAATATATATATATATATATATATATATATATATATATATATTTATACACACACATATACACTTAGTATGCACAAGGAGGACACATGTTGCCTGTAGTATTTTCTCCTTCACTTGATAGTTCTGGAATTTGGCAACAATATTTCTTGATGTGTTTAATTTGGGATCCCATTCATGAGGTGAATGGTGAATTCTTTTGATGACTATTTTGCCTTCTAGATCTAGCATTTTTGGGCAGTTTTCCTTGATGATTTCTTGGAAGATATTGTCCAGGCTCCTTTTTTCATCATGGCTTTCTGGTAGGTCAATAATTCTTAAATTTTCTCTCTTGGATCTATTTTCCAGGTCAGTTGTTTTTCTATTTAGATAGTTCATATTTTATTCTATCTTTTCATTCTTTAGATTTTGTTTGACTGATTCTTGATATCTCATAGAGTTTAGCTTCTACTTGCCCAGTTCAAATTTTTGTCAAATTGTTTTCTTCAGTTAACTTTTGCATCTCCTTTTTCATCTGTCCAATTATTCCTTTTAAGGAATTATTTTCTCCAGATAATTTTGTACTTCCTTTTGAATTTGTTCAATTTTCCTTTTTAAAGAGCTGTTCTCTTCAGTGAATTCTTTTTTTCACACTTTTAAAATCATTGGCCAGTTTTTCTTCTATTTCCTTCTTCAGCTCTTCCAAGAGTGCTCTTTGTGCATACAAGCAGTTCACAGAGCCTTCGGAAGTTTCAGGTGGGAGTAGTCTCAGTATTGATTTCTTTGGTATTTATGTTTTGGTTCTTGTCTCCATAAAAAGATTCTATGGTCTTTTCCTTCTTATTTGCTTCTTCTTACTCATGATGATGACACTTTGTACATTGTGACCTCTGGTTCTTTCAGCTAGAAGCTAAAGAAGCTGGTGCTGAGCTGGCTGGTGTGAGAAAGCAATGGCCAGGTGAATTCTTTTTGTTTTTTGTTTCCCCAGATTAGCCTGGGAGCTACCTTGTTAAGTATGGGGGAGCGATAATCCGGTCACAGGAGATCTCAGCTGAGGTAGATCAAAGACAAGCTCAGTGCTTGGTGATCCTGGGCTGCCCTATTGTCTTCCCATTTCCCCTGGAACACTGAGGCATGCTGGGCTCTTTGTGTTGGTGGTTGTGAGGCTCTACCCTCCATGGGGCTGTCTGGGACAGCTCTGTTCCTCTGGCAGAGTAAGAGGAATACTTCTTAGCGATTTTCCTAGGCTCACGTGCTATGAGAATATTTGCTCCTTCTGCTGATTCCATTATTCCAGGATTTTTCTGGGGAAATATTTTATGGTTCTTTCAAGGTCAACAAGGGGAGGGGGAGAGAGCATTTACTAATCACTCTGCCATTTTGGCTCCTCGAAATTCGTGTAGGTGATTTACAGACGTTTAATGTGTGGGCTGATGATCTCAGGAGCAGCTGCTGCAGATACCTGGTTCTTACTCACTAGGCTCTGCTGGTCTCCAACTCTGGGCTTCTATTCTGCCATGCTGCCACTGCCTTAGACCCCTCTGGAGCTGTCCTGCTGGGCCCTGCCATGGCAGGGATGTACTGAACTTTGTGGCATATGCTTTGTTCTCCACCCCTGTGGAACAGATCCTTCCTGTTGACCTTCCAGTCTGTCCTGGGCTGTGAATCTGCCACAGTCTGTCTCCTATTGGATTCTGCATCTCCAAAGTTTGATCAGATTCTCTTTTTAGAGGCATCTGAAGGAATTTGTTTAAGAGCTTAGGTGAGTAGTTGCTCTCACTCCACCATCTTGGAAGTAGGACAAATGTTAATTCTAGGAGACTTTAGACACAGAAGCAGGGAAAATCATAAAGTCTAGAGAAACTTGGAATTCAATGGTAGGGTATATAGCAAAGCCTGACCTTTCAACTCACTGAAGGGAATAGTCACTGATCCCCAAATCATTTATGGCCTATGAGAAGTGAAGCAGCCAGGACTATGGGCAGAAAGTGCCTTTGGAACTGGCAAATCTAGCCATGTAGATATCCAAAATGAGTTCTTTGATGACTCTGGGTCAGGGAAGTATCCCCTGGGGAAAGGTAGCATGCCCGCACTGTGTCAGTACTTCCTGCCACCCGGACCTACTGGGAAGTGTGTAACTGTAGTTGAGCCATGAAAAAAGAACAGGATATTGAGAAGCAGAATTGGGTTTGGAGTGAATTCCAAGTAATGGAGATGGCTTCAAAGGATTCATAAAGATGGGATGGGAAAAGCTAGCAGTCTAGTTTTATTGAAACAAATAGATCATTGAAGGGAAAACCATAAAATTAGAGTGAGGTATCCGTAAATGTGAAGAGTCTCCAACGCCAGGCTAAGGAACTCTTTGTCTTGTAGGTACTGTACAACCTCTGAAGACTTTTGAGGACAGCAATTCAGTTAGACTCCTGTGCCTGGGGGAAAGTATTTTCACAGCTACGTTAAAGTCAAGTTAGAGAATGTTGAAAACAAGTTTGAGGTGATTATTGTCATTTATTACAGTAGCAATTCTTATATATGACTATTATAGTCTCTAGCTAAGATATAGTGAGAGGTTGAATCATGAAATGATGCTGAATGGTTTGGCAACAAATTGATGCTTCATAATCTCCGTGGACCTTCACTGTATCACTTAGCTCTGATGTACCTCTATAAACAACTTTCTATCCACACAGTAAAGAGGCTATTCTAAACCACTCTATTCCTCCCCAGACTTTCCATAGCACTCCTTCCTCCTACCTTTTCTGCTGAGAAACTTGTCTCATGCTCTATTTTATGATTTTGCTCAGTAACTCTTGAATAGAAGTAAACACAATTGATGATGGGGCTAATTCAAGGTAGGGGCTTGTCAAGGCATGATTAGTATTAGGATAAGAGAGCAAGATACACAAGTATGCATGGAGGGAATTGAGCTGAACTGGTTGACCAAAAAGACAAAAATAAGTAAGAGATGACAGTGTAGCTAGTATAGAGGTGATGCCTATAAAAACAAACCAACAACAAAAAACAACTGAAGGATTGAGGGATTAGAAGTCATGGTGAGGATGAAAAACAGATTTAGGAGTAGTAAGGCAGAAGGAAAGATAGAAAGATAAAAGATTATCAAAATATAAAGCAATTTCAGAGCTCATTAACATGGAAGTGGAACACTTGTGGAGATGGTAAACTCAAGAGAGTATAACTATCTCTGTGTGTAGCTGAGATCTACTGGACTAGAAGATCATGGAAAAATTAGCAAATTGAGAGACTCAGAAGTTAGAGTGTTATGCAGAGTATCAGGATGTTTGTTGAAATTCCCAAGCATGAGGACAGGAATCGTGGTGGAAAGAATGACTTTGGGCTAGGCGTTAAATTCATTGAAAAATGAAGTAAAATGCCCTGGCATTTAGTATATAATGATGGATGATCAATTCGTTCGAATGACTAGGTGATGAATAAGGACTGAATGAATCTTAAAGGAGAAGAAGTTACTAAGTGATGTTGGTAGGGGAAGTCAGGAAGTAGCAATGAGGAATAAGGCCTATTTAGACTTTTCTCCCATGACCAGCAAGTTGGGTGTTGGTTATGAGTGAAAGAGCAATAAATACTAGAAATGTTAGATGATAGCAAAGCTGTATTTTCAGGAAAAAGTCAAGTCTCAATGAGTGGCAAAAGATAGAAATATTGAAAAAAGTGAAATTTAAGATACAATCCAGTTTGTTAATATGGAACAGATGTTCCATAGAGTAGTAGAAGAAGTGGAGAGATCTGGAGTAAAATATTATGAGGGGTAAGGTTGAGGTTGAAGGTAATAAAGAAGTGAATAGGGAAATGGGGAATAGGATTTGTTTTAAAATGATAGCCAGAGGCTTCAAAGTGACTTAGAAAGAGAGAGTATGAAGAGGTAAGAGTATACTAATCATACAAATGCAAGTAAGTAATCTATAACTGGGAGAGAAGTCCATGGGGGGGTTAAAGGACCATTGGGTGCAGTAAGTCTAAAGAATAGGTCTCATAAAAGTAAGTTAGAAAGATACAAAGGCAGGAATTTATTGTTAAAAAAGGAAATGTCACAGTTTAAAATTGTGGAGTTGTCACTATTATGAATGATGACATCTAACATATCCCTTTGGGGGTTGAAGTAAAGAGAAATTTTTGATAGTGGGGTTTATTAGGCTGATAAATTGGAGAACAGGGCATTTGAGGGAACACCAACTTGTATAGACAGTTCTTGCTTCACATTAATTTGCATTATGAAAATTTGACTTTACCTAAAGAATTCTGAAAGAAATCTACATCCCTCCCCACCAAAAAAAGCCTTTCTGCTAACCTTACTGTCCAGTACTGTGCTTTCTCTCTGTTCCTGCTCCACATTACACAGCCTTCCCCTACCTCCAAACCAAACTGAAACGAACCATCTAAACAAACAAAACAACCTTGAAATGAAAGCAGAAGGGACTAGCAAACATTTGACAGTGTTAGTAGTTTGGCTTGAGATATATTGAATAGAGAGAGGGGCCACTCCACCTACCCACCCAGGTGTCCATCTTGGGTGTCTGCATTCCATCTGTCCACTCAGATAACACATATCTGTCTCTATCCCCACATATTGCCTATCCTCTCCTGTCTGTGTTCATGTCTAGCCCCGATTTGTTGCCCCACCTTCCCCTGTTCATGTTCCTGGCTCTGGCCAGGTCACATGTGGCTAGCTGTGGTTCTCCTTGTTCCTCCTTCTGCTTTCTCTTCTTTGTGCCCCCCCATCCCAAGGTGTGAACCATGTGCTCATCCTTTCCTGCATGGATGCAAGGCCCCCTTCCTGTCTCCTCTCTTCCCTATTCCTAGGGCAAATTCTCAGTACACAAAATCACTTTACATAGAGGTCTATGGAACAGTCCACTTATGTAAATCCAAGAACTGTTTATATATGTCTCCAAGTATGAGGACAGGGGTGAAGATGAAGATAGTGAGTGAATTATAATAAACTACTCAATAAAGGAGGGAAATTATCTCTTATCGGTATTATATATTCCCTCTATTATTCTTTTTTGGAATCTATTCTTCCCTTTTCCCTTTTAATGATTCTGCTGAGATAAAATAACAGCAAGGTCCTACAGCTACTTACATGTGAGAAATGTGTGTGTGTGTGTGTGTGTGTGTGTGTATGTGTGTATGTATGAAGAATTCTTTGGAGAATTTGGTCATTGTGTAAAATAATTCATGAAAATATCTAATAATAAAGCAAATTATTTTGATGGTAACATTAGTAGCTCTGTAGACAGATAGTATGAACACTAATTTAGTTGCTGAAAAATACATTGTATAAATAAAGCCTTTTCTCCATTTATTTCAACACTGAAATTAGAATTTAAAATTACTAAGGGTAAGGTTATTCCAATTACAGGAAAGAACGTATAAATTAAAATTTAGGTCTAATCTCTAGGTTACCAAATTACATGGTCTGGACTTCATTTGCTTATAATGTCACTAACATATTCACCTTTCAGAATAAAATATTCTATACAGCTCTAGATAAGCACAGATGGAATTGCATTGTTCCCCATTAGGTCTGTTTTATGTGGTCATAATCTTGCATATTTATTCCTTTATTTCTTTTTTTTCCTACCTTCTACCACACTAAAATGTTAGCATTTCAATCTGTCTTTTAATTTTCAACTCTACAATGAATTTCAATTGTGTGCTGGAGCCAAGACCAAACAGCATGAAGAGAAGAGTTGTTAACTGTATTACTTTTTATCTGAAGTTTACTCCATGGATTACATGAAAAGATTGATTTATTCCAAGTCTCCATGATGTAACACCTTTATTGAATTCTCTCTAATAAAAACGAAACCACTTCACAAGAAAATAAACTTCTTCCATATTCCTGAAACTTAAAAATTGCTGAAAGGCTAGAAAAGTACATTGATTTTCACAGGTTCAAAAGTAGAATATTTTCATTATAAAGACAAATGAATAATTTCCATCTTTTTTCTCTTGCTTTCTCTATAACCTGAATGGTCAACATGGCATGATAAATCAGGTATATTCCTTTTATTTTGGACAAGGTATTTGTGTTTAAGAAGACAACTAACTACATGGAAATTCTTACTCTGAAAAAATCAAGTAAATATAAGAAATCAGTGAGGTGATACAACAACCAAAGTTAGAAATAAAATATAGGGATAGCATATAGAGATTTCTCTCTCTTTTTAAATCTAAGTCAGAATATTTGTGGCTATTGATCAGCAACAATGTTCAAGAGAAATGCTACCATGATTCCACGAACAAAGTGAAACAGGGTTTAAACAATTGTTGGGTAAAGAAAAAAATCTTTCTCACAAGGTACCAGTTATACTTCTTTTATCCAGAAAGAAAGTACAAATCACTGTTTCCCTGGGTTCTTTTTAAAAATACATATCTTGGCAACTATTTTAATATAATTGGTTTCCTCTGTAATCTTGTGTATTTTATTTTAAAAGACTTAAACTAAATACATTTAAATAAAAAATATAGCATTTAAATAAGATTCTGAGGAGTTTATTGACTTCACCAGGCAATCAAAGGGGTCAAGGACAGGACAATTATTAATATTTTTTGCTCTATACCCTTGTTTCATTGTCATTTCATTGTCATTTCAAAAAGTCTGTTTTTATAGAGGGCATACCATGACCCATTTAGTCTATGGTTAGCTGACTTACTTCCTTAGAATATTATGTCAATTGAGGAATTTGAAGTCAGTCTAAGGAGTTTATGGTTCATGTACTGAATTTGAAAAGTATCCAGAAGCAAATCCTGGTCTTCTTTTGTGGCTTCATGTAAGTTAAATGTGGATTGTTTTTAAGAGAGTAGTTCAAGGATCAGTAATGAATTCAGTAGACTGGCAAGTGCAAGAAATTAAAATGTATTTCAAACAAATATACTTTGCTGTCAATCAACCAATCAATATCTTTATCTAGAGATTAAAAACTTCATCATTAAAATCACAAGATCAGGTACTGAGAGAATAACAGTAATTATTGAATTAGTAAATCAGAACTGATTCAACAAGCAAGGAGTATATTGCATGGACTCACATCACCTTGGTACTATTGCGAAGGGTTTATTATTCAAAGGACTAAAATGTCCACACTAAACAGAGATCATGTGAGCCTAGAAAGAGAATAACTTCTCCAACCACAATGAGGGTCCCATGGAGTTTTCTTTTGTAAAATTTATACTTAATTTGAAAAATAAATATATAGTATTTTCTTTCTTTAAAACTTCAGATGTTTCATAAGTCTTGAATGCATGCTTATTCCCCGCAAATCTTGGTCAATATCACACATACTTACCAACTGGATCTTTTTGATTCTGAAAGAGAATTTTGCTATTACTGCCATCCATATTTGCCATATTTATAGTGTTTCCATCTGTCCAGTAAAGTTTCCTTAAAAAAAAAAGAAATTAATCAAATAGGAGGTCTGCTAGACCTCTCTGTAGCGGTAAATATAGAGGAAAAAATTAAGGAATATAATAAATCCAGAACCATACAGAGCATTCAAGTCTTCATCCAGTGGGAATGAGGAAGGGCAGTCTGGTTTTTTGTGGGTTTATTGAGACTATCTAGCATGGAAAATATTTTTTCTTTAATTAATGCAACAACAACAAAAAAAAAACCACTTCTATAATTGGTCTACATGAAGCAGGGATTATCTAAGTAAGACAAAGTTCGCACAAATGTTTGGAGGTTTGTTTCAGAGAAGGGGAACAAAAGTGTAGAGGTCACAGACTTCCCTATGTATCTGCAGTTCTATTTTCAACTAATCCTGCTTCTTCACCTTCCCTTGTGCAAGGTGGATGACTGTCTAGCTGCTATCCTCACCTTTTTCAGTAACTCATTTTGACCCAGGAGAAAGAATTAGGCTATCCCAGATATGATGTCAATAATCAAAGAAACTATTGATGTATAGTGGAAGTGCCTATTTCATTTAAGGTACTTGGAATAAAATGCTAAATACGTGTGTGTACACATGTGTGTATATACATATATGTATATATGTACATATACATATGCACATATGTATTAGGGCTACAGTTTAGCTGGTCTTTATGGGGGCAAGGAGGTTATTTTGTTTCCTTGCTCCCTGAGGTACAAATAGTTCAGTACCAGAAGAATTGTAATTCCAAGTTCTACTTTGCTTCTTGTTACATTTATAGAAGTGCTTTCCTGGCTTTTTGCTGTGATGCTGCAGCAGGAAGAGCCAGATTGTTTTATTATAATGTTACATCCTTTTAAGTGCGTTCTTTTAGGTCCTAATTATTAAAGTAGTTTGTAATTGAATTTTATGGTTCATGAATGCCTATTGCATTTTAAGACCTTGAACCTAAGGGGTTGGGCTAATCCGGACTTAGGCTTGCCTTATAATAATGGTAGATGCATTATGCTGCAACCCAAATGAGTTATGGGGCATTCATTCTCATTCTCCCCTTTTTTGCTTATGAAGCCATGACAGGCCATCAAGAGAACTGTGTGCAAAAGATAGGCAACAATAAATAAATATGCCTAAGAAGGAATGAAAATGAAAATAAAGCCTTCCAATTCTTTGTGACACACTACTTTTCATAATTTAGTTCTCTCAAAACAATCAATGCGGGAACAAGGCTGATGAGATATGGTTATCTTTCTCTGTGTCTATCTGTCTGCTGTCTAGAACAGGGTCTGGTTTTGTGATTTCATCGTTATGGGAACTTAGCAGCTGGAGGGTACACCTGATAGAGCACCAGGCTCTGAATCAGAAAGTCCTAAGTTCAAACCAAACCTCAAAAACTTAGTAGCTCTATAACCTTTGGCAAGTCGCCTAAACCCTGTTTGACTCAGTTTCCACATTTGTAACATGGGAAAAGTAGCAGCACCTCCCTCCAAGGATTAGGTAATAATAGCAAATTGTTTAGCATTGTACCTAGTGCATAATAAAGGTTAGCTATTATTATATTAAAACTCCTAGGTAAAGAAACTCTAAGTAAAGCAGGTTGACAGGCTTGCTTCAATTTATGGTTTTAGAAGCTAAATCATATATATATATATATATATATATATATATATATGTAATAATGTAATCATGAAGCAACACACTGTAAATCTTAATTTTATCAACATTTTCTTTATATCTCTTTTCCTTCCACTTTTAGAAATAGAAGTTAATAAAATGCTACAAGTGTATGATACTTTTTAAAATAAAGTTATCAAAAAACTGTGACCTCTATAGCTATCTATCTTGTTATATTCCAGAGATGAAATTGCTCATTAGACCCTAAGCCCTGTACTTAAGGGGCCTACTGCATTGTTGCATGATATTTGATACCAAAGTATGGCAGAGTTTTCTGAAAATGTAGAAACAATCATACTTTACCCCCTGACTGGGTGAGCTGCAAGGCATTGTGGTTTATCAATCCCATGTATAATTGAAGTTTTCAAAGAACCATCTAATCGTGCCACATTAATTTGGGTTTCATCAAATTCTGAGCTAATCCAGTACAAATTTCTGGATACCCAATCCACAGCTAGCCCTCGGATGCTCTGAATATCTGTAAGAGAGGAAAAAAGAAAATTAAAAGTGAATGAAGTTTCTCATTCTGTTGGCTCTCCCAACTAAGTCATTTTCCATCTCCAGGAAAATTTAATTTACACTTTAATTTGTTAGCTAAAATTGTACAAGATTGTAATCTCATTCCCTTATCAGCCCTTCTTGAGGTATGAATAATCATTAATGTCTTATTGCTGAGGCAGTTGAAAACCTGAAGCAACAATTAGCATTGAAATTACACTAACAGTCAATGAGGCACTAGAAAACACTTGGAGTAAAAAATAGCCAGTAATCTCATTGTCCAAAGCTACCCAAATGCAAATCAGGGTAATCAGTTCTTCATTTGGTAGGACATTTTTCTTGTTTGCAGAAAAAAAGCATTTTCTGTTCAATAAGAAATGAGCTGTGTACCTTACCTTCCCAAACTAATTTAATTATTTTTTTCTTCTCCATAGTAAAACTGGCATTACTTAAAACAGGCCATTTTTGTTGACCTGCATATGCCCATTTTATGTAGAAATAAGATGGAATGATTCAACTTCTAAAAGATTCACCAGAGTTTTACATCTTTCAAAGTAGATAATTAATGGGAATTGACAGTGATAGGAAGGGAGGAAAGTCCTTTAACATACCTAAGACAAATTACTGCACTCTAATTAAGATTGGATTCATTAAGTCAAATCTGAATATTTGGTTTGCTGTATCTTGATCATACAATTAAGGGATCTAAATACCACATGTTTTAATTAGAAGGGAAAAAAAGTCTAAAAAGCTTTAGAAAGCATTAAGGTAAAAAGAGTGCTAATTTAGAAGCATTCTGACCTGGGATGTTTGAATGTTTTCCATTACTGCTTTATGTGTTGCCTTCAATTTCTAAAGGCCTGAGACACTTTCCATTCATTACACTCCTTAGAACTTATTTTACATACTCCCCTCACTTCTTTGAGAAATATACAATACATAAAGAAAAATCTTTAATGGAACATTTTTAGGAAATGTATAAATGAAGGCTGTCATGGACTACCGGTACATTATACAGAAAGAATCAGGGCCTTGAGAAGAGGTGATTTAGGGAACTCTTTATGTGGATCTCAGGAGTTCTGGAGACTGACAACCCCCCATAAATTTTTCTTAAAACTGACATGTGAATAAAATTTTAACCACTGAACTAGTCGTTGGGATTAAGGCTTTATGCCTTCTGAAGGACTCCACTAAAATGTTTCTTATCTGAGACCAGTTAACAATTTAGTACATAGGTAATGAGATTAGCTTGCTGTTAGCTAGGAAGGCCCTGAAGAACAGAATGTGGTCTAGCCATGCTTTGCTAAGACATAGCATTCTCACAATATGGAATTCTGCACAAGAGAGGCAGACCTGCATAGAGGTCAAGGTTAGCTTGAAGGGACTGACTTCTAATTGGCATCCTGCATTTAAATTCCTTCCCATTCCAATTCATTCCCCATAAATCTGCCAAATTAATATTCGTAACACAGATGGCTGACCATGTCATTGCCCAAAACTTTCATGGCCCTCTATTGCCAATAGGATAAAACACAAACACCTCTGTTTGGCATACAAAGACCTTCACAATCTGGTTCCAACCAATTTTATGAGGTTTCTTGCACATTCCATCTTTCTGCACTCTATAGCAAAGTAATGGACAGTCAAACTGATCTACTTGCTTTCCCTGCATGACATTCTAGAATGTATCCCCTGCTTGTTTTAATCTGTTTGAGGCCTGAGCTTTCTTTAAGGTTCAACTCAAGAGGCAGCTCCTACAAGAGGCCTATCCTGATCTCTCTCCTTCCCCCAATCACTATTGCTCTCTCCCCAATTTCTTTGTATTTACTTTGTATATAGCTTATATTTTCTTGTCTCTGCAACCTGTTTCCTTCCTCTCCTCCCTCTACACCCCAAATAAAATGCAAGTTTCTCTGGGGCAAGGTTTATTTCATCTTTATATCACTGGGATCTATTATAGTACTTGATGTTTAGTATAAACTTAATCAATATTCAAAGAATGAATGAAAGGTGCTTGGTGGAGTGAGCAGACTGTAACATATATAATAAATAAGGAACTCTGGAAAAGAACAGGATGAAAGGATGTCATCAAAGAACTGTATGACTTGGTCTCATAGCAAGGGTAAGGAACAACAGGTGACCAGCCTGAGCTGACACCTTTACAAGGTCAGAAGTAAGGAAGGTTTCTAGCATTTGGGTTGTGTTCCTTACAGTGAACTTTTGAGAGAACATGAATAGGAGTTGCACATTATTGGATGTTAAAATCAGTTCGAGAACTATCTCCTTGTAGGCGATTCCCAAACTAAATAGGTTACAGATCCATTTGGGAAAACGAATAGTCATGGATGAAGAGTAGGGAAAATAATGGGCTAGGGATGCAATTCTATTCCACAAACATTTCTTGAATACATATGATTGCATTGTACTACATAATTGGAAGCCAATAAAGGCTGAAAAAAAGATGAACTATACCCTCAAGGTATTTATGATGAAGGACTAACTGTAAGATACATGTAAATGAACTATAATATAATATAGAAAGAGGTAATCTATATTAGAGAAATATAAAATGCTATGGGCACGCAAGTGATGATAGAAATTATCTTTTCAGCAAAGTGACTGACAAAGGCTTTATGAAGGAGCTAGCATTTGACTAGAGTCATACAACTAAAATTTAAATAGGTAGCCTTAGAAAACAGGTGGCATGATATTCTAGGCCAAAGGAGTAGCATAAAAAATACACAGAGGTGATAAAGGGAAAGGTGATTTTGGAAAACAGTAAACTGTCATATTCTCATTGGGGCATACGAGGCATAAAACGGTGAGTAGTGGCAAAGAAGCCTAGAGGGGGGTGAGGTTGGGGAAGAGAAAATATAGCTTGGAAGGCAACTTCTTGAGTGTTGAGATTTAAAGCCCAGATGATTAGGAGGATAGACTAGACTGTGGTAAAACTAACAAAATAGGGAAGTGAGGAATGGGTATAGGTTTGAAGAACAGGCACATACTTGGGAAAATAATGAACATGGACAAGAAAAAGGGAATGATAGAATCATAGGGACTGCCTTAATCTAGTAGGCTGCAGAAGGAAGAGAGTAGGCAGAGAAGTGGGGAAAAGAGAGTGCAGAAGGACAGAGAGGTATATGTCCAGTGAGACAGAGAATTCACATGACACCATAAAAGTCAAAGAAAGAGAGTTTTAAGGAGAAGACTTCAACAGATTGTGGAGTAATGTTTAAATTCTTTCAGTACTCAAATGATGGGAGAAAAATGAAAGTTTATCTTAGGGAATGGCAACTCCAAAAGATACCAGAAAGATACCAAAAGACGCCAGAACTTGTACAGTATGAGGGAGGTTAATATCTATCTTCTTACATTCTCTATCAAATGAAAGAAAAACAATAGTAGTTAAAGCTTTGGATGATTTAAAAAAAATATGATGTTCAAAACCCATGTTAAACTTGGTGGTCCCTGAACAAGTGTTATTTGTTTTAGGTCTTCTATCACCATCTCTTCTTTTCCTTTTCATTATTGTAGGCTTATGCTTTTATTTTTTTTATTCTCCCTGGATCAATTTTTAAGGAACAATTATTTTTAATTCTGATATTAGCGGTGCAACTAAACATGGTATCACTCAAAATGAGGAGTTGATAGTATTCAGCGTCAATAAAATTTCTTTGAGGAAATGGCTACCAAACCAATGAAAGGCAGACTTGAATTAGTGGTAGTAGATAGAGAAATGAACCCAGAGTCAGGAAGACCTCGTTTCAAGGCTTACCTCGGAAGCTCTTTGATCTGGTCTAGGGGTGGGGAACCTTTGACCGAATCCAAACTTCACAGAACAAGTCCTCTGAATAAAAGGATTTGTTCTGTAAAACTTGGACTCAGTCGAAAGGCTGCATTTAAGAACCTAGAAGGCCACATGTGCCCTCAAAGTCTCGGGTTCCCCACTCCTCCTCTAGTCCATCTCCCTCATTTTATATGTGAGGAAACTGAAACCTGGGGAAGAGAAATTGATTTATCCAGGATAGACCAGTAAATGAGAAGGAGATTTAGGATTAGAAGCCAAATCTCCTGACTCCTGGTACAATGTTCTTTTCACTACACCAATGTTTCATTTTAGAGTTAGATTGTAAAGAAAGGAAAAAAGAAATATCAGAAAGAGAGCACCCATTGATCACCTTCTGCCAGAGACATGATGGCCTTAAAAAACAGAATGAGACATCGATTTTAGGACATGGCCAATGTGGCGATGTGTTTTACTGGATTATTTTTTTTATATCAGTTGGAGGGAAGGGCACAGTGGGAGGAAGCAATAATAAATGCTTTCTAAAATAAATATTTTTTTAAGGTCCTCTAGCATAAGGTTTGATTGATAGCTTTGGTAGAACAGTTAATGGGGTCCAAAGTAGGAGGTGGAAGAGTGAGAATCAGGGTCTAAAAGGATGAAAAAGATGTCTGCAGAAATATGTGCAGCCTTTGGTTTACTTCATCATGTTTCAGCAAACTTAATTTTTAGAAGGTGAGCTGTGAGATGCCCATTTTAAGCTTTCAGACAAGCTGACGGGCACCTCTACAGCTGGAGGATGACAATTAGTTAGAGAGCAGGTAGGAAGAGATGCTCCTCACCTTGCTGGAGAGGTGAGTATCTTAATTGAAAGAGAAACCATGAAAAGCTTTTGCCCACATAAAGCTATGAAAGAGAACTCTCCAAACTGATAAATTGTGTGCAAACTGAAGTATATTGTTTCATTTTATTTTTCTTCATCTTTTTTTACATGACTAATATGGAAATATGTTTTGCATGATTTCACATGTATAACTAATATATTACTTGTATTTTCAGTGGCTGAGGGAGGGGTTGGAGGGAGAGAATTTGGAAATCAAAATAAAAATACACAAAAAAATGTTTAAAATAAATAATTTTTTTTAAAAAAGAAAGAGAACTCTCCAGCAAAGCTGGAAGTTGCAGCAACTAGCCATGTGTCAGAAAGAATGTCCTTACCCCTATTTCTTCCTAAAGACTTCCCCACTCTCCTTGGCATTTTAAGACTTAACTGTGAATACTTCAGGTACTAACTAAAAGGATGTTTAAACATTCAGAATCTCTTTTGTTTGTCTGGGACAGTCTAAATGTTTAATTTTGCATGTTGTTTTGAGTCTGCATAAAAGATCTGTGCCTTAGTGGACTTTAAAATTGCTTTCTACGTTCAAAACCTTTTTCTGACTTTTACTAAATAGCTTTGTGATCCTAATTAAGTAATATAAAACACTCCAAGCCCATTGCCATATTTGGAAAATGGGGGCAGTAATACTCATAGTAATTATCTCATGATGTGACTCAAGGAAGGTAATGTATGTAAACAAATTTGCATAAAATATAGTATTAAAAGGGTGATGATAAAGTCTTATGAATATAATTTCATTTAAAAGTTATTTATTGATAAGCAAAATGGCTTGTGTTAAAAAGTGCATTAAAATGTTTTTCTCAAAACTTTCATGCCCCAAAGAAACACCAAATAGATCAGCTTATTCCTTGGTATGGAATTTTGTTTTAAGATCTACTTAACATCTGAGAACTCAATATAATGTTTAAAAAAAGGTAATAATTTTTAAAAACTGACAAAACAACAACCAGTTCGCTACTTTCCCAAGTAGCAAAATTTGCAAAAAAAAAGTCACCTAGTGGCTAAACAGAATAGAAATACTGCTTCCAAGGAAGAATGAGCTATTGGGCATCTTTGAGTGACAGAATAATACAAACCTTGTTGACTGTAATAGGGGGAATGAAGGGATCATTTAATTGTGAAAATAAGTAACTTCTCAGGTGAAGGTGAGTTTCTCTTAACTCTTGGTGAAATAGACATTTCTGAAGCAAGTGTACTGCAGTGCAGACTTTTGCATGTGACTTCCAACTAAACTTTCCTGCCCCCATTAGAAGGTGAGCTCATTGAAAGCAATGGACTGGTTACTTTTCTATATTTATCCCTAGTCCTTGGAGCGGTGTTTTAGGCTTAGAAGGTATCCCCCATCAAAAAAAAAATATTCATTCATTTATTCATAGATTCACTCATTCAACACCTCTGGTGCTGATTAGTATTACAAAACAATGAAAACATTTCAATTAATGGGTAATGTATAAAATATGATTTTGTTGCTGTTTGTCCTTCATTCTCGAAGAGGACCATGACATCAGGAAGGTGATGCCATGACTTGCAAGTGAATTAGATTTAAGAAAGGGAGGACTGTGCAAAGTTACCAGTCTTAGGACTTTTCCTTAAACCCAAACCACTTTGACTCTCATTGATTGGCCAGCAATAGGTCCCAGTCTAAGTCCCATTTGGTCATTGTTTGGGCCCTGATGGTTCAGAGAGAATATAAAATGTTATATTTCAAGTAGAGAAGAAGTTTGGCAGAATGGTTAGTGTGCTAAACTCGAAGTCAGGAAAACAGGTTCAAATCTTGCCTCTGACAAATAAAAGCTATGCAAGGCTTGGCAAATCACTTAACCTCCCTGATACCCTTGCAATTCCCTAAGATTAGGAGTTATATTGCAGGAGTTACATTACAGGAGTTATATTGCAGGAGTGGAAGGAATTCCCCCCAAAACAAAATCATATGTCCTTGAAAGGATAGCTATGTTGTACATTTATGTGAGTAGCTCTTTTCCCCTTTCAAATTAAAAAGGTAAGTGCCTATAAGGAACTGGGAAATGAAGCAATATTTATTTTTTGTATCCTCCTGTAGGGCCATCTCTAGTTGCCCTAATGAATATCTGGCCACTGGACTCAGATGACTCTGGAGGAGAAAGTGATGCTGGTTACCTTGCTCAGATCAAAGTTACTCACAAGTCACGTCATCATCTCCCAGATGTCATGGTCCTCTTCTAAAATGAAGGACAAACATATCCTGTGAGTAGTCCAAGTTGCCTGAATGGAGACCCAGGCAGTTGGGTAAATTAGTTTGGCATCTCTGCCTCTTCAAAGGAAAGTAGATTTTCATGGCAAAAAGCTGCCTAGTTAACTTGGGGTTTACTGGCTACATCTCCTCAAAGATCAAGCCTTAAATCCAATTTGCTCTGGAGCTCATGGACTGAACAATGGGTTTTTTTATTAAAGAGTCCATCTCTTGACTCACTTTGAAAAGAGGTCTATTCACTGAATGGGTATTACTTCACTCAAAGTGAGAACGTGAAAAAGCTTTAGCCTAAAAGAACCAGGGTCTCCCATTTTATCTCTAGTGGTCCTGATGAATATCTGGCCACTGGACCCAGATGGCTCTGGAGGAGCTGTTGAACTTGCACAGCCCTCCCTCAATCAAATCAAAGTCAATTGCCAGTCCTTTTATCATCTCCCTGATGTCATGGTCCTCTTTGAGAATGAAGGAAAAAAAATACAAGCTAACACAGTGCCTGATATATAGTAAGTACTCCTTAAGGTTTTGTTAGTGACTGAATGGCAGTATGAAGGAATGCATGGACATCTGATCAACCTCCAAGCCATGGTGGTAATGCAGTACATACAGGGATCATGTTAATTCTGTGACACTTTTTACCTAGCAAATCAATAGAATACCACTGTATCTCAGTTCCCTAAAGTTAAAGAAGTTGATACCAGTGCACTCACTGAAGCGAATTACTCATGTGTACTGGGTCTTTAGGAGATTCCTCATCTACAGGAGGGTCTTCAGGATTTTTCCTCTTCTATAAAATGGAGATATTAACAACACCTACCTCCCAGGGTGGCACTGAGAATCAAATGAGATAATAACTGTAAAGGACTTAGTGCAGTACCTAGTACATATAAACGTTAACTGTTCTTATTATTCACAATAACGTGCAAGCCAGAATGAGGTCAAAGGCAGTAGTTTGGATCAACTTCCTCCTCTTCTACTCTCCATGAGTACAAATACTGGCTAAGCCATGTAGAGAGTGGGGAGTGAGAGAGGAGCTGGGGAAAGAAGGGAATAAGAAAATTAAAGATCTCTTACTTCAGAAGGATCCAAATGGTAAGTAAGTCTCTTCGGAAATTTCTACTTCTGAATCCTAAAATTCTCCTTGTTATGACTGATGTGATATTTATAATTGTAACTTTAATGTCCACTGTATGATTTAAATGTCTCACTGCTTGGTGAAGACTGTAAAGGGCTGCTTCTCTCCTGTTTTAATCGTAAGTATGAGAATAAGTGGCATGGAGGAAAGAGTGTGGGATTTTGAGTTCCAGGGCCCGCATTCAAATGCTGGTTCTCTCATTTATTCCTTTTGTGACTTCTGGTTAGTGACTGCACCTCTATGTCCCTCCTCATTTTCTCTATTTATAAAATAGCAGAGTTCAGTTAGATAATCCCTAAGGGCCCTTCCAACTCTAAAGCATTGATTCTATTAACTTTCTATTAGCAATATGGGAGGGGGAGGTAAGTAAAAATTTATCTTGGAAGTCTGTAACAACTAAGATTGGAGTTACAAATATAAACAGCTATATATAGGTATTCATCAACTATTTAGATTCTACTCTAAAAATGGCAAATATCAACGTGAAGCATCAAAGATACAAATATGTATCTAGATGAAGCACCAACTGCTTTGTGGCAGTGGTTCTTTAAGTATTTACCTCTTGAGATGACAGTTTCTAACCCAGTCCCATTAATAAAAGCACGTTTGATAGTCTGTGTTTTTATATCCGTCCAGTACAAACGTTCCTCTGAGGCATCAAAGTCTATGACAGTGACATCATCTATATCTGGGACAGTAAAGGCGGTGATGAAGTTGAAATATGGATTATCTATATCCACTCCTCTTATTTCTGAACGTCTTGCATAAAGAAGAAATTTTTTCATTTCTAGAAAAGAAAAGAAACAATCAGGTATTTTTTGTTTGTAAGGTTGACTAGGTTCAAATATCCTAGAAAGTCTATTTTCACATGATTGTTTAACATATGTTTTTCTAATTACTGAAAGCAATAATTAATATAAAATGGAGAACATAATGCTCATAACTTATTCATATTTAATTAACTCTTCACTGAAATACACTTGTAAACCTAGAATTGTTAAATAATTTTTCTTCTGGTATAAATAAGGAGTTCAAGCAATATCAAATGCGTATGCCAATAACATAAACAAGTATCTTAAAATAGATAAGCTCTAAAAATGTCAAATTTCTAAATTTGTTCTTTGTATGATATCATAATTGAATCTTATTTTAAACTGAATGGAATTTGCAAGAATCTAACAAATCATTCCTTAAGCCATCACTGAATTACAATGAGCTCATAAATTACTTAGGAAATCATGTTTGGTTGCAATTTTCTAAAACTAGTCTTCAAAGGACTGCATTTACTTTCAAAATCATAACTCCTTAACTTATAAACATTAATGAAAAGAATTCCCATCATATTGAATTTATAGGTACCTTCCTTTCAATGAATTGGGAGTAACCTGAATAGGAAGAAGCTTTGCTAATATTTCATTCTTTTTTGTTCTTTAGATTAATTAAGAAACATTATGACTACATATTGTACATATATTGATTCCTTTTAATGAGTAACTTAAAACTAGAAAAGTCATAAAATGTATGACTAAGACACTGTGTTAAGCTATGAAATTCTTTGTCTCCCCACCCTTTTTTTAAAGACATAAAGTTACAAATACACTTTTCATTATTAAAAATAAGACTATTATAACTGCTTTCATAAATTTTATATAAATGTGCTGTTTAAAATCTGTCTTACATCTTGCCAAGTTATATATTGTACCCTATTTTCCCTCTAAATTGTTAATTCCCTCACTAAAATGATGCAAAAATGACTTCAGATGAAGTGCAGGCAGAGATTAAAGCTTTTAAACACTTCTTTGTTATGCAGGCTACCAGCATCATCATTTTCTGATGATACACTTTACACTTATAAATCTCACTGTTTCCCAGAGATAAATTCTGCTAACACACCAAAAGCAAAAGTAACAGAAAACATGAATAAGGTAATAAACAAGCAGCGTGTCCCATATTGCATGTTTTAAAGTGTCTGCCAATCTTTCTGAAAGTAGATGAATCATCAACATTGCTAGGAAATAGCAGTGTCTCAAACATTTTCAAGGATGGCAAATCCTCTTCTGCTTCAGTCAGTGTAAAAATCTGAATTTTTATACCATCTAGAACAATTTAATTTGGATTTGTGGTAAACATTGAAGAACCTTACCATAGCATGTCTTCTTATCTGGGGACAGTTTCATCAAATGGGGGCAGGCACAAGCGGCACTCCTATTGTGATTGATCAGACACATATGTGAGCATGGGCCTTTGCCATCATTAGCTGCACACGGATTGGGAGCTGTAATTACACAGGGAAATATTAACAGTAAAGAGGAAACAATATATTAGACCACCTCTGAGGTGGACAGGGGTTATTCGCTTAATGATTCAAAGTGAATTTCACTCCATAGTTCCCATTAGGAGAGTGATTAATAGGACAATAATAGAAAATCATACACAGTGAGCATATTAATAAAAACATTTTGCCTTACCATAGATCTAACACACTGGGCCAACTCTTTCTGCCGCTACTGAGATAAATGGCACATGTCATAGTACCCTAGAAACACTAAGTATTCCATGAGTTTTTTAAAAAGGATTATTTATTCAATTTGGAAAACAGAAGGAATTCCAGAGAAGCACAATGACTGAACTTAGAATGCAATTACCTTAAGCATAATGTGATCTAGACATTAGGAATTTGAATGGTGGCAAGGGTTTTTCAAACCAACTGGTCTTCTCTTCCAGTATGACAGACACATGCCAACAAACCAACCCTGACAAAGGTCTATGTTTTAAACGTTTCTGAAAAAGCAGCACATATATTTATATTCCCTAAGTAATCCAATCTAGTATCAAAAACCTTGATGTTCAGAAACTTGTTTCTCAAACATTGGGGTAGGCTCTTCTCAGGTATACTATACAATTTTTTAAATTTAAATGAACCTAGAAAAGAAATATATTTTTTTATTGTCACTCATATGTCAAACTTCTCTCTGTGAGATGATCTGATCCCAATGCTGCAGTGAGTTGTATTACAGAAAATTCATCGTACTGTATTTCATTCCTTGAAAGCATGACTATTCATATTGATTCTTCACACTATTTTGAATTCTAATCACATCTTCCAGAGAAAAGCAAATACTTTCCATCATGATGCTATTTTTGAAATCTAGTTTTCTTTAGAGTTGTTTTCTTTTTTGAGAATAAGAATTAAATCAGAAATTACTGGATTTATAGTGGTAGCTGTTATTGTGTAAAGAGTTCTTAGTGCACCTTAGCCTTTTCTTACATTGTGGAATGCATATATTACAGTAGTCAGAAAAGAGTAAAGTGGCTACCACTTCTAAAGGTTGATAAGTTTTGTGCTAATAGCTAGGCCCTATTTAAAAATAAACTACCGCTCGGAGTGACAGACAACCAAACATACAAATGATTCTTTAGAGAAAGAATTAAAAGTAATAGCTGGCAATATTCAACATGATGTTTGGCTTTTAAAAACTTTACCATGATTTTATATTTAAGATTCAAGTCTTTATGTTTTCCAGATAATTTTTTAGATGTTCATAACAAAATATGGGAAACGATGAAACATCAGCTACAGAGAACATACAGAGGTTCCTTAGCTAAAGGAAAAATTTAATATTATACATTTTTGACACTGCAGATTTCATGCTGTCTTTTTGAAGTTGATTATCTTCAAAGATAGCCACACTCTTCAGAAACTTTTTTGCTCAAATGAGAAGTTTAAAATGTTTCTTTAACCTTATTCATTCACGATGTAGATCTGAGATTGATACAAAGAGTAACCACTCAGTATCTCCACTTGAGAAAACATTTCTGTTTTTCTGAGCAACCAGGGTCTTAAGTTCTAGAACATTTTTTAAACTAGTGGTACAAAGTAATTTTTTTTCTTGCGAGGGCCCAAAGCATGAAGGATCTTAAAAAAACTCTAATACTATTTTCCCCAGATGATAGATGACAGCAATGAATAATTAGTTATGCATTTTCACATGGGAAATATAAAGTAAAGCTACATTTATGTCTTTGATGAAAAAGCCAAAGGGAATCCAAAGACTTAGAAATAACTCATTCTCCTAAGGAAATCAATTAAAGAGGAATAAAACATTTTACAAATTTATTTGGCACAGTCAAAAAGGGAAAACGGGGAACATGATATTTCTCTTGACAAATAATTAAAAATCAAAGGAAAAAGTAGTTGAAAATAAGTTCAAATAATGGGTTTGGATGGGAGTATATAATGCAAATATAAAAGATATTCACTTTAAGGAGTTCAGTGTGTTCTTATGTGTATATGTATATAAGTAAGCTTAACAATTAAGAAAAAATAAACATAAAAAGCATAAAAATATCATCCCAATTCCATAGTCTTTAATAAAGAAGGACAAATAAATTAGCAAACAGAAAAAAGTAAAGAAGATGCTTTAGTTCTGTATGCTTTACTTCTCTCAATTAAACTGAACTAACATTTATTGTTTCACTTTTGTGCCCTTTTCTTTGTGTAGTTGAAAGGCAACTTGGTTTAGTACAGAAGTATCAAAAACTAGAAAAACTCCTTGTGACAATACCAGATTAAAATACAATTGAAAAATGTTGATCAAAATAAATAAAAATACAACATAATGGTAATTATATAAGGGCAGTAGGGATCCCTTTCTATTTGAGTCTGACATCACCAATCTAGTTCAACTTCCTAATTTCGCAGATGAGGCAAATGAAGTCTCAAGAGATTAAGTGGTTTATTCACAGTGACACAGAAAGTGACACAATGCAATCGGAATTCAGGTCCTTTGATCTTAGATTTGGTGGCTTTTCCCCTGCACCACACACAGTTTCAGATGATAAGGTGAAAAGGTCATTTGCTTTTATGTTTGAAGATTGGTGTTACCAATTAAATGGCAGACTACATCTTCCAAATTTGCATTGCAAGTGGCTGAAGCAACAGCTATAAATAAATATGCTCATTTGATAGCATACATTGTTGAAACTGGTGTTAAGGACAAATTGTTGCTTTGGAAATCTATTGATGCCTCATCAAAAGAAAATATCAATATAAATGATTTAGTACATAGTACTCATCTTACCCAGCACCTTCTCCTTGAGATATATAATTCATGATGTACATAGAGGAGACTCCTGGACAATTTAAAAACTTTGACCATCCTCCTCTCCTTTTAATTTCTCAGTCTCAAATCATCATTTTCTATATTTATGTTATTCTTTGTTTCCATTCTCTACACTTTCTATATTCCATGGACACTTTCGTTTGAATTATATGTTAACTTAATTTGGAGGATCTTGTTAATTTCTTCATAGAATTTAACTCTTTAATAAAGGGAGTGTGAATGTCCTTTGTAACAGAAGATGGTGTAAAAAAGGCAATTATTTTCATTGTTTGCTTAATAAGAGGAAAAAATGTCCCTTCAATATATGTATGTGTTTATATATATATATACACACATGTATATATATATATATACACACATGTATATATATATATACACACATGTATATATATATACACCTCCATACACATAATACATACATACATATACATATACACACAAAAACAAATACCTATATATATAAAATCCATCTGTGCGTATGTATGTATAGTGAATCGGCCTCATCAAGTTCTTTATTAACCTCTCTAAAGAAAGTCTATGAGGCATTTTTCCTTTAGCTGCTATTTCTTTATCTTTTGGTTTCTCAGAAGAAGAAAAATTAAGGTAAAGAACAATAGAAAACTTCATGGTGAATATGAAAATAACGCATTTATTTTTAATGCTTTAAGGTGTGTAAAGCATTCTACATATGTCATCTCGTCTGGTTCTCCCAACAGCCCTGTGAGGTAGGTACTATTGTCATCTTCATTTTGCAGATGAGTAAACTGAGGCAGGGAGCAGTGAAGTGGTTCCCTGAGTGCTAGAGAGCTAGTAATCCTTAGAACTTCTATACCTTTCTTTATGTCTTACAGCTGGACTCTAATCATGTGTATTGTCTCCTCAATTTAGATTGGAGAACACTCAAATTAGTCATGGAGAACAGGGACTATTTTTTTTCCTATTTGCATCTCTAGCACTTAGCATAGTTCATGGTATATAGTAAGCAAGCACTTACTAAGTGCTTTATCATGCATTCATGAATGCTTCCCTCAGTGAACAGCATGGGCTTGGCATAGCAGAACTCCTTAATAAGTATCTGTTAAGTGATAAATGATAAGTGATAAATGCACTGGTGCATTTGAGCTTCCTGTTCTTGTATATTGAAATATTCATGTTGGTCAAATTCATAATAAAAAAATTTTTTTTAAATATTCTAAGTGATATTTCTTTATATTCTCTTAAGATCATGACATGGAACAGAACTATTCCAAGTCTTTCTATTTGGATTCCCTCTTACGAACCCTGATAGTAGGGTTTTGAGAAGATATATGTATCATCCTTCCATATCAGAATTAGGAAGTTCATACTTCTTTAGTTCTATATCATTATTTGTTTATGTTTAACTTAATTTCTTTTGAATCATGTGTTTGAGAATTTCTATTTAACTAGTGTTTTCATCAGGAATGCTTATTTCATTGCATTTCTTTCCTCACTTCACTCTACCCATATAGGATTGCACTCAGTTTTGCTAAATAATTTGTTTTTAATTGTAAATTTATATCATTTGCCTTATGGAATTTCATATTGCAAGGGCTCTACTCATTTATATTGGTAGATAGTAAATTTTTTGTGATCCTGACTATGGCTACTCAGTATTAGATTCTTTCTTTCTGACTATTTACAATATTTGAAGCATTGAATTTTGGCTATAATATGCATAGGCATTTTAATTAGGAGGTTTCGTTCAGAGTTTTTTTTTTCTATTTTCACTATGTTCTCTGGTTCTAAGACTTTTGATCAGTTTTCCTTTAAAATTTCTTGAAATTTTATGTTTAGATTCTTTTTTTCCCCTTTTTTTGATCATGACTTTTAGGTGGTTCAGTGTTTCTTGTATTTATCTCTCCTTAGTAGTTTTTAAGGCAGTTGGTTTTTTTTTGCTATGATATACATTCCATCTTCCATTTTTTCAGTCTTTTTACTTTGAATATTTCCTGTCTCATGAAATCATAATCTTGGTTGGTGACATTTTTGCACCTCTTACAAAGGATGGGGAACCTGTAGCCTTGAGGCCACATGTGGCCCTCCAGGTCCTCAAATGCAGTCCTCTGACTGACTCCAAACTTCACAGAACAAATCCCCTTAATAAAAAGATGTGTTCTGTAAAACATGGACTCAGTCAAAAGACTGCACCTGAGGACCTAGAAAGACACACATGGCTTTGAGGCTGTAGGATTCTCACTCCTGCCTTAAACCAAGTCATTAATTCCCTTTTCAATTTCTTTAGCTCTCATTTCTTTTCCATTTTTCCCCTCTAGTACTGTTATCTCATTTTATTTAAAAAAAAATTAACTTTCTAAAGCACAAACAAAACTCGTCTCTTCCAGGAATTCTAGTTGAATTTGTGCCCAAGCTGTGTTTCTCTTTGAGGTTTTGCTTGTAGATGTTTTGAAATCATTCTCTTCTTCTGAATTCCTATCTTATACTTCCTTGTTGCCATAACAACTTTTTATAGTGTGATTCATTGGTTTTCTTCCAGCCTACTTCCTAATTTTTCAGGCTCTGCACACTTCTAGTAGGGATGTTTGGATTATGCTTACCTCCTCTTGGGTCTTTCTGCTGCTTTGGGTATGTTTTGACAGTTGTCTTATTAGAGGATCTCAGAGACAGCTCAGGCTAGGTATGTGCTAGCTTTCCATCCTCCCTAAGTGACCTGATCCAGGGTAAAGTCTGATTATGGTCTTCTTGACCTGAGCTATGCAAGTTCCTGATCTGGGTTTGGGTCTGAGAAACCATAGTTTTGCCCTTTTAGGTGGTTCGAGTTAGTTGGCTGGTTATTGTCTTTTGTGCTTGAAGAGGGCCAAAATGACATCACTATGATAAAGTGAAATTTCACTGTGGCAGCCACTGTCATTTGTAATTATAATACTATATAATTTTTATTGTCATGATAATCCTTTAAAGTAGAAGTTCAACAATTATTGTTCCCATTTTACAGATAAGGAAAAAAATTATCTGATCAGACCAATATGAGCTCAGAATGCTCTACCATAGGTTGGGCACAGATAGTCTATGTGAATATTTGGGGTAGATATCCCAAATTTAAGCATCTTGTGTTTACTTTGCACTGTCTCAATTCTACTTTGCACAAAGAGCACAGCACCCTTTTTGATATGGGCATATCATGCTGAGTGGTCCTGTTCCAGTGTCTCCAGTGTTGCACAGTCAAATCCAAAGTTCTTGAGAAAAACCTTGAGAATGTCAAATAGTTCCAGTAGAGTGGTACTAGATTCAGCTACTATTAGCTAGCTATGAAGTTCTGCAGGTTCCAAGTGTCAGAACTGCCGTCTCCCTTTTTGTCTGGGATCCCTGCATTGGTTATTCAACTGTAGGTTTCAGACTAGACTGAGAATTGGAAGTGAGTCACTATTCTGCTCCTGGGGGTCAGAGCAGCAAGCTCCTGTTTGCTTCTGAACTTTCTCCATGATTAGTACACATACTAGTAACTAACATTTCTCCTCATCCTTAGACTCCACCTTTAGATGCAGGACTCTTTTTTAGCCCAACCTGGATCTATGGCCTAGAAGAGCATAATGAATAACAGAGATACAATTGGATTTCTATTCATGCACCTTCCATGAGGTTGACCCCTTTGTGCAGACATAGATTCAGAAGATCTTTGATACCAATCTCTACCACTTAAAATAGTTGGTTGATATTAGGCAAGTTACTTCATGACTTTGATAATTTTTTCCTTATCTTTAAAATGGGAACAATAATTGTTGAACTTCTACTTTAAAGGATTATCATGAGAATAAAAATTATATAGTATTATAATTACAAATGACAGGTGCTGGTGTTGCCAACAACGGGCAAGTCTGTGCTCAGGTTGGGGAGGGGAAGCAAGATTAACTAGTACAATTCAAATAAACAGTTCTAAACTGTATCTGAACTCAATGCTACCGGCAATACTTGCTCTTGAACTGATATGTTTTCTGGAGGTAGGGTAGAGAAATGGGTTCTAGAATAGTAAAATGAACTATGACACAAACAGAAACTCAGACAGTTCATAGCATGATGACAACCTGGAAGGAGACCCAAGACAAGAATTACAAGAACACCCTGTGTCTCTCCTTCTACATCCCTATCCCCATTAGTGCATTGCTCCTTCCTTTGAATTACCACAACTCTTCAGTACTCATTCTATTCCAATACCAGTCTCTAATGCTACTTTTGTAATGGCAAATAAAGTAGGATCTTTTATTATTCTTGTTTTAGACAATCAGGTGCCTCTGATTGACTCTTACCTTTGAGTAATCAAGAGTCTTTAACTAGAAACAGTGTGTGTGTGTGTGTGTGTGTGTGTGTGTGTAGTAGAGTTTTAATCACACATGTGCAAATAGGCTCTAACCAATCAGATACAAGTGGGCTCTAGCCAATCAGATGATGACTGGAACTGTACATAAAGAGAGCCAGAGCTGAGAGAGGCAGACTGAAGAGAGCCAGCATTGAAGGGGTGAGTCAGCATTGAGAAGAGAGCTGAGAGGAAGACTTCTGATAGTGGAAGATCTCGGATAGCAGAGAGGAAGACCTATGAGAGCCAAGAGAAAGCCCTGTCTGTTGATCTGTGTTGATTTCTCAGACAGAAGTCCTGTCTGTTGATCTTTATGAGTGAATTGTGATAATGGTGCTGGTGGTGTGTGTTGGTATCGTTGTTGCCCTGCTGTGCTTTGTTTTCTCAGAGACAAAAGCTAAGGAGTGGAGCAGTCCTCATGAGCTGAGACATGGGGCAGGAACAGAGAGCTGCCTACGTGTGAATCCAACAAAGAGCTGCATACATGTAAATCCAGGTGAGAGTCTGGAGTGGTCAGTGCACAGAGGAAGAGCCCTGGGACTTGGAGGTCAAGCACCAGGTTAAAATGAAAGAGGACTATAGCAACCTCCTGTTTGATAAACCCAAGGACCCCAGCTTCTGGGATAAGAACTCACTGTTCATCAAAAATTGCTAGGAAAACTGGATAACAGTGTGGTGGAAACTAGGCATAGACCCATGCCTGACACCATACACAAGAATCTAGGTATATTGATACCATGGACAAATTGGAGGAGCAAGGAATAGTGTATTTATCAGATTTATGGAAAAGGGGAGAATTTTTTACTAAAGAAGAGATAGAAAGTATTATGAAATGCAAGATGGATAACTTTGATTACATTCATCTGAAAAGTTTTCGCACAACCAAACCCAATGCAACCAAAATTTGGAGGGATGCAGTAAATTGAGAAAGAATTTTTACAGGGAATCATAAAAGTGCTTTGGATTATTACACAAAACTGAATTTCATCCACCTTCTTACTGAGCCAGGAATTCTGCATCTCTCTAAGCTTTGTTTGTACTTTACTTTTGATGGAATTACATGCTGCCTTTTTAGGGGTGAATGAACTATCCTGCTGGTATGTTCTGTGGAATTCTCGTTTTTGTTTAACAGTTTTTGGATTTCTCCATCACTTTCATCAAACCAGTTGGTGTTTGGGAGTGTTGTGACCCAGATGAGCAAATGCAATGGTGTACACCAAGTCTCTGAAAGCTACCCACTCCTTTTCTGTTCCACTATTGCCAACTGTGTTTACACTACTCACACTCAGAGAAGAGCTCTCATTCGTTGACATTAATTCTTCTGGCAGTCATTTTGCCTTGGTGGTGGCACTTTTGATGAATGTGAATATTTAGATTGGAAAAATAAGTCTATCATCAGTCCAGCACTTTGCACCACACATTGCCTTTATCACTTTCACATCCTATCTGTCTCTTACAGTCACATAGTTTATTAGATACCAATGCTTGCTGCAAGGGTATATTCATGAAGCTTTATTGCATTTGGGTAAATGGAAAACAGTGTTGGTGATGAGAAGGTCATGTGATGCACAAGTCTTCAGTAGCAAATGACCATTGTTCTTGCTGTTTCCAACTCCATTCCTCCCTAGGACTCTGCCAAGTCTGGTAGTCTGAGCCTACTCTAGCATTGTCACCTAGAATTACAAGCTTATCCTCTTTTGGAACATTGCTGATAAGGGTCTCTAGGTCTTCATAAAATTTTTCTTTGACTTCATTAGGGTTCTTCATGGTGTGAGTATAGGCACTGATGATGATGGCATGGTGTTTTCCTGCAAGTGGCAATCACATTGTCATGAGCCTGTCATTCACTCCTTTTGGCAGGCGCATCAGCATGCTGACTAGATTAGTTTGAATGCAAAATGTATGCCAGCTTCATGGCACACCCCTTCACTGCACCCACTCCAGAAAAGTAAGTTGACGTTCGTTTGCCAGCTTGCTTCACTCAGGGCTGCTATTTGGATGTGATACCTGTTGAGTTCTCTTGCAATAAGAGGAGTTTGTCTTTCAGGTCTAGTGGATTTTGTGTTGTCTATAAGTGTGCACATGATGGTGCAGTGCTGATGGTGAGTGGAATCATCTTTGCAGATGTTTTTGTACATTTTGTACATTTCTTGGTGTTTGGACCACAGAGTGGGATTCCCTGCCTGCCACAGTAATTAGGCCGGGGTTGTGTAAGCAGACAATTTTTAAGGCACCTTTTCTAGCTCCCTTCCTCACACCAGGAAATAAGCCATGCGATCCTTAAAAGGCTGCTCAGACATTTAGGGGGCTGCTGAGTCGCACTGCTGTTTCCAGTGAGAAATGACCCCATGGCCTGGGCTGCCTGTGTGCAGGGTGGTGACTACAGCTCCCAGTGTATCCACCCCTGCTGTTTCATCACTTGCCTGTCTCCATAGGACTTTGAGGCATAATAGTATAATGGTATGGGTGATGTCTTTTGATTCCTGCGTAAATTGGATTTAAGTGAGGCAGAGTTGCATGAAGTTGTCAGCCTCATTCTCTCCCCCAGAGTCATCATTGTCCAGTGACAGGACAGAGTCAAGACGACTGGTGATGGCTCAGGATGCAGTGGATGACCTTGGCGTCTTCAGTTCCTAAACAAGCTCTAAGCACTCCACATCACCTGTTTCAGTTGCCTTCATGGCCGTTGAACAAATTGTTCTAATTCACCCATTCCACCAGGGGAAGTCTCCACATGCTTGGGGTAGACACCATCCTAACTTACCAATAGGTTTGAGACCCATTGGTTACCCTCAACCTGGTTTGTCCAGGTCTGCTTATGGCTTACCGTGTGGCTGCTGCACATGCTTGGAGTCACAGGTGAGAGTTGGGTGAAATAGGTGGACACTGAAGGTGGAAAGTATCCTGAAAAAGGCTTGGGAGTCATCACACCAAAGGTGTTGGTCCTCTCTGAACACAGCCTACACCCCAAATGATGAATGATAAGATATATACTGATTGAATTTGTTTTACTTAAGGATGTTGCTATGAATGTCATGCTTTACTTTAAACAATGCTTAGTTTGTTGTTGAATAAATACAGAGCTCATTATAGTATGATTAGACCCTTGAAATCATTCACAGCTGCAGTCCTCAGGTCAGCTGCCTGTGATAGGCTTTATACCTTCCAACTGCCAAATACTATCTATCTAATCTTACTGATTTCTGGAAATCCAAAATGACTCTGAAAAAGTTTTCCTTGATCACTTCCCTCCTTGTTTTAGAGGAAACTTTCTAGGGCTACAAAACTTGCTAGGGTGGCAGCTTTAGACTTGTATGTCTACAAGCCTGACAACACCCTTTCTCCTGGGAGAAGACATATAAAGCACTTTGTAAATTATAATATTCTAAAAACATGTAAGATATTCTTAAGTTTTTCTGCATATGGCCATGAAGGATGCAAAGAGAAAAACCTGGTCCCTGCCTTCATGAAACATGCATGTGAATAACTACTCTGTAAGGCATAATATAAAAGTGCAATGAATTGTGCAAAGTATTATGGAAAACCAGAGAAGAAAGACATCATTTCTAACTGAAAGAACGGGAATAATATTTGAATTGGGCCTTGATACAGAGTAAGAATTGAATACATGGACCTGGTGGATGGGAAATGTAGTGGATAGAACAGTGTGAATAAAAGCATATAGATGGGAAATTATTTGAGTATTGTGGAAAAATAATTCTGATGAAAGCCAAAAGTAAATAAAGGGGATTTGTGCTTGGAAATTTTAGTAGGCTAATAGTGAGACAAAAAAATTTAGAATTTATTTAGTATATAACAGTGAACAAAGAAATATTTTTGATCAAGGAGGTGACATGATTAGAGCCTAAAGATGAAAATTTGACATGTGACTAACTTGGATTGAATCAGGGATAGACTAAGCAGGGAGAGCAGAGAGGCAGTCATGTGACTGCAGTAGTTTGCACAAGAAATAATGTGTATCTGAGCCAGCATGTTGGCAGTGGGGATTTAGGGCAGGAAATAGATTTAAGGGATATTAAAAAGCCACAACTTCTAAGCTTTGTTGACAGATTGGATGTTAAGAGGAGAGGCATCAAATTCTGAGATTTACACCTTATTTGGCTAGGAAGATGTTGTCAAAAATAAGGGTTTTAGGCAAAAGGGCAGATTTTATTTTCTGCTACTGCTCTCTTTGGATCCAGACAGATGCCTGGTGGTGAAGGAAAGTCTCTGAGGTCTACTTCTATCAAGGCAATGTGCCCAACTCCCTCTCCTAGGTGCCTATCAAAGCACCAATGTGTATATCCATGATACATGGAATTCTTGATGAAGAAAAAAATCAGATATTTTGACATATCGGCGGCTCTATACATCTTCATGACTGATCCTATTTATTTGTGTGTTTTGGCATTATGGAGGCATAGATCTCTCTACATGATCTACAGAAAATGTTTAATTATATTAGACTTAATAGCTTTATGATTCTTACTGATATGGTACAGTTCAACCTTTGAATTGATTTTTCCCCCCAAATTATGGCATAAAAAGTTATAAAAATGCTGATTTAATAGAAATATGATTTAAGCAGGTTTTCTAGAAATAAAAATGTCATTTTTTTTTACTGTCTACATTTTGATCTTAGATGAAGCAATAATTGCTTAGGAAGTTATATTATTTGTATACTAACTGAAAAATAAAGGTTTAAAATTAAAAGGATTCTTATGTTGTCCTATATAAGCTTTCTTTACTTTAAATAAGTTATTATTAATATTTTTTGTTTCTTGCATCACTATGGTAGCTTACATACTACCCTCCTTGAGAACCATCCTATAAGACAGTTTGTGTATGTGTGTGTGTGTGTGTGTGTGTGTGTGTGTGTGTGTGTGAGAGAGAGAGAGAGAGAGAGAGAGAGAGAGAGAGAGAGAGAGAAGTCACTATAAATGATTCATACACTGAAAAATGTCTGAAAGCATGTGCAATGTATAATACCTGTGGACTTCCCTTCTCCATGAAGTGGTAGAGTGGAGATATTTTCTCTTATCACTTTATTTGAGTCTCACATATAATGTGGGGATACTGTATTAGACTCTGAACTGAAGCCCAAATGAGGTCAAGATGAAATATAGGTCCACAAACATTAATGATGAAGTGTAGCTCAGCATACAATTGGGATACAATTCATCTTTCACATATATAATTTTCCATATTGTTGCAAGAGTAATCAACTTTGCAAAATCAAGACCCAACCCATTAAAAGGAAAGTTTTTGCATAATTGTCTTACACCATGAAGACAGACCACATAGTACTTCATTATTGCAAAAGCACTAATTTTCTCAGTCCAAAATGTTTTAAAGGGTATGCAAGTGAAAAAGTATCATTTTTATGAATAGTCACAATAAAGATAATTAAATTAATTTTATAATAAAAATATCCTAAAACAATATTTGGTGGATATTAAAAATATTCTAAATACATCAATCTCTGGTTTTCAAATTTATTCTCTGCTCCAAAATTATAAGGTAATTTTATTTATGTAGAAATTAGAGCTATAGATAATGAGTTTGCAAAAAATTAAAAAGAAGTCTACATGACAAATGAAATAAGAGAAAGTAAAGACATGCTTAATCACTTTCTTGGTCTATGGAAACAATTTTCATTCTCTTTTAAAGTTCTTCATATCTAAGTATGAATGGAGAAAGAACCAACTGCCATGGGCAAGCAATGAGACATTTGGTCTTAATCTGAATAAGAATTATTAATATTGTTTAATGATGTGATGATGAAAAAAGCATTTGTACTTGATATTTTATTATACTCTATGTGTGAATAGTGTTATTTAGTTTACCAAATAGAGTTATGCACATTTTTCTCCCATTCATAGCATTGTTTTGTGTGAAGCAGTTTTCTCTTGTAGTTGTTATAAAGACAAAATACTGATCCCAATAGTTGAAAAGAATTATGAGTGACAATATAATTGATGATGTTATGGATAGTATTTTGTTATAAATAGAAAATTAAAAATAATTCATCAATTAATTTATTATATGTTTAAGTTTTTGTGCACTACACAGAGCTTCTTAAACTATAGGTTGTGACCCCATATAGGGTTATGAAAAATTTGGCAGCAATAAAATGATTCTGAATGTGTAGTGATCAAAAATTAAAAATAGAATTTCTAACGAATCTGACATGTATGTGGCAGTGCTTGTCTATGTTGCAGCCTTGGTTCTAAACACAAAGCATGCGCTTTTGCACTGTGTATACATGTAAAGCCAAAGAAAGCTGCTAAAATGAGAAAAGGGATCACTAGTAGAAAAAGTTTAAGAAGTTTTTCACTATATAATATAAATTATAATCTATTTCTCATTTTATTTGAGTAAAATTTGTATTATTTATATTGATTGTTTTATGGAAAATGGAGGCCACTTTTTTGGAGGGGTGAAGTAAATGTTACTACATAAAATTTGGAAACTGGTCGGCACAATGAATAGAAAGCCAAAAATTTGCACTTTTCACTTTTTGGTTTTGGGAAATTGCTCAACTAAATAGCAAATTATTTTGATCATTTTGGACACTGGAAGACCTCACATTTCAATTCCACTCTTTCTAACTTCTAATTCATGTTTCAAAAATAAATACAAGTATTTACTGAGTAATATAGGTAACAATCTATATGTTTTAGCACTCACATAAGAGGACCATAATATCTTTACACTTCTAATTTGAAATCCTATTGGCACCTTAAATTTAATGCCTAAAAGAAGCTTATTGTCTTTTTTTCTACAGCTGTCATTCCTGTTTATTTCACTATTTAATCTTCCTACTTCATGTAAGTAGAAAGACTAAAAAATGACTTAAAAGTTTTAGTGAGCTCCATTATCTATCAAATTGAGAGAAATTATTGTTAATAATCAATTATAGGGAAGATCCAGGCTTTTCCTCTGTATTGCTTTCTTGTTCAAAGCCAGCCTGATTTCAACCAAAAATTTATCCCACCTAGATCATCTTATCTTGGTAAATTCTTGCCCAGTTAAACTTACATTTGGGTGGAGATAAATTCTTTGATTAGATTCTTGTGACTGGGCAATTTAAAAATAAATAACATAAAATTATATCCTCCAGTTGTCCATTAGAATGGTTCTACCTGTCATTGCAATCTTGCTTTAACCAATTAGAGTTGATTGCCACCTTCAGAAACATTCACTCTTCCAAGGACATATAAATTGTAAGCCCACAACCATAATTCAATTTTAGTCCAAGAGAGAAACTATCAAATGACTATTTATTTTAATAAAGGCTAGCATTATTAAGAAAATTGTTAATTACCATGAACCATGTCTCTGGAACTTTTTAAACATCACAAAATACATTTCAAACTCTTAGCCCAAATATGGGAGATAATAAAAAATGAATACAATGTAAAATCAAGGTGGGCATGATGACTAAGACTCAGTAAGCTTAGCAGTACTTCTATATATTGATTCTATATATTGATTTCTATATATTGATAGAGTATTTTTCCTATTCTATTATAATTCTCTCCTTCTCCTTCCCTTTCCCCTAGCCAAACCACTACCACAAAATGTGGAGTTAATTTAAGATGCATTTCTATAGAATATTTTTTGAGTTACATGTCTAGGTTTCTGTATTGATCATGCATTTTTGCTTATTGTTAATGGAATTTTGCTTCTTTATGGGCAGATCTTTCCCATCCATTGATAGACCCATGTGATCTGTTTAAGTTACATGGAAGTCTGAGCCACATGAGTCAAGTCATATAGAATAGGAAGGGGTAGAGGAGGAAGCGGGAAACAGAAAGAGGCAGAGCTAGAGCAGAGCTGAGAGGAAATGAAAGTTAGGGAGAGAGAGAAAGCAGGCTGGTTGTTTTGAGTGTGAGTGAGAGGGCTTGTTTGCTATTTGTTTAAGGGAGGTGTTTGTGAGAAGCCTAACAGTGGGAAGACTTAGGGCTAGTGTTGTTCTCTGCATTGTTGTTGTGTATAGATTTTGTTACTATGATAAATTTGGCTTTCTGGTGTTTGAATGAATGTTTTGGTTCTGCCTTCCATGTGGAGAGTCTGTTGAATTTCAGGTTTCAGAATTGCACTGAGATATTCATGGCCACCGTAGGTGCTGTGAATATTGTTGGCACTATAGTTTCCTCAAATGAAAATAAGTAGGTCTAGAACTCTCATACACATACTGAAGGTATTAAGTGTACACTAGGGATTGATAACTTTTTTTTCTCACAAAGAAAATGCAAAAGAAGCAAAGAACTCAGAGTACTCTATTAACATGTATGTCAATCAAAGGAGTTAATATGAATTTATGACCAGAAAAAGAAAGTGCACAACCACTCTATTTATGTAATCATCAAAACAGTTATTTTTGTTTTTAATTTGATTATGTATCTTATATTTCTAATATTTAGCCATGCTTATATCCCTTCAATAAATCCAACTTAATTACTATACATATATACATGTGTATTTTTTGCTAGGATTTTTTTTATATGTATGTTCATTAGTGATTTTAAACTATATTTCATTTCCTTTTCTTTACCATTCCCTAATTTGGGTATAAAAATTCAATTTATTTCCTGAAAAGATTTTGGAAGGTCACTTTATCTTCCCAAAAAATTTTGTGTAACATAGACATTAATTTTTAATTACATGTTTAAACATTCATATAAAAGTCAATCCAGTTGACTCTCCTTACCTTTGAGTAGCTCTTTTGTAGCTAGTTCAATTTAATTTTCTGAAATTGGGGTAATATTTCTAATTCACAGTCTGTTCTTTTAGATTTTCTATATTTTTTTAATCTTCCACTTTTTAACAATCCTCAGATTTGCTGACATCTAACTGTGAAAAGTAGTTTTCAAAATAAAAAAAAAATTTCACTCTTTTAACTAAAATATTCATTAATTTTTTTTTTGGTTAACTTAATTTTTCTCTCTCTTCTTTTTGGTCAGCTACAGATTGGTTGACCTTATAATTGGGTTAACTATTATTGGGTTAACCCTTATTATTGGATTAATATCTCAAGAACTAGCTTTCATGATTTTTAAAATAAATTCAGAAAATTTTAAATCTACTCTCTTACTTTCAAGATTTCCTCTTTGGGACTTATTTTGGGTTTATTTTTGTTTTGATTTTTAAATTATAAATTGAATTCAATATTCACATTTTTCTAATATGTTAATATATTTTCTCAGAGATATAATTTTTCCTCTGAGGACGGCTTTAGCTATAAATCAGAATTCATGGCATTTTGCCTTAATGTCATACTGTTTTTAGCATAGTTGTTAATAATTTCTATGATTTATTCTTTGAACCAGTCGTTATGAGTGTTATTGTCAACTCTTCATTTAGGTCAATATCACATTGTATTAATAATTATTTTTGTTATAGAATGAAAAAGTATGTTTCATTTTTCATATTTCACTTTTAAATATTAATTTTTAATTTCTCTGTTCCTGAGCACGTGTTCTTTTTTTAAATGCTGCAGGTTACTGAGAAATGTATATGTTCTTTAATGTTCCTCTTCAAAATATTCATAAAGCAATAGAAATTCTATGTATCAATATGAAACTTAGGGATAAAATAGCAGAATGGCAAATTCAATTTAAAATAACTATAAAGTGCCCCCCAAATCTGGGGGTCATTTTAACAAGGCAAAATAAAGGCATACAAATACATTTGCAAAATATCCCTAACACAAAAAACTACTACTTAATAACTGTGGCAACATTAACAATTCATTACCCCTGTTTTGGTCAGACCAACATAATTAAAATATTGATACATACTAATTTAATGTTCAGACAATTGTATACTAGTCAAACCAAGAGGATTTAGAAACCCTGATAAAATAATAACAAAATTTATTTGCAGAAACAAAACGTTAAGAATTTCAATTAAACTTTTCCTTCAAATAGGAACGAAGGGGAGATGACTCATTCAGACCTCAAATGATAACATAAAGAAATAACCATCTAACATATTTGAGTATAATTTTTTTAAAAAGTAAAATGGTGGAATAGACTAAGGAAGAATTACAAACAATTGCAACTGAACAAACCAATATTCAATAATATTTGAGGAAGGCTTCCCAAAATTATTTACATAGTTGTTAATTATTTCTATGATTTATTTCTTCAGTCAGTAATTAAAGTCCTATTATTAAGTCCTCATTTAGGTCAATATATATATTTTAAATTTTTCCCTGTATACATCATTATTTTTATTATATTCAGAAAAAAATGTTTAGTATTCCATATTTCACTTTTTTATACATTAATTTATAATTTCTCTTCTCCTGAGCAATGTTCAACACCTTCAAGGAAAACTAAAAACTAAAGTTTTCCAGAAATTAGGTTTAGATCATTGACATATACAATAATCTCAATAACTATGAGACCTTACTATTAAATATAACACCATTTTTTATCTAGTTGTTTTGATTCCTCTCAAGATAAGAGACTTTGGCTGTTGTTGAATAATCCTCTTCCCATTGGATCTACTCATCTAAATAACTCACTACAATATTGAGAGGTGGTAAATCTAGATTTCCTTCCTTGTCCCTTTCTCTAGTTGTTGGATTTGTTCTCCAAAGAGGATATGCCTTAGGAACTATGTGAATGAGCCTCTACTTTCACTCAAGGGTTAATGTTTTACTGGGAAATTCCCTTATCTAATTAAGAGGTCTGATTCCTGAACTTTGGTACTTGGGGTTACCCACTAGACAATTTCCCCCCACCTAGCCTTGTGTTGTTCAGGGTATTTTCTTCCTCTTCCTAAGAGGCTACATTTCCTAGGAAATCACAATGCTTCTCTACAGAGGAGCCTGGATTCAGAAATATCATCTTTGAATTATGCTCTCAGGTGATATGGGTGATGACATGTCTGTTTCTTCTACTTGCTTCTAGAGAAATGCTATCAGTGCCCCAGATGTTGCCATCACTTGACCTCGACAATACATTTGAAGGATTGTTTTTTCTCTGCCCAAGTAGGTAAAAAGCCTTAGTTTGCTTCTGTTCTAAGGCAGTGATGAAGGATTCCTGGCAAGGAGGAGAGAGAGTAAATGTTTTGTCTATGAAACATCCCCCCCTTCTCTCTCCCTGACTCCAAAGAATATAGATTCATTTTAATGCACATTGGTTTGTCTCCTGAACAGAGAAAAGGTGAACAGGTGTTTTAAAAAAAAAAGTGCTCACTTAATGAGTGGGGTTAATATTCCAATAAGAATTTATCCTCCAGAGCTCCAGTCAGTCAATCTTGTGAGATATAAGCCTAGCCACTACAAACTAATCAAAGGTTCTCTGTATGTATTCAGAAAGTGGGTTTGTTCATATTCTATTAGGAGAGATGCCTCTCAATGCCTCCAAAAGAAAGGCTTATCCTCTGTGATCTCAATGAGTCGATAAAGTAACACTTCAAATTCATTAGAATCACACCTAGTCAATTCCCCTTATAACTGAATTCTTATTCTAGGTCTGATGCTAGACACTGTGGGAACAGCAGAGACAAATAAGCTACTGTTTTAGCCCTCAAAGAACTTTAAATCCTAAATTAAAATGTTTAATAGTTTTTTTAAAACATAAAATGCATTTATGTGCAATAATAACTACATAAATAAGCAAGCAATAGAGCAATGTGGTATAAGGGGCAAAAATCCATATGAGTGTGGTGGGATATTCCTCCTTAAAAGATATTGAAAATCAGCCTTGATTGGTTCAAGAAAGTAAAGGCTGAGACAGCTGATGTCACTTCTTATCATCTGAATAAGAACAGTCACCAAGTACTATAGTCTGACACAGAAAATGGATTAGCAAGTCACTATGGACAGCTTGCCCATCTGAATCGACTTCCAGTGTCCTTGATTCATGTCTATGCCTCATTTTATTAAAATGTTAAATCTCAATTACCACACTACCAGTTCAAGTCAGGTCTGGCCTATTACGATATGAAATCTGATCTAGGTACTGCCAATAATTGCATGTATTATCCTGGGTTGGTCAGAGGATTATTTAAGCTTGTTTCAATATCTAAGGTCCATTCTAGCTGAAAAAAATTCTATTATTAAAAAAGACCACAAGAGAAGTAAAAACAAAGTGTTATAAAAGTGAGAAAAAATGAAATTACTTTCAGTGGGGAAGAATCAGAAAAAATAAAATGAAGGAAGAAACATTTGGGCAACACTTTGAAGGACAGGTAAGACTTTTCATATAGAGATGGATGTTACAGATGAGGGTTTGCTTGGAAGAAAGATCATAACTAGGCTGCAGAGGCAGGAAACAGAACTGGAGCAATAAGAACAGGAATAGAAAGGAAGAGATAGACAGAAGAGATATTGTGAATGAAATATTAACGGTTTTTAGTGATAGACAATATAGGGCTTGGAGATAGGCAAGAATGAAAGGCAAGACCTGTAACTTGTATGATATTGGAAAGATCATGGGATTTGAAGTCAAAGGACCTAACTTCAAATGCCAACTTATTATTATACTATTCTTGCTATTTATATGACCTTTGTAAGTCATTAAATCTTTTGAGAACTAATGCCTTGGAGTTTTTAATTTCTACTTCTATGATCCTATGATTGGGAGTGGGGTGAGGGGACAAATAAACACATTAAATGAGATTAGTAAGAATATTTAGCTTGAAGGAAAAAGATGATAATTTGTGCTTTAGATGTGCTAAATTTGAGGACTTTGCTGAACATCCACTTAGGAAGGCTCAGAAGAGACTGAAAATATGAGACTGAAGTTCAAGGGAAAGAGTACTGAGGATAGATCTTTGATGGACCTCCATGTTTAAAAAAGGAGCCAGAGAAGAGAGGGAAGGAATTGTTAAAGTACTGGAACAGTACAAAAGATAGTATAATATCAGAGAATGCAAGAGAAGAAAGAGAAGCATTTTCTATAGTCAAAAACATTAAATGATCTGCTATACTTTTTGATAAAATGGGGGAGATTGTTTGCTGACAGCACGCATGGTGGGATCTTGGAAATAACAATGGAGCATTTCTGTATGTAAGGTTAGTCCAATATAACAAGTGGAATAGGGGTGAAGGTCATTGGAGTAGGAGTCATGAGCTTAAGAAAGTACATCATTATGAATAGACAGGCCCCTCTCAGGAGTGACAATTTTGTGACAAGGACAAGCTGAAGACTAAAAAGAAAGTTGCTACCCTCTATCCTTTTTATTAAAGAATCCCAGTACCATAAAACAATATTTATTTGGTGTCCATTCATGCAAGATACTGTGTTCATCAAAAATTTCTCCAGGATGTTATGATCCAGAAAGGACTTAATGTCTTCTAGTTAATGCTTCAATAAGCATTCATTTTTAAAAGTTACCTAGTTGTTTACTTTTAATATCTTATAGTTCACTCATAGAATATCTTTGTTCTACTGATAAACAAAATGTTTGCATGTGTATGTATATGTTTAAATACCACGGTGCATTATTCATTTTCCTTATTTTCATCTTCAGAGAAAAACGCTATATCATCTCATTATGTACACAAGAGGTATACTGACTTAAGTGAGCTATCCCTTTAATAAGCATTCTTTAGCATTCTTCTATCTACTTAATCATTAGCAAGCTGTAACTACTAACTAAGTGAGATAAATGGACAGTGAAACCACAAGTCAATAAATAAAGAATTTAAGGTAAGAGCGCTAAAGTGGCAGCCAAACCTATGGAAGAGCTAAAAAATGTAGAATTTTTTTCCTAAAAGGTGTAGATGTAAGCTTATGATTATGTTGAGCTATGTACAAGCAAACGAAAATTCAAATTATGCTATGAATCACATTCAAATTCTTGGCCATAAACTTCAGAGTTCTTCAATAATTGACGATAAGTGATAATTAGTCCATTTCTTACCTTGAGACAGTCAAGGTCATCCATCTGCCCATTCTAGGAATTTGAAGAGACTATTTTCATATGCCCAAAGCAACCTACTTTCTTTCTATCAAGAAAGCTTCCTTCCAACCTTTGAAAATCCACTAAAGACCCCTTTTTTAAAAAAAATTTGAAATCTTCCTCAATTTCAAGTTGGAAATCAATATTTCCCTAGTTTCTTGAGGATCATGACCTACCAAGGTAATAGTCTGAAAAATGCAATATTTTAGCACTATTACATGAAGATAGTGCTTTAAAGTTATGTTTAACATGGATTTACTTCTTTCCATAATGAGACTAAATTCTTAGAACTATGTCTTATAATCCTTTTGCACATCCTGTAGTGGTTCGGATGATTATAAAATATTTGACAATTGATTTTCTTTTAAAATTCTCTCTGATTAATTTTTATCATTAATAATTTGTACGTATAGAACTTGGTTGGGTATGAAGCATTTAGCTTAAAACAAGCTATGAGGTATATCATATACATTATTACTCCCGTTTTACTGATGAGAAAAATAGGTGATCAGAGATATCACGAAAATTTTCCCTATTTACTAAAGTCATCTCAGAACTAGGACTGGAGCTTAGTTTTGGGGACTCCAATCAGACATTCTTTGTACTGTACTATATTGCCTTTTATTAGGCATTTCTTTATAAAAAAAGCTTCCATGTGTGATTTGTCAAATATGTTAATGAGCCATTGATATGGGTGCTCCTACTTTGTAGACCACAGTGTGTAGATATCTGTCTATCTGATGTGATTTTTGCCCGTGTTCTTCTAAAAGTTTATCACATGAGGCCTATATAAAATTTATTTTAAAAATGTTTATTTTTAATTTATTGATTAGAATAAGCATTTTTATAACATAATACAATACTCACCTATTTATAAATATACATATATACCCATATAAATATATATTTAGCAAAGTTCTTTGTATATGTTAGGTATGAGGTCTTTATCTGATAAACTGTCTATAAAATCCCCCCCAATTTTCTGTCTTCCTTCTGATGTTGACTACATTTATTTTATTTGTACGAAATCTTTTCTAATTTTGTGTAATTGACATTGTCCATTTTATACCTAACTTTGCTCTTGTTTATTCATAAACTGTTCACCTATCCATAAATCTTATAAGTACTATGTTCCATCTTCTTATTTTCTTGTAAAATCTCTCTTTAAAAAAAAAATCTCTCTTTATATCCTGGTCATGTATCCATTTTGATCTTATCTGGTAAATGGTATAAAATATTGGTCTATTTTTACTCACTATTTTTCTTCTCAGCCTCTCTTTTCACCCTACCCCTGTTAATCTAATTTTCTCCCCTTACCTTCTTACTTAATTTGCCCACCCTCACTTATCTATTCACTTCATCCTCCTAATATTAATCTATACACCCTTCTAAAAGCCCCTCTACCACCCCATCCCCCAGTTTTCTCTCCTGCCTAGAAGTTCAGAAGATGTCTAAACCTCTTCAGATACATATGTGAGTAAGGTTCCAGGCCCTCCCCCCATTCCTATCTACTTCTTTCATATTAGTTCTCCCTTTAACACCCATTTTTATGAGGTAATTTCTGCTTTTACTTTTTTCTATCTAATTTTGTTTTTAGAATCAATTTATCATACACAACTTAGCCCCAACCTTTCTTTTAAACTACTTTAGAAATGATAATTTAAGAATACTATTACTACTAATAATAACTAAAATTAACATTTTCATACATGTTAAGTAAATAGTTTTACCTTAATCATTGCCTTGTAATTGGTCTTCAATATTTTCCTTGTATTTCTTCCAGAATTTTTATATTGAATTTTCCATTGAGTTCCGGGTTCTTTTGTTCCAAATATCCAAAAGTCTTGCAGTTCATCAAATGTTCACATTTTTTTAAATTCAGGATTATACTCAACTTGGCTGGATAAGTTATTTTTGGATGCAACTTTAGATCCTTTGCTCTTTAAAATATAATGTCCCAATACCTATTGTCTTAGAGTAGAACCTGCTAAATCTTATGAAATCCTAATTGTATCTACACAATATCTAAATTTGTGTGTGTGTGTTGCTTGAAATATTTTCTCTTTGACTTTGAAATTTTACCATATGACTATGACATTTTTCTAAGTTTTCTTCCTAGGATCTCTTTCAGGTGATGATTGGTGGATTCTTTCTATGTATACTTTTACTTCTTATTCTAGGACTTCAGGACTTCAGACTTAATTTTCCGTAATAATTTCTTGTAATATTGTATTTTTTTAACATAGCTTTCAGGTAGTCTGACAATTCTTATATTGTCTCTCCTCGATCTATTTTCCAGATTGGTTGTTTTTCTAATGAGGTGTTTGAGATTCTCTTCTTTTTTCTTGTTTTATTATATCTTGGTGTCGTATAATGTCATTCAATTCCACTTGCCCAATTCTAGTTTTCAAGATTTTTTATATCCTTTCTCTAGTAAGTTATCTTTCTTTTCATACTTTTCTCCAATTGCTTTTTTTTTCTATTTTTTCTTTGTTCCTTTTTGTTTGATTTTTGAATTCCTTTTTAAGTTCTTAGAAGTAATCTTCTAAGATTACTTTTTGGGCTTGTGACCATTTGTATTGCTAAGGCAATATTCATAGCACCAATGGTGACTATGAATATGCATGTATAGTTCTGAATTGCATATAGAAGGCAGAAGAAAAGCGTTTATTCAAATACCATAAAGCCAAATCCCAACACCAGAAAGTCAAATCCATCATAGTAACCAAGAAGTCACACACATTATCAGGGCAGGGGACAACACCATTCACAAGCTTCCCCTCCCCACCCCTGCTGGGGCCTTCCCACAAGCAAACACTCACAAACTTGGCTATCTGCTTGACTATGTCCTCACTCTCCCTCAGCTCTAACATTTCTCACTCACTTCCTACCAGCTCTATTCCACCTTTCCTGTTCCACTCATTCAGCAAACTCTTCCCACCACATATCACTTAGCCTTGGGCTTATTAATGGATGGGAAATATCTTCAAATTAAGCAAAAATACACCTTTGATGTTATTATTTAGGGTAGGAGTGGCTTTTTCTTCAACCTCACTATCATCCTCTGAATATGAACACAGATTTTCTGTTACATCCAAGTAGTTAGTTATCAGTGGTCACATTCTTTTTCATTTGCTTACTTATTTTTATTTTTGTCTTATTTTATTTTAGCAGCTTAATATTGTTATTCAGTTTTAATCTCAAGTTTAAGTAACATTGCCCTGGATTGTCAGGTCCTTTTTCGTGTTGTTTTCTGAATTCTATCTCGGGGCTCAACCTTAGGGATTCCTCTCTTCCTTCTCTGAACCTCAGCCACATTGTCCCAAAAATGTCCTTGCTCCCTGTGATAGCACACTCACTGGGTTTGTGCTCACTCCTCTTCACCCACACCCACAGCCTAGGATCATATCTGGTCAACACCGCTAGATCTGACATCTAGAAATAGCAGGGGATTCTTCAGGCTTGCTGCCCTCAGCTGTCTGGTGTTTGTCAGGCAAAAGTTTCTGAAGGGAAAGTTTTTGAAACTATAAATGATGTGAAAGATGAGGTAAAATTTCATGAGGCCAAGTCTACTTCCCTCAGAGTCTACTGTTTGTTGATTCCGTGGAGTCAGCCTGGAGGTGTTTGTACTTCACTCAGACCAAATCTCAGCTCCTAAAGTCTTCTCTGAGGTCCTTTCAGGATGTCTTAGGAGGACAACTGCTTTATCTCTTTATTTTTGTTGTACTACATTCATTTTGTGGCAATTTTCTTCCTGTGGAGGAAGTTTGGAGAGCCTGGAAATTTCTGACCCATTCCACCATCTTCCCAGAAGGCAGAGGTCTATATAACATGTTAAGAGTCCTTCCCTTATTTCTATGGACATCACAAAAGAAACACTGGAGTACACTGGCTTTCTACTTGTCATCTCTAGCTCTCATACCATGACCAGTCTACTTTTTTTCTATCATATAATTCCTTAATGGCATCCTGTTCTTCAGGGCAACTCATTGGTTATATTTCTCAGCCTGACCACATCCACCATGCATCTTTTTGTTGGGTTCTAAAAGGCTTTGTTAGTAAAGCACAAGCTATGGCAGGTTCCACCACATAGAAAAGGCCTCATGAATGACCCTGGGAATGGAGCAAATCCGTTTTTTGAAGATCTACCTAGTAATATCAGAGAGACACATCACCAGTGGCTACTGCCTGATGACTAACATTTTGGCCACGCAAACTATGGAACAAAAGGCAGAGACTGTTGTTTTTGTAATCCTCTAACACCTAAAACTGTTATATAGTCACTTTTTAAATGAAGAATATATAAATTAGAAAATTCATTATTAATAATAGCTAATATTCAATTAGGTTTTACAAAGCACTTCATAGATATTGTCCCATGTGTTCATCATGAAAAGCCTTTGAATTAGGAACTATTTTACATATATGGAAATTAAGATTGAGAGAGGTAAATCCAGGGACATATAGCTAGTGTCTTTCTGACTCTGAGCTCAGTAATCCATCCACTATGCAGCATAGATTCCTCCAGCAATTATTTAAAATGTACCTTTTTAGATATTTAAAACAGCTTCAATTAGTTTGTCAAATCTTTTTTCTTATGTTATGATGTTGATTGTAAGTAAGATGCGTTTTCACTTGGTCTTGAGGACCATAGTCATACGGTTTGCTAAATTCTTTTTTTAAAGTTTTTCAATGATATTATAATGACAAAACAGTCAAAATAGCTAATGGTTGGAATATTGTGAGGCAGGACAAGAATTGGTTTAAGTTCAAGGACATGGAATTTGAGGAGGGCCATGATGTTTAACAAAAGTTATGAATGCCATTTGGTGTTCTCCTTAACCCTTTCTTAGTAGGAAAGATGGGTTACATTCTAAAGACTTATGATGTGGGTTTAAGTAAATGTAGGGAGAAAAGTATAATGAAGAAAAATTATAATTATTAACAAAAGTAAAGGACAGTAGGGTATAGATATGAACTAAAAGATGAAGAACAGGTTGTTTTTCCAGAGACAGTGACAGGGTTTATTCTGATACATATTAAAGACTATATCATGAAGGAAAGTAACAGTTAACTTGGGATACCCTGGAGGGAGAGTTAAATGACATTAGTGGATAACTAGAAAAAGAGCAATTCCTTACAAAATCATTGAGGTAAGAGAGAAAAATTAAAATTAATGAAAATAATGTTCTGTGTACAGATTGTAGGCAAGTGTAGATTATTCATTCAAAGCAAGTTCATTTTATCATGAACTCAATAAGCTCAATAAAGTACTCAGAAAAAATACAGTTTAAGGAAAATTTTTCTTCAGTCTTAGAGGGACACTTAAGAGTGGACCAAGGAACATTAACTAGATTTGCCAAGCCGTCCTCATTTGCGTTTGTAATAGCCTATTGTCTTTCAGTGTTCTAGATACTGGAGAGTGAGGTAGAACTAGGAAGAAATGGATTGATAACTGCATGTTTCATTATTTCTGCATGTTTTTCATAAAAGAGCATATGTATTCTCTTCATTTGTGTTTTGTAATTGTTATCATTAATATGAAATGTCTTTGGTACATGATTTTGTTTCTTGCCTTGAATCATGTAGGTAGCTTAACTCATAACCTGCTCATGACTAGTAAAAAAGAAATCTAATACAACTACAGCTATCTCTTCCACATCCTGATTTTTCCTGTTGAGGTTCTGATATACCTGTGATTGGCATAGGAAATTTAATGGGAATTTGGGGATGGGAGTTGTGGAAGCCACAGATGACATATGAAGGCCAGCAGATAACACAAATATTATGACCAAATACTCAACCCAAATTTTACAACAAGGTATTATAAGTACCCCATAAAATAAAAAGAAAAAATAATCAGATTTCTTCTTTGGTTCGAAGGGAGAGCCAAAACATTTTACACGGATTTTTCAGATCATGGAGGCAACTGCGCCCCCAGCCCCTACAATGTAGAAGAGATAACTGTACATTCTTAACCCCATGAATATAGGAATAATCCTTAGACCTAGGAACACTACCCACTATTGCATTTCATAGGATCATAAACTTTCTAAGTGTGATCTAGGGCAAGTTGCTTCATCTTGCTAAGTTTCAGTTTCCTCATAGGAAACTGAATGAATGGTTTGGCCTCAATGACGTCCGAGGTCCCCTGTCGCTCTAAATCAATGATTTCCAAACCTCAGAGCCTATATTATCAGACCTATAAACAAATAAGAATCTTTTTGACATCATACTGGCCAAATAGTTATGCTTCCTTGGCTTGAAGATGTCTATTGAGGGGAATTTCACTCTCTCTTGAGACAACTCATTACACTTTTGGAAATTGTTAAATGATAGAAAGTTTCCTTTTTTTATATCATTTTGACATCTTTACAATTTTTACTCACTGTTTGAAGTTATGCCCTCTTGAACCAAGCTTAACAAGTTTAATTCTGCTTCCCAGTCACGCTTCAAATACTTTCACCTTCTAATCTTCTCTTTACTAAACCCTGGTTTCTTCAGTTGATCCTCACACAGTAAGAGACTGAGTTTCTTCACCATTCTAGTAATTTCCTCTATCAATATCATGCCCAAACAATGGCAATCACAACTGAAGCCAATGCTCCGGATGTATTTTTACAAGACCAGAGCACAGAGTGGTCATTCCTTCATTAGTTCTGGACCCTGTGCCTTTCCCAATGCAGTCTAAGGTTAAATTAGCTTTTGTGCTTGTCATTTCTCACTTTTAATTCATAATGAACTTGCCATCCATTGATATTCCTAGTTTGCTTGATTTGTTGGGGGTGTGGGAGGATCAAATTCACCCCCTCCCCCATGAATCATGTATCAGGATGGGCTAAGTGTTAATCCTTGAGTGGATAAGAATTCCCATGACAACCCTTAGTGACATATATATATATATATATATATATATATATATATATATATAAAATATATCAGTCTAGTTACTTTAATAACAGAGAAGTAACTCTTTTTTGATGAATGGACAATAAAGAAAATGTTTGGTCATTGCTAAACCCTATCCTTAGGAAAAATATGATTCCTATAGTAGCAACTCCTACTCAAGCTCCATAGGGTACAACTGCTATTACCTTGATAAAATACTGTCTGGAAATGTTTTCCTAAAATTCTACTTGTTAGGCGATCATTTAATTCCATGTTCAAAATTTTTTATTTGCCCCTAAGTCATTTGACTTAGGATCTGTTCAAAATTAAGGTCTTTTTCTGTATCTTGATTCTTTCTGTTTTGTTATCCACCTTAGCCAACTGTTATTTTAAAATAATTTCTAAATTATTGTTATTTAATAATATCAATACATGTTCTGTATATATATCTATATCTATATCTATATATATATATATATATATATACACACACACACAAATATGTATGTTTTTATCTGTGTGTGTATCCACATACACACACAAAATCAATTCTCCAAAATGGTAATGTTTTCCAGACTTTAAAAAATAAAAATAGTCAAAAAAGGCAAAGAATTTTTGAAATGAGAAAACTCCCCAAATGAGTATATAAATACCTACCATCACTTCTGTGCATATACATTTAAAAGCACTAAATCAACTTGTAAAGCAACTATTAAAAACTCATGTTGCCAATTCATCCGATGAATCTTTTGTTGTCATATAAACAACATTGGAAATAAATTTTAATTAATAATAATAAAAACTTTCTTTGACTACATGATCAAAATGTATTTGTGTATTAAAGGCTTACTTGGAAGCATCCTGGTACTAGAAACCTCATTAATTTCTTACTTGGAGGATCAGAGAATTTCAGTGAGTATCTTTCACATTTATTATTTTTTAATTTATAGGAAAATATTTTTCAATTTCCTAGCATTATATACAATGAATTTTTAACCTATCATTTCTCAACAACCTCACATTACTATTCTCTAGATAACATCTTTAATATTATTGTACTTGTGTTAACTCCAAGCCTTTGTCATTATTTTCATTGTAGTTCTGTCCTTGGTAATAAAGTATCTGCTATGGTCCCACATCTTTCCCCCCTCAAACAATGACTGCTTTACTTCACTGAAGCAGATAAACAGGGCAGATAATTCAATGCTTGTTATATGGTTAGTGATCCTTGTAATATGAAAGAGCAGAATGCCCTCTGATCATTCTCAAAATTGAAAACTGACTGCATTTCACTTAGGAAATAAGGTTTCTTCACTGGAAAAATTTTCTAATATATATCAAGATTAGAAACCCTTCCTCCTATTTTGGGAAAAGATTTTAAAAATTAACCCTAAGTGGGAAATATATACATGTTTTCCAGAAATAAAACCATGCTTTCAGCTAGGAAAACCTATGATAACAGCAAGTAAAAATTAATTACATATCCTTTCCATAAATATGAAGGTGAAAGAAATATTTGTTACCATAATTCCACTTTCTTTTCTTCCAATCTAATGAGAAGTAATGTAGCATATTGTATAGAGAATTAGCCTTGGAACCAGGAAGACTTCAGGTCTGATTTCTGATTACACACTCACTCTGTGACCCTAAGTGTCTTAGAAAATTCTACAAGAGCAATAGTGGTAGAGAGGTATCAACTTTTCTTGTAGAGGAAATTCCTCATTGGAATACCTGATACCACTAATATCACAGGCCCAGTCTCTGTCCCTTTTCTTCATTTATTTGTTATTGGGGATCAAGTCAAAATTTTGTGGGTAAAGTAGAAGTGCAAGGACTAAAAAATACAAGTATCCTTCTTCAGAGTCATTAATCTTTACTTCCTTCAAAATTGGGTCAAAAAACAGCTTGTGTATGATCAAATGAACAAGGACAGTCACTCTTTACTCCTGGTATATTTCTCATTGTTTAATCTAAAAATAAAGATTATAGATTTAGAAAGTGACTGTAAGATGACAAACAGGCCATATGGAAGGAGAGCAGGACAGTGTTTCACCAGTCATAAGGTTGTAATCATTGTTTTAAAATGGAAGCCAATTCTGGCTAGAATTATTTAGCCCAGAGGTGGGGAATCTCCCTGTGACCTCAAGGCCACATGTGGCCCTCTAGGTCCTCAAGTGTGGCCCTTTGACTGAATCCAAACTTCACAGAACAAATCGATTTGTTCTGTAAAATTTGGATTCAGTCAAAAAACTGCACCCCAGGATCTAGAAGGCCACGTGTGGCCTTGAGGGAGATAGTAGGTTCCTCACCCCTTGTAGCCCATCATCCAGAAATATCATTAACATTACTCATACTTTTTCCCCAAAACTTGAAGTGACTGGTTTCCAAAGAAAGACATTTTTCCTTGCCTTATAAATGACAAAAATCTAGTTAGAACGCTTGTCATTGCTATATCTTATATTGTTTCCTTTGTTCTATCCGGTAAAATAATAAGACAGAGGAACATAGCCTAAAGAAGAGGACATATTGGGTCTGAGATAGTACTACTTAAAAATATTTGGATTATGTCTACACATTAAAAACGGATATGTCTTACCTTTGAACATTAAATTTAGATTCTCACCGCATAAAGTCAAGGTTAAAAAAAAAACACAAAACAAAATCCAGTTTTCCTGAATGATTAAATAATGCATATCTCTTACCTTGTGGCTGACGGCTGGGATGGTATATTTGAAGGTCAAAAGGCTGTGCACTGGTTTTTTGAATTACACTGACATTCTGTCCTGTCCATTTGTTGGCTTTAGATAATGTATTTGTTCTCCAGTCAGTCCAATAGACCTCACTTCCATACAGAGAAACAGCAAAGGGATGAGAAAGGTATTCATGACCTCGTATGATCTCTATCATGCCTGTTCCATCATAGAGGGCAGAATAAATAGCATCTGACCTGCAGAAAGATAAGCCCACTATCAAAACACATTCATAAAGTACCACTTCCTATAGGGAAAAAAATGACACAGTGCTGTTCCCCTGATGAATGATACCACATTGTTTTCTAGATTTATTTATAGTCCTGCCATTGCAACCTAGAAAGTTAGAGTATCCAGAAAATAACAACCCTAAATATAACAGAATAATTATCAGTGGTTCCTACATATTTGAACATTAGTGGTTTTTACCTGGCATCTGTCCATACTATCCTTTTTTCAAAATGGTCTACAGTGAGTCCATTAGGCCAAGCCCCAGATTTCATGTCTTTATAGATTGTCTTTCTTCCAGCACCACTCATGGAGGCAGATTCAATACGAGGAAAATTAGCATCCCAGTCTGTCCAAAAAAGAATTCTAACAAGAAAGAAAAAATCAGATTATTTAGTCTACCATTTTAAAATGGCACATTTGTCAAGTAAGTTAAAAGAATTATACGTCTACAAATAAATTACTACTTACCTTATAGAATAACCTACTTTAGTCACATTAGGACATGTATTGTTATTCAGGCTAGGATTATAGTAATAAATGATGATACTATAATCTAATGACTTACAGAATTGATGTGCTTATGACAGTAATTGTCACACCATTGATAATTCTATAAGTAATAACACAAGAACTTCCTGAAAAAAAAATCCCAATGTCGATTTTCTAAGGCAAAATGCCTTCCACACTCAGAGAAAGAAATATGGAAGTCATTCGCAGAATGTAGCAGATCATGTTTGTGTGTCTGTGGGTTTTAGTATATTATGTTTTGATATATGTCGAACCTATACAGAATTGTATGCTGTCATGGGGAGGGAGGGGGGTAAGGGGGGAAGGTGTGGGGGTATAAAATCTTAATTTTAAGGAAGTGATTGTAGAACATTTATAAACAAATAAAATAAAAATTAAAAAAAGTATACAAACTTGAGATATTTCCATCTTTCTCTCTTTTCCACTATTAGTTATAATTTCTCTAGAGAGTAAAGAATGGAGAAAGGGAAAGGAGGAAGGGGAAGTTAAAAGCAAAGTATAGCAGAAATAAAAAAGAAATAAAAACAATACCAATTCTTGTCAACAGAGTTGATAAAAATTTGGTGAGGAAATAAACTGAAACTATAGACCAGAATTTTTTTTTTGATTAGTCAATAAATTTCTGCTCCATTGCATAAGAGTGCATGCATGTGCGCGCACACACACATACACACACACACTTGTATTTCCTTCCTCTCCCACATATTGCAAAGTAATAAAACAGCTTATAAAGCATATAGCACTTCTCTAAAACTAATTTTTGGGTCCTTAGGTTATTCATCTAATGTGTGTCAAAGTGTGCGTGCGTTTGCCCTTCGTTGCCAAAGAAGATCATGCTATCAGAGAAATTATGATATGACTTACACTTGACTTTGTTTTGAGTGAGGGAGGGCTGTGCAGGGTACCAGCCTCTCTGCTCCTCCACAGGCATCTGAATCCAGGGACCAGATATTCATCAGGATGACTGGAGATGAGCCGGGATGAGGCATTTGGGGTTAAGTGACTTGCCCAAGGTCACACAGCTATTGAGTGTCATGTCTGAGGAGAGATCTGAACTCAGGTCCTCCTGACTCCTGCACTGGTGCTCTATCCACTGCACCACCTAGCTGGCCCTTATGTATCTAATATTATGCAACTCAAGGGATGACATGGTGGGGGATTTGAGTTGGGGATATACAGGTAACGTATGTACGTATGATGTGTTTGCATCTTTAGGGATTTTGGAAGACAAAACTTAGAGATGAAGTAATTAGAGATGAAATAATTTTAGAAGATTACAAAAGAATACACAGTGTGTCAAAAGGACATAAGAATGAAAGAACTATGAGTGACTGCCACTGTTAGTGGTTAGAGAAAAGAGACTCAACGTTGAATACTTGCTGGTGACGACAGTGAGACAGGGTTTAAAGGACTGCACTTTCAATAAAGGCTACTTATTAGCTTGCTATTATAGCAACTCATAAACAATTAACATAAAGAAGCTAAAACAGATTTCAGGATTTTAAATATTTGTTCATCTCTTTCAAATTGTTAAGAAATAAGCTCTTGACTTCTTTTATTTGATGTTTGTGGGATGGATCCTGAATCTTATACATACAAACTTCTCTACTGTGGTGACTGGAAAGGTAATTTTTTGATGCACTGTCAATGATATTTTAGCATAAAGTCTTTATAAGGTTGGGATCATTTTGTCCAGTAAGAATGATAATTAATAATGTCAAGAGCTAATATTTTACATGATGTTACTTTGGAATGAATGCACTTGGGATAGAATTGAAGTAGAATTGTGTGAACAGCTGAAGATTATCCCAAGGAGATCTGGTCAAATGTAATGTTCTGATGGCTTTCTGAATAATTTAAGGGATATATTTAGAAAAGACACTCTTTCTCTCTCTCTCTCTCTCTCTCTCTCTCTCTCTCTCTCTCTCTCTCTCTCCCTCCTTTCCTCTCTCTGTATGTATATGTATACACACATGTACATATTTCTACATGTATATATACTTATGCACAAACATATACATATATGTATATACATACACATATATAGGTTATACACATATCCATACACACACACACACACACACACACACACACACACACACTCAATTAGGGTGGGGGTGATCAGAGATCTCTCCCACAATACCAATATTTAGATACTGTTGACAGTACCTAAATTTCTTCAGCAGGTAAAAACAACTGGACTTAATATCTGGGGAACAATTATGCAACCCAGGAAATGACCAGATATAATTCTGTTTCCTTTCCAACTACACCCCTAGAAATAGCCTCACAGTGTCTCAGGCTCTCTACCTAATGAGGATCACAATTTCCATCTAAACTGCATGAGTTCTTGTATCTTGAGAAACATTTCTTCTTGAGATCATTCTTATCTGAATTTGTCACAAAATATGATTTCACACTGCTTTTCTACTACTTGCTCTTAACACAAAAAATTCTAGTTTTATCTTCATATATATTAGCAAGTATTTTCAAAATCTTCAACTTGAGGATCATTTTCAGTAGAAAAAAAGATTTTTATCTTTACTTTAAAATGATACATTGCAAAAATGTTCTTAAACTTGGCATATTTACTAAATATGAACATTGTTAAACATGCCGAAGAGGATTCTTGGTTGAGTTATTACTAAGGACTTGAGTTTATATGTTAGGATTATATTTAATCATAATATAATTAAATAAGAGTTAAAATACACTGGTCTTTAGGAGAAGAAGGAATGAAATGTTCTAGGAATAAGAAAATAAGAGAAAAATAATTCATTGAGGTACTTAGAGCACATTAATTAGTGGTGACAAAACACTGAAAATTGTGGGGATGTCCATCAATTGGGGAAAGGCTAAACAAGTCAAGGTGTATGATTGTGATGGCATACTACTGTGCTGTAAGGAATGATGAGCAGGTTGACATTAGAAAAACATATAAAGAATTACATCAAATGATGAAGGGAGAAATGAGCAGAACCTAGAGAATGTTGTGTATAGCTACAGCAATATTGCTCTACGAATAACTGTGAATGACTTACTTATTCTGAGTATTATAAATTCTCAAATCAACTACAAAGGAAGATGCTATCTACTTCCAGAGAAAGAATTGGTAAATATAAATATATATAGTATGATTTTACATATATATGTGTGTCATGTATGTGTGTATAATACTATATAATTATTACATATTATACATATACGTGTCAAATGGTGGCTTTCTTTAGTGTGAGGTGAGGAAGGAGGGAAGGAGACTATTTGAAACTTAAACTATAACAGAAAATAAATAAAATTAATTTTGAAAAGTTGGAGCAAAAATTTATTTAAGTCACATCCAGATAATAATAGAATTTAAAAATGAACTTTTAATTTTAACAGATAAGGAAAGTGAAGCCCAGTGATTATATTACCTTTACCTAAGGTTTATAGTTAGCAGTAGAGATAATACTTGAACATATACATGTCCTTTAACTCCATAATCAGATCTCTATTATTTCTATCTTCCCTAAGTGAAAATCTTTGAAAATGACAGCTAAATATAACCTTTGAGTATGATGAGAAATATATGCATCTTGTTTCTAATTTAATTTTGGATGCATATCACTATTTCAGAATATCCTTTTTTCAATATTAGATTTAAAATAGGAAACTAATATAAAGCTAAAATACTATGTATTCAAATGCAAGGTGAATAAAGGAAAAAGAACTTTTAAGAGAAAGGTTTTGTAGGGTCTGGTTAATGTGACTGATTAGAATTAGCCACCAAAGCCCATTAACCATACTATACTTTTAATGGGGAAGATTTCTTCTCTGGATGTTTCAGAACACTGACAATTAAAGCCACTGTATCTACTCTATCAAGCACATGGAGGATTATAGATTTTAGATCTCCTTGTAGACAATAGAAGCAGTTCTGGTGGGTTCGATACAATGGACATTCAATACAATTAAGGTGTTATCTGTTTTATTCAGAAGTATGCCTGCACTCTGCATAGGAGAAAGACTAACATGTACTGTGAATAATGAAAATATGGCTTGCTGTCCTTCAAACTTTCCTAAAAATGACTGGTCCTTTCAATCTTCATCCATTGTAGCAGCACTGAAAATCTGACAGCAGCCGCTTTGATAGTAAACTATCATCCATTTAGGAAAATAACATATTCAAGAACAATTTGCTCCAAAATGTTTATTTTACCTTATGTGTGTGTGTGCGCGTGTGTGCATGTATGTGTGTGTAGGGGGCAGCTTCTAAAAATTGATTTCAAGGATCATTTATTTTGATAAGGCTTTGGGAAGCTTATACTCCCACTGTCACCACTACTTATTTGTATCTTCATGGAATGAAAGCATTTTCTAACACTCAGTATTTTATAGTAAAAAATGTGTTAGAGAATCATTCAATGAATATTCAATTTTCTCAAATTCACAAAGATTAAAAGATCTCTTAGCACAGGATATAGGCAAATGATGGACCACAATTTTCTTTTAAAGGACCGCAAGAATTGACTAAGGCTGTGATGGTTGCATTTTTCTGTTAGACTCAGATACTTTTATATTGAGTGAATGAACCATAAACTAAAAAGTCTTTAAGGGAACCATTATACAGTGGACAATTTCAGTTCTAGAAGGGGCATTATAATCTATCAGATCAAACTGAACAAGGCCAAAGTACGCTATCTTGGCTCAAAATTAGGTCATTGGATTGTAATTTTCAGTACTTCAAGTCCAAAAATATACATATTAGTTTACAATTTCATTATTTATTTTAGTATAGTAGGTTAGTTTACTATTTCAGAAGCTGTACAAATAAGATGAATTAATACTTTATATAATACTTTAATGTTCTTTCATATGTATATCTATATTCAATTTAATGCAGTTCAATTTAATTTAATATGGACATATTAAATGCCTCCTATGCACAAGAAACCAAGTACGGAACTATGAATATGAAGATGGATGGATATATCACAAACTACACTTATAAAGAGTTTGCATCTAGTGGGAAGCTCATGCAATTGTTAAGTTAAGGCATTTTATATCAACTTGACAGAAGCATATATATATATATATTTATATATATATGGTTTGTATATACACATATATAATATATATGCATAAAATGTCAAATTGCTACATCTTAACTTTTAAGATGTAGCAATTTGACATATTTCTTCATGTACTTTTCATATTTATCAATTTGACCTATGTTTTATGCATATGTATGCTATATATATATATATATGTGTGTGTGTGTGTGTGTGTGTGTGTGTGTGTGTGTGTGTACACATACGTTAAATATGTTAAAGAGACAAAGGGAATAGGGGACCTTATGTGCTGGCATTCTACATAAGTTTGATCTCAAAAAAGTTACTAAATCCTCTTAGGCATAAAAATTCTTAATCTGTCAAACTGGGCTAAACCTGTCATGACCTAGCTGTTGTGGCAGTATAACACAATAAAGGGAGGATGCACACACACGTATATAAAACATATATATGTCTGAAAGTATGTACATATGTAGAGTGAGAGAGACAAAGAGAGAAATAAGGTTGTTTCAGAATGTATGCACAGAGAGAGACAGAGACAGAGCCAGAGCCAGAGAAAGAAAGAATTAGGTTGTTTCAGTTGTGTTGAGTCTTCATGACCTTAAATGGAGTTTTTTTTTTTTGCCAAAAATATTGGAGTGATTTCCCATTTATTTCTCTAGCTCATTTTACAGATGAGAAAACTAAGGCAAACAAGCAACTTGCCCATGATCATACAGTTAGCAAATGTCTGAGGATAGATTTGAACTTATGAAGATGTCTTCTTTATTCTAAGCCCAATGCTCTATTCATTGCACCACCTGGCTGCTGCTGCTGCTGATAGATGATAGATAGATAGATAGATAGACAGCTAGAAAGCTTGATAGCTGGATAGATGATAGATAGACAGACATAGGCTGACAGATAGATATACACACATATACATATATACATCAATGTATATACCACCATTTATATGTACATTTATACCCACGTGTGTAAAATTATCTACTGCTGTCTCCTAACCCATTACATTTAGCAAGCATCCACTATATGCAGCAATCAATCAAAAAATATAAGTTAAGTATCTATTATGTTGGACATACAGTGCTGGGTTCTCCTACTTAACAAAGAAGTAACAATCTAATGTACATTCAAGATAATAGGCCCTAAGTACTGAGGATAGGAAGAAAAAACCAAAATAGCTTTTCCCCTAAAATAATTTACATGGAATGAGGGTGATTATATATTCCCTGAGGGCAGGGATTGCCCTTTATCTCTTGCCTGGTACATATCGGGTACTAAATAAATGCTTATTTATTGAATACAGAATACTCTTAGATCAGCTGACCAAATTAGGCCCCTTCTACCAAGAGGAGAAAATGAGACATAAAAATAGCAGCTTTTAAGATAACAGATGAATCTATTTAGGTGTAGCCTGACAACAAAAGAAATCTACCAATCCTTATCATTTCAGTTTAAATAGCACACTGGATACACCTGTCCTCTCACACAATAATTACTAGCAATGAGGCCTTAGCATTTTAAGACTATGTATAGACAAAGGCCAAGGACTCCCAGTGAACCCTGGGTCATCTTCAGTTATTCTGATGACTATCTGGTCACTCGATTCAGGTAACTCTGGAGGAGAAATAAGACTGGTGACCTTCGTAGCCCTCCCTCACTCAAAACAAAGTCAAGTGCAAGTCATGTAATCATTTGTCTGATGTCATGGTCTTCTTTGGAAACGAAGGACAAACACAATCCTGTAAGTAGACACAGCTGGCTGAATGGGTAACTCAACTCCTTCTCTCCTGTCTGCCCCTCCCATTCCTTCTCCTCTCCAAAGGAAGGTAAATTTGGATGGCCAAAAGATGCCCACTTGACTTGGGTTTTACTAGCTCCTTTCCTTTTTCCTTTTACCTTACCTTTCCTTTCCTTTCCTTTCCTTTCCGGCCAAAAGATGCCAAGTTGATTTGAGTTTTGCTGGCTCCTCTCATCTCCCCTCCTTTCCCCTCCCTTCTTTTCCCCTCCCCCCCTCTCCTCTCTTCTCCTTTCCCCTGTCCTGTCCTATCCTCTCCCAAAACCTTAAACCAACTGCACTCTGAACCTGGGATACCAATGGGCCCTTGTCTAAGGGCTCCTCCGGACCCTACTAGCTTTAGAGTGATTATCAGGAATAAATGTTGCTGTTTCCCTCCTAGTCTAATGTCTTTCTTTTTCTTGGCCTCATTAAAGGGGTCATACCCTGACTGCTTCTGAAACAGGACTACAATGACTGGGTGTTGCCTCACCCTAAGTGAGTCCCTGCAAAGACCTTGCCTAAAGGGCGCAAGTTCTCCCAGTGCATCCTGGGTCATCTCCAGTCATTCTGATGAATGTCTGGTCACTGGACTCAGATGGCTCTGGAGTAGAAGTGAGGCTGGTGACCTGCACAGCCCTCCCTCACTCAAAACAAAGTATATATAGTATGCAACCATTGAAGGAATTTGTTTTGTTTGGTTGTGTATATTTGTTACAAGTAATTTGTTTTGCTTTTTTTTCTTTTTCCTTCAGTGTAGATGGGGGTGAGAGGGAGAAAAATAGCATGCTGTAATTAAAAAAAAAATAACAGATGAGGGCATGCTACAGATAAGAAATATTATGAGTATTTTCAGATGAGGTTACTATATTATCTTTTACTTAATTATTTTAATTTGTTACAAAAGACCTCTCCTGAAGGTAAGTGCTTTAATATAAAAATATAACATATCAATACAACTTAATGTTTAAAAAAGTAGACTATCTCCAGTAGCAATTTTGGTCTTGAAATATTTGTGACCCTAAGATTTATTTTGAATCCTTATTCCTCAAGGTCTCTGAATATTGGGTTGAGGTTACTTATTGATAGACTAGGTATAAGTTCAGAATGTGTTTAGTATAAGGAGTGATCTAATCCTACCAGATTATGCTCAGAATTCCAAGAGAGGAACCTATAAATCATTTGTTTATCCCTGAAAAGGAGCCTCAGGAGGAGATAACTTCACTGCAAGCAAATATTCCTTTACAAAAAGCTGATATTTAAGATTGTCAACTGGTCACCATAAAAAAAAACAAAAATATGGGAAGCAAAACTACAAATATGGCCCTTTAAATAAAAAAAAACTCAATAATTAAATATCTGAATAAAAAATAGTGGGTAATTATCCAATTATAACAAAGCTAGTTTTCTCTAGTGCATTTAAAATTTAACTAAATTTCCAAATGTCCAATTTGCATGCAACTTTTTAGAAACACATCAGCGATGAAAAGCAAAGTATATAATAAAGAGCATTTATGAATATTAATGCACAGAATAATTATTTCTATGCATCCATTCATTCTCTCTTTCCAACGAATATTTACTGAGTTGTTAAGTGCAAAAGAGTTTAAGAAACTGTACCTCTTCCTAGGGAGTTTGCTGAGTAGTACAGAAGATAAGGTAGTTACACATAAAACAAAATTATAAGCCTCAACAAAGTTCAGCCAGTGAATTTTTGCTAAGAGTTTCTAAATATATTTTTCAGAAAAAGAATGTCTTTAGGTACCCTATTATTTGAAATAATATCTCCATAACCTGCCTCACAAATTTTCAAAGAACAAGGGAAAAAGTTCAATCTAAAAAAAAATTATAACCAATAAGGCAAGGATCCAAGATGAAATAAGTTATTTTTACATTGCTTATCTACATGTAATATGTTTTCAAAAGTAGAATTCATTGTATTTCTTTATTTATTATACTTGTGTGCTGAGGCAACTTAATTGAAGATAGTTTTAAAATGTCAATTCACTGCCCTCCCTTCTAAAAAAAAGCACCTAATAAATGGGGTTATTAAATTTATTTGAATTTTAATGAGTCAATGGAACTTGTTTTCTCAAAAGAGAGACAAGGGGATACGAGACTCTAGGGGTCTTATTTCAAACCCACTAAAATGACCTTATTATTCCTGAACTCTACATTTCAAGAAAATTAAAATTATATCAAATCACATTAATCAAACAAGGCAATTTAATCCCAGAGCTGAGGAAATTACCACTGTCATTGGAACCCTTGGGCCATTTTAGTCAGAGACATTTTTACAAGTTAGATTTTCTGCTTTTAATAATCATGCTGATTTACTTCATCTTATCACCACTGTAATTATGGTAATTAGCTTTAACAGTTAAAAATAACAATTAGTAATGAAAATAATTCATCAAATTTTTCAATGGCATTATCACTTTTCCCTTATGTTCAAGCTAGAACTTTATTTGAATAGTTTGCTAATCTTAATGGCCTTTTGGAGATACTGTCATAGTCCAATTCAATACCAAAGCCTTCTATTTTGAATTTGGTCATGTCTGATGTAGTTACAAAAGGACAGAAGGATATTATGTCTTCCACATCTCTGTGTTGTATTTCCCTCCCCCAATTCTTAAGAGAAAAGTGCTACATACATATTCCTGGGGGTCATTGAGAGTGGCTTATCATACTGGAACTGTGTTTTCACTAAAATGAATAAATTACAGAAAGAAGTTTTTTTCATTAAATTACATAATTTTAGAGTGGAAAGGGTCTTCAGTTACAGAAAGACCTATCTGTAACTGATAGAGAATCCCTTCTGTCATATCCCTAGCGAACAATGCCCTGATCGTTGACAAAAGACTACAGATATGGGAACTCCCACTACTTATGAAGGAATCACTTGAAACTTTTGAGTATCTTTGTTAGTAAGTTTTCTTTTTCCCCTAGTCTAAATTTTATTTAAAAAAAATACTTTCACATATTTTCTCTTAATTCTATCCTTTTAGATCAAGAAAAATGAGTTTAATCCTTCTTCCATATAACTTAACAGGAAGTTATCACATACCATGTGATTTTATAATCTGGGCTAAACATCCCCACATCCTTAGGCTGATCATCACATATTAAGAACATGAGGACCTTTGTCATCCTGAATTCCTTCGCCTAGATACTCTCCAGGTTCCCAATGTCCTTCCTGAAACATGTAGTCCAGATGTGGCTTGACCAGGGTACGCTACACAAAGGCTATCACCTCCTTATTCCTCAGTAGTATTCCTCTTTAAGCAGCCAAGATTATATTAACTTTCTTGGCTACCATGATGTACCACAGAATCTCATTCACATTACAAAGCACTAAGATCCCCAGCTCTTTTTCAAGATAAACTGCTTTCCAACTAAGTCCTACCCAGTTTGTTTGCAAAGTTTATTTCCTCAATAGAGTTCAAAATTTCATGCTTATCAGTATAGAATTCCACTTTCTTCTAAATATCTTATTAATCTAAACATAATTTCTAAACACTGAAGTGTTGTTTAGATTAAGATCTTTTTGAAGTTCTTCATCACCCCACATGTTAATTATCCCTCTCAATTTTGTATCATCTACAATTTTAATTACTATATCATCTATACCTCCGAACAACTAAATGATTAAAATATTAAAAGGGCCATACATATTCTTAAAACACTGAACTTGAGACTTCCTCCCAAGCTGATAGTGAATTATTAATGGGTCAATCACATCATTTCTGAATATAACTTTTCGTACTGTTAAATTAACTTGCCTCTCTCCATTTTTTCAACTAGATTAGCATAAAGCACTTCATCAATGCTTTACTTTTAAAAAATTGCTAAATGATTTTGCCTTAAAAATAGGCATTATATTACCTTGTAGGATATATTCTTCTTAAATATTTCTCTCTATAACACCTCTCTTTCTCCAAAGTAGTCCTGATTGGAATTGCTTTATAATTATCTACTCTTTATGACTATAAAACTATATTAAGCTAACTGCTATTCCACTTATTTTTTTTAACTAATCCTGTCCCTTTTCCCACAGGTCGAAATCCCCCTGTACAGTACTAAGGTTCTGCAATGGAATCCCTTTACTGTGTACAGTACTAAGGTTCTGCAATGGAATCCCTTTACTGTGTAATTTTGGGGGTAAGTAGAGCTGAAGAATGTATTCTCGGATAGAACCAAATGGCAGAGTACAGGTAGCAACTCAGCAGAACTCTCCCAACACTGTTCTGCAAAAAACTTTAAAATAATGCCTAAATCAAATTCGGGAGTGGCAGAACCAACAAAAAGTCAGGTGAGAAATTTTTTCAGATCAATACAATTTAGGAGGTCAGAAGGAGAGATCTATGACAGAGGGGTAGAGGTGACCAGGAACACAGTGCATACCTTGCAATACCTGCAGCAGACCTTAGATACAACAGCAACAGAGATTATACGCTATGATCAGGGGGGATTAATACCAAGAATGCATGAATCGTTCAATATTAGGAAAACTAACAACATAATTGACCAAATAAATAATAACCATTACAATAATCATATATCAATAGATGCATAAAAGGGTTTTCTAGGGTGAGGGACCTCTGGAGTCAAGGCCACATGTAGCCTTCTAGGTCATTGGGTGTGACCTTTTAATTGAGTCCAAGTTTTATAGAACAAATCCTTTTATTAAGAATTTATTAAGGAACACTCATTCCTATAAAAAATGAGAAAGCATATGAATAATTGGAGCTTTCCTTAAGTATTATCTAAAATTACCAGTAAACATTATCTATAATGGGGATGAATTAGAAGCCTTCCAAAAACAATCAGAAGTGAAACAAGCACGCCCTTTATCACCACTATTTTTCATAATTGTACTAGAAATGTTAGCTATAGTAGAAATAAGACCAAAAGATAAATTTGAAGGAATTGGTAAAGGCAATAAGGCAATAAAACTAACATTTTTTACAGCAATATGATAAAATAATTACAGAATCCTAGAATATTAACTAAAAAACTAGTTGAAAAAAATGAACAATTTTAGCAGTTATAGGCTATAAAATAAAGCCACATAAACCACTGGCATTTCTATATATTAACAACAAAGCCCATCAAGAAGAGATAGAAAGATAAATGCAATTTAATAACTATAGACAATATGAAATACTTGGGAGGCTACCTGCTGAGACAAACCCAGGAACTATAAGAAAACAGTTTTTTCCCACAGCAATAAAGACAGATCTAAACCACTGGAAAAACAGTAATTGTTCATGGTTATGAAGATCCAATATAATGAAAATGATAATTCTCCCAAAATTAATTTATTTGATGACATGCCAATTAAGCTATCAAAAATATTTTAGGGAACTAGAAAAAATAAAAACAAAATTCATCTGGAAAAACATAAGGTCAATAATATCAAGGGAATCTATGAAATAAAAGTGAAGAAAGGTGACCTAGAATTATCAGATTTCAATTATATTACAAGGTAGAAATCTTGAAAACAAGTTGGTGCTGGCTAAAATCAGTGGAATAGATTATGTACACGATATGAAGTAGTAAATTATTATAGTAACATACTGTTTGATAAATTAAAAAATCCACACTTGTGGGACAAGAACACAGTATGTGACAAAAATTGCAGAAAACTATAATAGTTGACAGAAAATAGGCATATGTCAACATCTTACACCATGTACTAAGTCAAAATATGTACATGATTTAACTATAAAAGATGTTGTCATAAGCAAATTAGGGGATCATAAAAAATATATCTGTCAGATCTATGGATAAGGGAAGAATTTATAACAGAAAAAGAGATACAGAGGATCACAGGAAGTAAAATGGATAATTCAATTATATTAATTTTAAAAGATTTTGCACCAATAAAACCAATACAGCCAAAATTTGAAGTAAAGTAGAAAACTGGGGGTGAGGGGTGAGAATTATAGCAATTTTTTTTTATAAAGACCTAATTCCTCAAACATAGGGTGAAGTGATCCAAATTTATTTTTTTTAAATGAATCATTGACTCCTTGTGGTGGCAAAGAACTAGAATTTTCAGGGATGTCTATCAATTAGGGAATGACTGAATAAGTTGTGGTATGTGATTGTGATGGAATACAACTATGCCATAAGAAATGATGAGCTCAGTGATCTTAGAAAAACATGGATTTTCTGGTTCTAGGAGTCAAGGTAGCTATCTCTCTTCCATTGTTGACCTTGATGAGCCCAGAGAATACTTACCTGGGGAAAACTCTGAAACAGTGGGAGCAGCAGAAGGGGTAAACAGTCTATTAACCTATGAGGCTAGGAAAATCTCTAAGGAAGGTTCCTTTTGCTCTGGCTGAAGGGGACCAGTGCAAGACCACAGCTGTCCCAGACAGCCCCACCTCAGCAAACCAGGAGAAGATCCTGAGCCCCAGGCAGGGTAAAGCAAGCAGCTACCAACACCAGGATCCCAGGCATACCTCAGCCCCCCAGGGGAATCAGGAAGACACTAGCACAGACAGGATCACCAACCCATGAGCTTGCCTACACTCTAGCTCAGCAGAGGAGACTTTCCCTGCCAGACCACCCCTTCCCCACAATTAATGAACTAGCTCCAGGGTAACTTTGGGGAAACTCAAAAAGACCTCACCTGGCCTCTGCTTTCCAACACCAAGCAACTCAGCACCAAGTAAGTTGCATCACTTTAGCTTCTAGCTGAAAGAACCAGAGGCTACAACACACAAAGCCTCAAGTTTTAGGTACAAGAAGTATGAGACAGAGCAGAGCCCCCTGTGCCCCAGATGCAGAGATCTACTTTAAAACTCAAGAAAAGGGTGATCCTCATGAGTAAGAAGCAAAGCAGAAAAGATCATAGAATCTTTCCATGAGGATAAGGACCAAAATACAAATACCAAAGAGGTCAGCATTGAGACTGTAGTCCCATCTGAAATTTCAGAACTGGTCTGAAGCACAAAGAGCCTTTTTGGAAGAACTCAGGAAGGATTTCAATACCCAAATTAGAGAAATAGAAGAAAAATTGACCAATGATTTTAAAAATACGAATAAAGAAATCACAGAAGAATTTAAAAGAACAATTGGACAAATGGAAATGGAAGTACAAACCTAACTGGAGAAAATAAGTCCTTAAAAGGAACCATTGGACAGACAGAAAAGGAGATTCAAAAGTTCACTGAAGAAAACAATTTGATAAAAATTAGAAACAGATAAGTAGAAGCTAATGACTCTATAAGACATCAAGAATCAGTCAAACAGAATCTAAAGAGTGAAAAGATAAAAGAAAATATAAAATATCTAATTGGAAAAACAAATGACCTGGAAAATAGATCCAAGAGAGAAATATCTAATAATTATTGGTCTACCAGAAAGCTATGATGAAAAAAAGAGCCTGGACAATATCATCTAAGAAATCATCAAGGAAAATTGCCCAGAAGTGCTAGATCCAGAGGGCAAAATTGTCATCAAAAGAATCTACCATTCACCTCCTGAAAGAGACCCCAAACTAAAAACACTAAGGAATATTGTTGCCAAATTCCAGAACTATCAAGTGAAGGAGAATATACTACAGGCAGCCATAAAGATACAATTCAAATATCGAGGAGTTACAGTCAAGATCACATAGGAACTTGCAGCTTCTACATTAAACAATCAAAGGAGTTGGAATATGATATTCTGCAAGGCAAAGGAGCTAGGTCTGCAACCAAGGATTTACTGCCCAGCAAAGTTGAGTATAATATTTTGGGCAAAGAGGTGGACATTCAAAGAAATAAGGGATTTCCAGACCTTCCTAAAAAAAGGCCAGAACTCAATAGAAAATTTGATCTGTAAACACAGGTCTCAAGAAAGACATAAAAAGTAAACAGGAAAAAAAAACTTATTACTTAGTATGAGCAAACTGCTTACATCCCTATAAGGGAAGATGAGAATCTCGAGAACTGTATATTTATTATGATATTTATGATATATAAAAGGGATATACAAAGACAGAGGGAGTGGTATAAAGTAAATGATGTCATGATAAAAATATGATTTAAGAGTGTGAAAGGATTGTAATCAGAGATGTGAAAAGGAGGAGCCAGAAAAAGGTAAATCACATCACAGGAAGAGGCACAAAAATATGTTACAGCAGAGAGAAAGAGGGGAGGGAAATGAGCATTGTTTGGGATTTACTTTCATTTCATTTTATTCAAGGAGGGAACAAAATTGAAGTTAAGTAAAGAAATACAACTAGTTCTATAGGCAGGAGGAGGGGAAGGGGGAAAGAAAAGGGAGGGGAGGCTAAAAGGAAGGGAAGAAGTAGTTAGGGAAAGGAGATTAAAAGGTAGAGGAGCTGAAAGAAGGGAGGGAAGACTGAGGGAGGCTGTGGTCAAAAATTAAAACTCTATTGTGGAGGGGAAGGGAGGAGGGAGAATTGAAAGCACAAATGGTGGGAAAGAAGATGGAGGGGAAGACACAGATAGCAATCATAACTGTGAATGGGAATGGGATGAACTCTCCCATAAAATGGAGACGGATAGCAGAATGGATTAAAAACCATAATCTAACAATATGTTGTTTACAAGAAATACATTTGAAATGGAGGTATACACACAGGGTAAAGGAAAAAGGTTGGAGCAGAATATTTTGTACTTCAGCTCATGTAAAAAAAACAGGGGTAGTAATGCTAATCTCAGACAAGTCAAAAGCAGAAATAGATCTAATCCAAAGAGAGGAGGAAGGAAACCATATCCTGCTAAAAGGCACCATAGACAATGAAGCAATTTCATTACTAAACATACATGCTCCAAGTGGTTTAGTATCCAAATTCTTAGAAGAGAAGTTAAAGGAGTTAAAGAAAGAAACAGACAGTAAAATTATACTAGTGGGGGACCTCAATCTCCCCGTCCCTGAACTTGATAAATGTAACCTCAAAATAAACAAGAAAGAAGTTAAGGAGTGAATAAAACTTTGGATAAGTTAGAAATAATAGAGATCTGGAGAAAATTGAATGGGGATAGAAAGGAAAATACTTTTTCTCAGTGGAACATGACACATATACAAAAACTGACAATGTACTAGGCCATAAAAACCTCACAATCCAGTGCAAAAAGGCAGAGATAGTCAATGCATCCTTCTCAAATTATAATGCAATAAAAATTATATGTAATCCAAGGCCATGGAAATATAAACCAAAATAAATTGGAAAGTAAACAATCTAATCCTAAAGAATTAGTTGGTTAAACAACGAACTATAGAAGCAATTAACAACTTCATTCAAGAAAGAAAACCTACCAAATCTTAAGCAATTCTTAGGGGAAGTTTTATATATTTGAATGCCTACATGAATAAAATAGACAAAGGGAAAAATCAAAGAATTGGGCATGCAGCTGAAAAAGCTAGAAAAAGAACAAATCGAAAATATCCAAGTAAATACCAAATTAGAACTACTGAAAACCAAAGGAGAGATTAATAAAACTGAAATTAAGAAAACTATTGAATTAATAAATGAAACTAAGAATTGGTTTTATGAAAAAAACCAATAAAATTGATAAACTTTTGGTCAATTTGATTAAAAAAAGAAAGAAGAAAACCAAATTACCTATATCAAAAATGACAGGGGTGAACTAACCTCCAATGGGAAGGAAATTAAAACAATAATTAGAAATTACTTTGCCCAACTGTATGCCCATAAATTCTAAATGAGATGGGTGATTATTTTACAAATATAAACTGCCCAGATTAACAGAAGAGTATTATTAATTAAAAAAACCATGGATAGACTTGCATAAAATAATGAAGAGTGAAATAAGGACAACTAAGAGATTATTGTATGTAGTAACAGCAATGTTGTTTTAAGACCAACTTTGAAGTAATGAGTCATTTTGACTATTACAAACCTAACATAGCTCTAAAGGACGTATGAAGACAGACACTATCTACATCCAGAGAAAGAACTGATAAATACACACACATATGCACACACATGCACACATTTGAGTCTAATGGCAACCATCTCTAGGGCAGGGTGGGAGGGAGGAAAGAAAAAATAAATCGTTATGCATAAGTTCATTACATATTTAAAAGGCATAGCAAGTTGTACATAATAGAGTTGCCATTTCATGTGCAATAATTTTTTATTATACAATGTTATGGAAATGCTTATTTTATTCTATAAATAAATAAAAATTTTAAAAAACATGGTAATGTGAAAAATACTCTAAATCTATGTTATTAAAGAAATGCAAAATAAAAGAACTTTCACATTCATCAGATTGGTTAATATGACAAAAAAGGAAAATGACTAATGCCATTGAGGACAGAAAATTTGGGACACTAATTGTGAACTGATCCAACCATTCTAGAGAATGATTTGGGACTATGCCAAAAGTGTTATAAAACCATGCATACCCTTTGATCCAGCAATGTCACTGCTGAGTCTGTATCCCAAAGAGATTTTAAAAAGGACATATATGTGCAAAAATATTAATAGGAACTGTTTTTGAGGTAACAAAGAATTGGAAATTGAAGGGATGCCCATCCATTTGGGAATGGCTAAACAACTTTTAGTGTATGACTGTGATAGAATAGAACATTATTGTATTTTGAATTTGATTTGTTTTGATGGTAATGAAATAACAATCAGGATGGTTTCAGAAAAACCTGGGAAGACTTATATGAGCTGATGCAATGTGAAATGGGTAGAACTAGGAGAACATTGTGTGTAGCAAAGCGATATTTTAACAATGATCAGATGTAAAAAGATTCAGCTACTCTAATCAAGAAATGATCCAAGTCAATTACGAAGGACCCATGATTTTCTCTCCAGAGAGAGAACTGATGTACTCCAAAGACAAACTGAGAAATAATTTTGCTTCTTTAATTTTGTTTTGTTTTTGCAACAGAATAAATTTGGAAAAAGGTTTTGCATGATTTCACATGTATAATTGATACCATTTTTCTTGCTTCCTCAATGAGTGAGGGAGTTCTGGGAGGGAGGGAGAGAATTTGGAAATCAATTTTTAAAAAATGAAAGTTAAAAAATTAATAAATAATGACTTTAATAAAAAGCAATATATAAAAAATGTTGACTTGAGTGGGCACATGAGAAATCAGTTAATCAGAAGCTTGCGACACTCTATACTAAGTAACATTCTGAAAATGAGTGAAGGTAACTCCAGAAGGTAGCATAGCAGACCATTTTTCTTCTGAACTATTCTTTAATAGAGTGTGAGGTGTCTCTTGCCAACTGATATTCTCTCTACTACCTTGTGTCTGAAGGCAGAGAAAAGAACGTTTCTTAATTCATTCATCCCAACCAGAGGAGGATCAGAGTGAGGAAAAGGAAGTGAACTGGAGAAAATGGGCTCTTTTTACTCATGATCTGTCTCATTTAATTTTCTTTATATGTTTACCTGCTTTCTCTGAGCTTCCATTTCATCTAACCAAATACACTCAATCCTATAAACCTCAAAAAACATACACACAAACATGGGAAGATAGAGATAGATCCCTCGTCCCTTACAAAAAAGAGCAGAGAGAATGAGAGAAATCCAAAAAAAAGCAACATTTTCTTGGGCCTGACTCTCCAGCCCTCCCTCCCTTAAAAAAATCTTGCTTTCCTTGTGGTGACTTAGGACTTACAACAACTTATAAACATTCTGCAGAGACTGTTTTCTGGAAAAAATGAACAGTAAAGATTAACCTCTTAACTCTCTGCAATAAACTTTGCCTTCCCATACATAGGGAAACATTTTTTTCTTTGCTTCTAAAACTCCCAGTTGTCAAAGTCTCTCCACTTGATTATTACAATTTTAATTCTAAAATTTTCTTTTAAAGTGCACATAGAAACGATAAAGGACTAGTTATTTAACATCTGTGCCTATTTAACACAAAGGCTGGTCCTGTTGTTTTTAACCATTAGAAAACAATTACAGTCCCTCTCTGGAAGGGCAGATTGAAAGAAGTTCCTTATGTGTTTGTGCCAGAAAGAGTTGATGCATGCTAAAATGACTAATGTCGAAAAACACCCTAAATAAATGTTACTTTCTACTTAAAGCACCAGATCAATGACTCTGGGAAAACCAAAATCATATATTCCAAACTATTGGATTTTTAAAACCAACTAACTCCATCAACTCCCAATTTATATACAGAGGCTTGAAATGTAGTACTCTAAAGTGGATTTTTTAAAAAGTGAAATGCCTTAATTCATTCAATAAGAGATTTAGAAGTAGGGAGCTAAAAGATTATTTGGCACAATCCCCTAATTCTTCAGAAGAGGAAAATATGAGATCAATTGAGATTAAGCAACTTTGCCATGATCACAGTGATAATAAATAATAGATTTAAGAGTCAGATCCAAGATAATCTGTTGAAAATTCAGGGTCTTTTTCACTGTGCCCTGTTGCCATAATTGAAAAAAAAATGATGAAAAAAGTAAAGTTTCCTTACCCATATCTTGGATCCAACGCAATAGCTCTGGGATGCTCCATAGCACCTGCTATCAGCGTTGTTCTTAAGGTGCCATCTAATTTAGCCACTTCAATTTGATCCAAATTGCTATCTATCCAATAAATATTTCCTGCAATCCAATCTACCGTCAGACCTTCTGGAGTAGCAAGGCCATGTTCTACCACCACTTCAATTGCTCCTACACCTACAAAAAGAAAAGAAAAAAAGAAAGAAAAAGAAAGAAAAGAGAAAAGAGAAAAAGCACATTTTACCTATGTCCCGATCTGAGAAAAGGAAAATGTCTTATTGAATTATGGTCAGTTGTGTAGGACAAACACCCACCTCCCCTTATTCTACTGAGTAAAGATGAGGAAACCTATAACCTAAATGACAGTAATAGTTGCTGCAGTACCTAAAAAACAGTCCTGTCAAATCATGACTATGCAGGTACTGGGTTATTCTTCTCTGATAAAATAATATTCACTGATTTTCATCACTTAAGGAAGATAGTGGTTAACCAAGTCTCTATTTTCCACGTTCTTTGTGTCTTGGTATGGAATACTTTCACTTATTAATTTATTTAAAGTGCTCATTAGTAGAATCAGAGAAGGAACTGAGAGAACAGTGTTTCCTTCCAAGGCACTAACATGTGTGTGTGTGCATGTATGTGTGTGTGTGTGTGTGTGTGTGTGTGTATGGAGGGGGGAATGGGAAGGAATGGGACTGTAGCACTCTTGGTTGCAACCTCTATCCTATGGCCTGTCATTCATCCTTAACTAGATTGCCTTCAATGTATAGTGAAACTACCCCTGTTCTTTTTTCCTTCCACAGGATGCTACCCCCATTATCATGGGAATCCTTTCCAGGGCCCACTTCCCTCCACAGATGCATTACTCAGATATGTTCTATGGGATGAAACTCTGGAGACCACTGACTTTTATTTGACTGTATGGAAATGTGTCAGGTTCTCTGGGAAATGCCCCCTCCCCTCTCTCTCTCTAGCATGATTGTATTTGGAGTGTAATCTTTGACACCATCTGAACTTGCTCTGGATGTAAAAATTGCAAATTATAATCCTGTATATAAGATGTTAACCTTTATCATAGGACAGTAAGGCCAGGGAAGTGAGGAAAAATCATATATCAATTCCTTGAGTTTTTAAAGACTGGAGTATTATTAAGTTATCTGAGCTGATGAAGTGTTGACTACAGATGTAAAAACTTACGAACCCAATTTTTTATATATGGTACTTTTCCTGAAGACTTGATTATAGAACTGATATTTTGTGTAAAACTACCTAAAGTGTAAGATAATATTCTAAGAGATTTATGTTAAATTATCCTTAGTTGGGCTTAAGAAATTATTTCGTGGAAATATTCCATGGATAGTATAATTTTTTGGAGTATAAAAATATTGTGTTATATGGCAACTGAAAAATAGCATTTCTAATATTTCCCTTTAAAAATCTTTAAATTTGTTACATATACTAATTCTGGTGGAATGGAATATTTAAATTACACAGAGATTAACTGATACATTGGGGTTGACAATGGGTTCATCATTTACAGGTACTGATGTTTTCTGACAAAATCAAATAAAAATGTTTTTTTATAGAAATCTTGAAAACACTGATTATTTACCTAAAAAAATTACTACCATTTGGCTTACTTGTAAACCTTAGAAAGTAAAAGTACAGGAAGCAGAAGAGGACAATTTTAATTAGTCCTCTATGAATCAGAATTTTAACTACCTAGCATCTGTCATTCATATCAAATCAACAAATATGTCAGGAAAAAATACCATTACTGTATTTATTTTCAACAAAGAGAAACTAAGAATCATATACTTCAAACAATACATAAAATTTCGATTAACTCTCCTGGTATTTAGCAATGCAAATAGTAACAATGTATAGAACAAGCTGTCAATAGTCCAAAAAATGTTTATCTACTGTAATGGCTATACATTTTAATCAATGGTCTTACTTTCCAACACTTTATTGTTTCTCCACAGGCTTTAATTTTGGAAGCTTAAGCCAAATGAAATAATGCTGTTCACATTTTATTTCATTACTAAGTATTTGGGGGAGGTTTGATGACCGACCCAATAACATCTTTCACTGTATCACGTTGAATTATTTTCTCCTGGAGCCAAATAACCAGACTACAATGATGCTAAAGAGTAAAGTTTTGACATGGTCACTTTTCATAAATTACAGAAGTGACTTTCAAAGCAATTAACAACTTGAAAGGGAATATAATGCACCTAAGTGGTTATCCAAACCTAATGAAAAGAAATAATTTTAATTTCGACAGAAATATTTTATGCTTACCATTTAGAGGAATGAATCATGTGAAAACAGAAGGGAGAAAAAGCAAGAGTGGAATGTTCTTCACACTAGGACTTTATTGTTTTGTTTTCAGTTATACTGCTTTTTGACTAAATTGATCATTAACGGAAAAACATGAAGCAAATTACTACAACTTCAAAAAAATCAAGTCGTCATGTAGAAGGCAATATTTTTTTCTGTATATATATGTGTGTGTGTTTAATATATATTAATATACATCTGCTTTTCTTGTACAGATAAGCTCATTGCATAAAATAATATAACAATTGTCACTTACATACCACTTCAACTTTAAAAAACACTCGGCAGTTATTATCTCATTAGATCTTTACAACAGATCTATGAGATAGGTGCCATTACTATGCCCATTCCTCATCCACATACAACCTATTTCTTTTTTCTCCCTCGACCCCATGCCTACCCCATGAACTTGTTGTTTTTTCATATTAAAGTGCTTTCCTTCATTTCTCTTGTCTAAAGAACTAAGGTAGACAGAGATCAGGACTTGTGCAGGCTGCCTCAGCTGAAGCATGACTTGAACTCAGGTCAGTCTGACTCCATGTCCAGTGATCCAACTGGTGTGACACCTACTTCCCCTAAAATAGCATAAAAGATGAATAATCAATTCCCTGGAAATAGAAACCCAAAGTACTGCCAGTAGCTTTTATACAATTTATGTGAGAAACCCACACTTTATTAGAAATGATCTGATAATATCATTTTGGTTGGATAAATTTACCTAAAAAGTAGAACAAAAGTATATACCTCCACTTTCTGAAAGTTTGCCTCTGTAAATTCTGTCCTCCACAACATCTGTCCAATAAAGTAAGCTCTGACTGAAGTGAAAATCAAGGGCTATTGTGTTTCTTAATCCAGGAACAAGCAGACTGTAGTCTCTCTTGTGAAGATCAATCCTTCTGATCTCATGTCGTATAGAAAAAATGATGAATGCTTCAAAGGGATCTGAAATTAAATGTATATTAATAGATATGCTTTAAGAATACTAAGATACTCTAGCAAATGGAAGGAACATTTTTAGAGAGAAATACCCTTTTTAAAATATATATGTAATTTATGCTATCATTTCATTTCATGAAAGGAAATATTTCTTTTAACTCACAGTTTAAGAGGAATTTGGAAAATATAGGTTTCAAAGTATCTAATAACAGGATAAAAAAGAAACTTGGTCTCTTGAATGCATATGCTTTTTTATGTATGAAAAACAAAAACTGTGTAACTCAACAGGTTTCTTTTTCTGTCTTGCTGCCAGAAAATCTATAGCCAAATTTATTCTCCAAATGTGTTATCTCAGGGGCCTGAAAACATTTATTTCCTCTCTTTCCTAGAGTTTTCTTCTGATATGATTTTTGTTTAATTTAATTTAAAATATTTTGTTTCCTCTTTTTAAAAATCTACACTCAGGCTCAATAAAGTGGGAGAATGATAAATCATGTTGCACATATATGTACATGTTTTATATTTGTGCATACATGTATGAACATATGTATACATAATATGTGCATCAAAAAAATGAACTGAAAGTAAAAGTTAAATTCTTCATTGTTTAGGTTTAGATTAGGATTTGGGGGGAATAATTCAATTTCTGTGATTTTACTGGTGTGAGAAACTGCCTATGTGATTATGCATATAGAAAAGGTACCTATAATTTATAATCTTAGAGCCTTGACCAACATATTTTGAAGCTATGTGAATGCATAATTACTTAGCATACTTGTCAGAGGATGGACTTGAAGGATGCTGTTACAATTCCAAGGCTCATCTCTCTTTTTATTATAGAAGACTTCTCAGATTTAACATTTATGACTGAAATATATATATATATATATATATATATATATATATGTATGTATGTATGTATGTATATGACAGACCATGCTTTATTTCTGTTAAGTATCTTGGGAACTCCTATAGTTCCTTGGCTGTTCTATTGTTTGTTTTACAACTCCAGGCACACATTTTTGGTTTTAAATTCCTTTGTAAGGCACAGTAATTAAACAGGTATTTGTTGAATATCTAGTACTATGGGAAGTACAACCAAAGGATAAGCCTCAGTGTCTCCCCTCAAGGAGCTTATTAGTGTGTTAATAAATTGTAATGTTGAAAGAAATCCTGGGGAAAATAGATAGAACGCAAAATAAGGGAAAAACTGTAGAATTGAAATCTCAGAAAAACTGAAAACAGAAGCTTCATTGGGTGAAAAAACTTCTCATTAGCTAGTTAAATATTTTAAATCCCCAGGGAAAAACTAAAATCAAATGAGTTCTGGCAGTCCACTATATTCTGCTGTCGTGTTTCAGAACAATAAATCCCTATCATTGAAATAAGCATTACCTCTACAGAATGATGCATTGTTCACACTTAACATGGTCAAAAACTGATCTGAGGCAGCACAGGGCTCCCATCATAAACTGAGATTGTTGCCTGTATCCTTGCTGATAATGCATATGTATGTCATACATATTAATGCTTTAATACACATACATATACTCTCAAAAGCTGGGAGCTACATCATCTTCCTATTGAGGAACACCACCCTTCCCATAAGTTTTAGAGTAAGCAGTACTATCAGGATCATCTTAATGAAATTTTATAATGAAGATGATTTGTTGTGATTGATGTGTTAAGGAAAGTAAAATCATATTTTCTCCCCCACCATAGGGGAGCTCAAAATGCTTCAAATTTGTATACACAGCAGTGTCTGAGAGGTAAGCAGTTGTTGAGGGTTTTCATCTTATAAGAGAAAATTTAGTCTGAAGGGGTTCAAGTTTTCTCTAAAGGCAAATAATTGTCAACAAAGTTCCATTGGCCCTGAGCAAAGATCCATCAGGATGGTAGTGTTGCCAACTGTGAGGGATTGTGATACTGATTGAAACTTAATACATATCTATTGATTTTGATTTTATGATGCATGATAAACCAGCTTTTCAATGGTTAAGGCTCATATGAATTGACAGATTCTCTAATCTTGCATCAAGATAGCCTGACTAAATTTTTTCTTGTTTTAAGATACTGTGACCTGATAAAATGATTACTTCTGCTTTAAGGGGGGAAAGGTATATTAAGATTAAGGAACATATAAAAAGGAGAGTACAGACACATAAAGACCACATATCTGAATTCCTTTTACCAAAAGAAATCTTACATATGTAACATACCAAACCAGAAATGCTTCAATTTAAATATCATGTATTAAGTTCCCACACTGTGGTATGTTAAACCAAAACAGTTCATGTCCTCAAGGAAATAAAAGTTTATTGCTCAATTGACAAATAAGCAATGAATATTGACATTGAGTTAGCTTTTGTACATAGATAGACAACTTGAGACTCAAAGAGATCTAGATTCAATCCTATCTCTTACATATAACATCTGCATGACCCTGGCACCCTGGGTATGACCCTAAACACTCCTGATATCTAATACAGGGATATTTAATGTGTGTGTGTACACGTGTGTGTGCATGTATGTGTGTGTATGTGAACTATCTCTTTGGCAATCTGGTGAAACTTATGTATCCTTTCTCAGAATAATGCTTTTAAAGGTTTAAATAAAACACATAGAATTACAAAGAAATCAACTATATTTAAATAAAGACATTTTTTCTTTTCCCCCATTCAAATTCCAGGACCCCCTGAAGCCTATTCACTGATTCCCTGGTCCACTGTGTGAATACTAGTTAAGAAGCCCTGCCAGAATTTGAAGAATAGTTGTTTATATACATTGGTACAGGATGTTTTCTCACTACAGAGTTTGAAAAACCTATGAAATTACAAGTCCTGTCACACAAAAGAGTGTATGCATTTCTAGATGTAGACATATATTTAGAGGCAGAAAGAATTTTAAGACTAAAAAGTCTAATCTTCTAATTTTACAGAGGAGGCAATTGAGACAGAGACAGGTTAAATGACTTGTCTAATAGAACCAGATTTTTTATTTTAATTTTTTGGTCATAAGGGAGGAGACTTCCATCTGAAGGAGAAGGAAGTTTAACATCATTGGCATGTAAGCACAAAAGGAATCAATAAAATGTATTTAAATATGTATAGCAAGGACAGAAGGAGAAGGGGTAGAGTGGGAAAATAACAATTTACTGGTATGTTTTAATTTTAATAGAATTGGATTTATTTTTCTTGGAGTTGAACTCAGTTTGGAATGAATGTCAATGGCATTCTGAACTAGACATCAATTTTCACTTCTAGTGATTTTTTTCAGTTTATCTATTCCGCATCAATCATTAAACTTAAATACCCCAAAATATCATAATATGCACAATTGCAAGAAATGACTTGAGAATTATCTACTTCAGAATATTCCATCTGATATTATATGTACAAATCTCCAAACGCCATACTTTTCATATTCTCAGTGTGGAAGGATGTGTTTGAAAATGTAGCATATCCATCAATTGACTGGGACTCTATTCTGTATGGAAGATGTAGTACTCATGTCCTCGATATACTATTAACCTTCCTAGATTTTTTTCTATTTTTGTATGTGTGTTCTCTTAATGACTTTCATAAAACAAAATATGAAAACAAGAGATGAGATATCTTGCTAGGCAAAAGATTCCTCCAAACTTCCCCCAGGGCACCTTGGCATTGTATCTGAATAGTTATTTCTATAGAAAGTGCCACAGATTTTTATTAGTTATTTAATTCAAATAATACATGCTCTTGCTATTCCACACTTCCCCAAATTTTATTATTGCATGTTTTTCATAACACATATTAAGATATTTCTAATTTATCTTCTGTTTGAGTATTTAAGTGCTAAGTAGGCCAACTCTGCTCTAGTTTAATATATCATTTACTTTCTCTATCCCCTTAGAGCTATGAAAAAGGAAATGTTAAAAAGCAACATGAATTTTTTAAAAAAGAGTCAAATTGAAAATTAGGATTTGTGAGCTCTAGATCTGGCTCTCTAACTTAAACCATTACTTTGTATTTGCTTATCTTCCCAATTTTGTACATTTTGTAACTCTCACTTCCACAGAGGACGTAAATCCCTTAAGGAGGGGTTTGCTTTATTTTTCTCTTTCTTCATATCTCTAGCATTTACATAACACATTGGACAGAGTGGTTATTTCATGTTTACTAAATTGTACCCAGTTACATTTACAGTTAGATGACTTCATGGGTAGAGTGCTAGGCCTGGAAGCCTGAAGACCTGAACTCAAATTTGGCTGTAGACACTTACTAGCTATGTGACCTTGGGTAAATAACTTAAATTGTTTGCACTAATCCACTGGAGAAGGAAAAATGCCAAACCACTCTAGTGTCTTTGCCAAGAAAAGCCCCTGGATCATATTGGTGTGATATGGCCCTCAGGGTCATGAGGAGCTGAAAATGAGTGAATGACTGAATGATAAAAACAACCAGTTACAACTCATTTAAACTCCCTAGGTCTCAGTTTCCCCATGTATAAGATGAAAGATGTTAGACTAAGTAATCTCTAAGATCCTTGTAAGACATAAATTTCTACAATTTTGTTTATGACCAAATATGGTCCATGTTGAGCAAAAAATAATGGACAAGATGATCCGTTTAGATGTCTATCACATCTAAGTATTCTATGGGATTTGACGACTGACTCAGTATTTCCCAAAGACTATTGTTGTGGTTATCACCCTCTTAAAATTTCTTCCTGAATTCTACCTGTTAGGCCAGAGCTGTGTGACACTGTAATAACAGAATACTGTTAGTCTGTGTTAGGAATCAGAACATTTGAATGTTAAGAAAAAGTAGGAAAGTGTCATAAGGAAAAGAGCAGATAAAGAAAAGGAAGTGAGGGAAAGAAGATATGAGGAGGAAAATACAAATGAAAGAGCATCTTGGGGAAAGAAAAATCACAAGTGTTCCGGATGAAGCAAAATTAAAGAAACCAAGAAGTTCAGCAGAGAAACAAGAAAGCACATTATTATGTAAACAAGTCCTATGTATATAAATTCACAGTGTCATGCACAATCTTCTCCTGTTCTACATTATGTATGAGCATTCTGCTTTAGTGTGATATTTAATTAAAACAAATTAAAGAAATTTTCAAAAATGTATATTATTAAGGAAGTTCATTAAGGAATTTTACAAAGGAGGTGATCAATAGTGTAAAATAATGCTGTCCATTGAATGACATCAAAGGAAATACTGCTTGATTTGTCTAGGAAATTATGAATTACATTAGAGATCATAGTTTCAGTGAAAGGCAATGGAGAGTGATAGAAAGAGCCCTGGATTTGGAGTCAGGGGAGATGTAGGTTCGGATCCCAATTCCAGTAGTTTATTGCTGTATTACTTTGAGCCTATCACTTAACTTCTCCAAGATTGAATTTCCTCATCTGTCAAATGAGCCTGAATTATTGAGGTATTGCGCAGAGGAAAATTCATAAGCTTCAAATAGTAAATAAATATGTTACTTATTAATTGGAATGATAGGTCCAAAACTAGCTCAAAGGAAGCTTATAAAGGAAAGAGGTGGAAGTGAAAATGATTGCAATAAAGGGAGAAAACAAGTAGAAAGAATAATGAGATAAAAAGGGCAGAGAAAAGGGGGATAATTAAAAAGTTGTTGCTTGATTTGAGGCATAAAAATAAATGTTTGTTTCTTTTCCAAAAAAAAAAAATACGAAGAGTTTCCAGTAGAAGTGGAAAAAATAAAACACAGAGAGCACCTTCCAGTGAAGGCTGAAATTGAAGATACGCAGAAGGAAAGGAATAGAAGAGTAAAATGAAAATCTCCATTTTAATTTTATTTATGGTTCCCTAGTACATATTGGAAACAAAAGAAACATTTGCAATAAAATTTTATTAAAAACAAAAATAAATTAAAAGATTAAAATGAGCAAGGAAAACAAAAGTTTACAAATTCAATGGGCTCTATCTCTAAATATATATATATATATATATATATATATATATACATATATGTATATACATACACATATATTATAAATACATGTATATGATTTAAAGGATTTCCCTTTGGCAAGAAAAATTACAGGGAATGACTACTGAAAAAATATACATATTTTATAGGACACATATTGTAATATATATTGGCTTTCATTTAATCCACATGCCCTCAACCAATTATCTAACTCTATAAGAGGCATAACAGTTGCTCATCTACATGAGAAAAGGCACCTTCCTCACTCAGAGGTCACTATAGCAGGTCAGTCACCCGCGCCCCCGAGAGGGAATACAGTGAAAAATGGGTGAATTAAACCAATAATTACATTATCTAGTTATAATAAAAAAAGTTGAGTTATTACAAAAAAAATCAAAACATTCACTATACACTTTTTCTTTTGATGTGCAAGGTTAAATTTCACCTTTAACAATGACAACAAAACCCCTCTTACTTGTGATGTTTAACATTGTTGGTTAGTTAGCTAAGTTTCTTCAAGTCTCTCACAGAAGGATCTATTTTATGATTCAGCTGACTTTCTGTACTTCTATGAAGACTTTTTTGTCCTTTTGTGTTTTAGTGTTTTTCAGATTTTATTTTTTGGTAAATCATTAAACTAGTCAAAAGTTTGGCTGTATGAAGTATGCTCAATGAAATTCAGAAAGGGATATGTGGATTATATAGTTCTTGTTAGCATCATGTTTACTGGGAAATGAATTTAGGGTATTGCCTAGCCCTTTAAAGATGCCATTCTGTAAATAAAACCTAAACCACATATGAAATATTGCTGCTTTCAAACAGGAAAATGTTATACTACTACCTGTTATCTTCAGAACTAGGAACAGGAGAGGTAAATTAGAGGGATTTTCTCAACAATCAGTCACTTATTTTCAAATGTTGAATAATTTCAATAATAAGCTTAAATTGTTTTTAATTCCTTTAGAGTGTAAAATGACTGTGGAGAAGTTCAATAATTTTGGCATCTCTATCCAAAAATCAGATATATTGTCAAATTCTGGCTGGGGATATGGACAAAAATTGTATCTGAGGTCAAAATTTTGTATACAGAAATTTAACTTTGAACATGTATATGAATGAAATGTGTAATATCAGCAAGACAAATTCCTGATATATTTTATTGTCTCAGCTTCTCACATCAGTAGTCTACAAAAGGATCTTATGAGAGAAAAGGTGATATAAATATCTACCAAATTTATGCTTCTAAAATTTCAAGCTTCATGACTAGAAAGAAAAGCCAAAGTAACTTTTGTTTTAAAATATAATTTAAAAGTTATAAAAAATAATATATAAATAGAATTTAATATTGTGTGATATGTAAGCAATTACGTGCTATTTGTTCAAACTATCTATCACTAGAGGGATGATAAAAAAAAAAAGAGACCCTCGCACCCAAGTAATTTACACCTGTGTTCTGGAGACAAGGCATGAGATAAGATTTATATGAAGTAAGAAATTATTAAGTACCAAAATGAATAATATATCTAATGAATACTTCTGATGTTGAGAGAGAAATATAGGTTTAAATGGTTTTGGAATATTTTCACAAGGAAAGACAAACTGAGCCTTGTAGGATGGACAAAATTTAAATATGTTCTAGAAAAATAGAACAGCATGAACAAAAAGGCTTTGAATTTAGTATAAATTTGGAATAAAATCCATGAGATTTTGAGGAACTAACCCTTCTTGGAGTGCTGCCCTAGAGAGGAGATTAGGTTTAGACAGAAAGTGAAAGCTCAGATTATGGGTGGCCATGACTGCCAGGCTGTGAAACTAGACTTTTCATGAAAAGATTGACATGTTGTAAATGATGTCTGAAAAAGATGAGTATCTTTGTGGAGTAAAATGTATTGAAATAGGGAGGAAATGGTGCTAATGATTTTGGAATCTGATTCTGGATTGAAGATTAAAGTCAGTCAATGGTTAACATATATTTATTAAGTACCTACTATGGGCTAGGCATTGTGCTAAAGTCCTAGGGATACACAGACAAATTATAATATTTATCTCAAATTTATTGGGATATTTATTTTTGCTCTCCTAACTGTGATTGTGATTTATTTTGGGATTATGAGACCATTAATTTAAAGCTGCAAGGGATCTTGGAGGCCACTGAGTCCACTCCCACCTTCATTTTTACAGAAGAAGGAACTGAGTCTTGGAGAGATTAAGTGATTTACCAAGTTTATGTCTTAAATAAAATAAAAAATATGCAAAATGAAATAAAATAAAAATATACACAAATCTACTTACCAATGCTAGTACAACTTTCACCATCCATATTTAGTTTCCAACCTTCATAACATGAGCACTTGACTGAATGCTTATGTTGTTCACATACTTGACTACATTTAAGGTGTTTACTACAATAATCCACAATTTCACATGTTTTGTTATCAGGGTTGAGTTGTAGTCCCGATGGGCATGAACACACAATTCCTCTCCCAGGAACCACAGAGCAGTGATTGCTACAGCCTCCGTTGTTCAGAGAACATTCATCTTCAAGAAAGGAAAAATAAAATTAATAAGGGCGGTAATCAATCTCCATCTGGTAATCACTACCAATTAAGCTCAGTTATATGATAAATAATTTGGAACCTGAGATAGCATAAATTTGGATAGGGAATAAGCCTATTGTCTTATGGAGTAGAGTCAGTCAGGGAAAATCTGAAGAGAAAATCTGAGTACCCTAAAAATCACCCAATCAGAAAGGTTTTCTTCTCTATATGGCTTTGGAAGGTGGATTATCAAAGCTTGGAGAGGTAAAGTAAGCTCATCCTTTTCCCAGTTGTTGTTGTGAGGGAAAAAATGTTGAGCAAAACCTCTCTGTTATGTAACTTCAACACTACAGGGATCAAAATGGACCTAAATTGCTGCCTTTGCTGAAGACTCAGTATATGATAAAGTAAATGAGGCTGTCTCTCCCTCACTGCTTGTAGAGACCCATGATTTACTACATCAATGTACTGCACATAGAGGGCATTCAGTAGTTGTTGAATAAACACAATTTTTGAAAAGGATTTCTCCTTTGAGAAGGACAATTACATGATATTGTTACTCTAGCCAGTATGACTGATTGTATAGAAACCTGCCTTGAACACATTTTAAAACAGTCCATTCATTAGGTATATTCCAAGATACTATTTCTATACTAGAGAAAAGTACTCATCATCCATAGCAACCATGCGCTATTAGATACTTAAATTACAATATAACCAAACCATTGTTTAGATCTTAAAGATTCTTTCCTTCTTTCTTTCCTTCTCTGTCTGTCTCGATCTCTGTCTGTCTCTCTCCCTTCTTTCGTCTTCTTTTTTTTTTTACTTTTTTGAAGTTGCTCAGGATCTCTTGTACAAATTTAATTTTGTCTATTGATGGATAACAATGTTATTTTACTCCTGGATTGAGAGTTACAACTAATTAGAACAAATATCCCATATTCATTCAGCATTCTCCATTTTTCAAAGTCTAGCTATAAGGTATTTTTACAAAATCATCTACATTTCCTATCTTCTCACTTTAAAAGGAAGCAACAGAAATAAGTAAAGTAAAATGACCACATTAACAATTTTCTTTAGGTATTCAATCCAAGTATGCTTTGATTTTAGAAGAAAAAGATTAGGTCCATTTCTTGGTTCAGCCAAGAATATTTGCTTGCCCTTAACCATTATCATTTCAAAACAGCAGTCATTTTAAAGTATTTGCCCCATTTTAGCTCAATTGACATTCTCTTCCATGAGAATTGCAATGAAGAAATGTCAGTCTGCCCAGCAGGCGACATAAAATTGCTACAATGCTCTTTCAGCTCATTTCAAACATGAGTGTTTCTTTAGTAGTGAGTGTCATTTTTTGATATCATCTGCAAAATTAAGATATAGATTTCAATAGAAGAATTTTTACTTTGAAAACCCAAATTGGACAAATAAATTTAATTTCAACATTTACATAATATATGTCGTATCTTTTTTCATAGCCTGACAGCTGTTACTAAATCCTACGCCCACTTTTAAAATACATTGTTTTAAAACCTTTAGACAGTGTGCTTGCTTCTTCTGGGTTCCTCTAATTCATTTCTCTTTGCCCTCCAAATCATTTAAGACTATCCCCTTGATAAAATTATTTTTGTCTTTGTTAAAAACAAAAAACAAAAAAAACTGTCTCATGAGTCCATACTGTAATATAGTTTTGTAAAGCTACCTATGATTTTTGTCTGTCTCTATTTTTATTTTTAATACATTAGAATTTTCATCCTAAAGATGAAGGAAATGACTGATCTATGGATAGCTACAGAGAGGAAAAGTGATTTTTTTTTCTCAGCAGAATCTTTTGAAGAATATCTTCAAAGTGACTTTGTTTTTGGAATAGACATAGCCACAGAGGCACATGGAATATTCCCTCTTTCACAAAGTCACACAGTTTTAGAATTGGAAGGGATAACTTACTCCTACATACTCAACAAGTATTAATCCCACTACTGCTGAAGACCTCAAACTGGGGGTGAGTGAGTGGCTACATTTGGCCAGGATGGAAAATCATTACCTACTGTGGGTAATGTAAAGATTAGAAAGGTTTCCTTTAAAACAATCCTACATTTATCTCCCTTTTACTTACCCATCTCCCTCCACCACCCTCATTATTCTTACCTCTACTATCTAGGGCCAAAAAGAACAAGTCAAACTCCTCTTCCATGTGACAGTCTTTCAAATTTTTGAAAACATCTATCCTATTCCATTTAAATCTACTCTGCAGACTAACCATCCTTAGTCTCATCATCTACTTCTTCTGTGACATGAAATCCTGCCTTCATTTGTGTCCTTTAACATTCCATAGCCTATAGGTGAAGAGGAAAATTCACGAGGATCCTCTGTTGTTCACTTCCCTCTACTTTCTTCACTTTTTTTTTGTTGCTGAGTCCCTGGCTTATTTTCTGGAATTTTGTTACCCTTTAATTGACAATATTTTTGTATCCATAGGACTTGCTGTTTTTTTTATTGTAAATCTCTCCTCATTGTATTATATAAACACTTGCAGTCACTTGCTAGCAGGAAAAGTTTACTCTAGAACCAGTTGCTTTAAGTGACAGAGAAAAAATATCCAGGAAAAGAAATTGACCATAATGCAAATCTAATCAAAGTCTGGGCTGTTGTTTGGGGGCTAAGTTTTCTAAGGAATTGGAATAATTACGCTCATTTTTTCAAATATCTTTTTTAGAACCTTGAGCTCTGTGAAAGAAAAGAGACAAGATTATATAAATTTTAAAAGAATAACACCATTATTGTATATTACTTAACATGCTGTCATTGTTCAATTAATGTTATCAGAATCCATGATAACTTGAGGCTTCTATTTAGCTGTCTTTTTAACCCCAATCATACACCCTCATTATTCCCTCCAGTTATATTCTCTCAGCATCAAGGCTTGTCATTATGCTTATCATTCTGTAAACTCTTCTTCATTACGGTATCGTATGTCACATTCAGTATTGGCTGTATAGCACTTTAAAAAAAATCTCCATGGAAATTCTCTGATCTACTCACAGAGAAAGAAATGTTTCTTTTTTCCACAACCCCTACATTGGAGCTATTTAGTATTAGAGAGTAGTTAAACAAAATTGATTACAAGGCTCAACATTCATCAAATTGAAATGATCATTCTAAATAGCTACAGCAAAATAAAGAAAAATATAAGGTAAGGGCACCATTTGTCATAAACGTCTAAGTGGGATTATACACAATTAGGTAATATTAGGAATTATTCACTATCCAAGTTGTTTCCTTATATAATAGTCCTCATACAATGATAGATCTTTTTTGAAAATGGTTTAATCTAAAGATGTCAAATTTGTAACATCCTTCATATGGCTCAATGAAAACTAGATGCAAGCTCCTGCTTTAGGTCATTCATTGATCAGACATAATAAATTTAATTTTGACTACTTTTTCCACATTGAAGAGTCCTGAATGATTAGGATACCAATTCTTTGGGATACCATTTATTAGTTTTTCATTTCTTCTTCAGAAATCTCTGATAATTTTTAGAATCCCTTCTATAGAAACAAAATTTGTGAAATATGAATCATCAGCTTTCAGTGATAAAAGCTCCATTAAAAAGAAATGATTTAGAGAAACAATATCCTATTGTATTAAGCAGTAGTGGCCAAACAAAAAGGCTTTGATTTCAAAGGAAAATATAATGTGCAAAAGCAAAATGAAGCAAAAAATAAAAACCCCAAAATACCACAGAGATCTCCTTCGTCTGATCCATCAGGGCAATCTTTTCTTCCATTGCAAAGCTTTTCCGGTTGTAAGCAGATGGATGTGTCATTAGCACAAGGGTATTTTGGTGGTCCACACAAGAAACTTTCACAATCATCCTCATCTGATTGATCTGCACAGTCAATATCTCCATCACATACCCAGGCTTTATTAATACATCTCCCTAAGGAAAAGAGAAAGAAATGTACATCAGGTTGTAAAATGGGGCTCTATAGAAATGGATGGTTGGGATTGTCTTCAAAATGAGTAAAATTAGTATTAATAAGAAATTTATTAGCAGATAGTCTAACAATTTGTTTTTTTGAAAGCACTTTGACTAGGCTTGCCATAGAATAATAAGATGCCATCATATTAAAATGAATTATCTTGGTATTTGTTTTAGATCCAAAACATTTTTTATACCTCTAAATAAAGATTCAGTGACTAATTATGAGTACAAATGAACTATTTTAGAGACTAGCTTTATGGACCCACTTCATGTGTCTTCAAAACTCCCAATCACCTTAATAGGAACACTGGAATTATGTAAGTACTATCTGTCTAAATAAGAAGAAAAACAGCCCTCCTGCCCATAACCCTTCCTCATAGCCAGGTACACAAAGAAATATCGTGTCCAACCACACACAGAAAAAGAAATACCGACTTGCTAAAAATACTATCATACTTTATTTTGATAATAGTATCTTAAACATTATATTGTAAGCTCCCTGAGTTCTTGGAACCATCTTTGGAGCACTATTTCTTGCAGAGTGCTTGAATCTATTAGGTGTTTAATGAAAAGTTAATGAATTGAATTGAAACATACTCTCATAATTTTTATTTATTGTTTTAGAAAAAAATTTGGTTTTCTCCATCATGAGTTAAATCTTTTGTTTGCCAAATCATGAAATGTACATGTGAAATATAATCCCTGTTGCACCTTATTTTGTTAGTTCATCCTTTACTGTAAGGTTATTAATCAATAAACGCATGATAAATAAAATAATAAAACAAACATTTTGTTAAAGATAAGAAAATCATAGAATTTTAGGGTTTTCAAGGACATCTGAAATTATCTAGTCTGACCCATACAATATATAATACCCTTCAACAATATCTCAAATAATGCCTACAACAGCTAACTTGACTTGAGCACTTCAAATAATGGAAAACCTACTGACATGGAAAATGATCTATTTCAATTAGGTACAGTCTTAATTATCAGACAGTTTTTTCTTGATATCAGATTAAAATCTTTATCTCTGTTCCCTGTTTTCACTGGTCCTCATTCTGCCCGCTATACTTATAGAGGATAAATACAATACCCTTCTAGGTGATGGATCTTCAGATTGAAGACCATGAGCATGTTTCATGAGCATACATATACACACATGCATATAAATACATACACACACATAAATGTATACATATGTGCATATGATTATCCTAAATTGCTTTTTTCTTCTTTTGAGCTAAGCATTACAAGTCCCTTCCGTTATTCCTCAAAGTACAAGGTGTTGAGGTCACTTGCCATTCTGGAGGTTCTTTTATTAATATCCCAAATGAAATGTGGTACCCAAGAAATTAATATATTATTGTTAGTTTGGAGTAATCATTGGAGAGCACATCAGTACTGCAAGCCCTATTCTTCAGGGCATTATATATTTATTGATGTTGATATCAACTTTTTTTTGGTAGTCATGGTATACTGCTGATCCATATGTATATTTCAATAATCCAAAAGCACTATCTTTTTTACTCATTAGGTGGTATTAAATTACATCTCCCTCATTTTATATTTTAAAACTGATCTTTTGAACTTTAGAGCTGAACTTTATATTTATCCCTGTTCTCTCTTATTTGCCAGTTTGAGTCTATCAGACCAGTAGTCAAGATATATTTTAATACTAACTATAGAATCCCAAACACTGAGTTCTCAGGTTTTTGTCATTTAAGAATGACAGAATTTGAGAGTGAAAACCTTAAAAGCCATCAAAGCCAACCTTTTGAAGAAAGGAGCTCAAACTATAACGTGTTCAACAAATTGTCTTCCAGTTTCTTTCTAAAGATCTCCAAAAAGTGAAGATAAGGGCTGGGGAGGGAAACTGCCATCTCTCAGGGCCACATATTCTATTTTGGAATAGCTTTAATTTTTAGGAAATTTAGGTCTAAACTGGCCTCTTTGATGTTTCTTCACATTGTTTCTGGTGTATCCTATGGAGTCAAATAAAACAAGTGTAAGTTTTGCTCCACATTGTGGCTGTTCAGTTGTTTCAGTTATATCTTACTCTTTGGGACTCCATTTTTGGGTTTTCTTGGCAAATATACTGGAGTGGTTTGTCATTGTCTTCTCCAGCTCATTTTTATAGATGATAAAACTGAGGTAAATGGGGTTAATGACTTATCCAGGGTCACAGAGCTAAGAAGTGTCTGAGGCCACATTTGAACTCACAAAGATGAGCTTTCCTGACTTTAAACCTGGCACTCCATCCATTGAAATATCTCACCCTTCAAATATTTGAAGAAATAGATTATTCCATACTCAGTTTCTTTCATCTTTCCTCTAGGCTACACAGGTCTGGTTCCTGGTTCCTTATATATTATGAACTCAAGGCTTTTCACCCTTCTCTTTATTATTCTTTGGGCAGTCTCTAGCAGGTAGAGACTTTTATTGAGGGATTTGTTTTATGAAGTTTGGATTCAGTTAAAGCGCCTTCCTTGAGGATCTAGAGAGGCACATGGAGCCTTGAGGCTGCAGGTTCCCTACCCCTGCTCTAGTTAATCAAATTTCTTTTTAAACTATGATGTCCAGAACTGAATAAAATTCATCAAGTGAGGGCTTAAGAGGACAGAGTATAGTAGTTCTATTGTCTCTCTAATCCTAGAAGATACATCCCTTTTTTGAGCAGCCCATATTTAGTTAGGGGTTTTTTGGACTGCTGAATCATAATACTGAGTCATTAGCATGCAGCAGACTAAAACCCCCAGGTCTTTTTTTCAGAACAGCTGTATATGCCTCCCCAGTGTTATACTTAGGAAGTTGATATTTTTTATGTCCACATGCAACATTTTTTATTTTTCTTTCTATTGAATTTAATCTTATTAGATTTTTTTTCCTCTAATTTGATTGGCATACTTCCCTTCATCCAAATCACTGATCAAAATGTTGATTAGGACAAGATGGAGGATAGAATTTGTTAACAGAAACTAGAGACCTCTCTCACAACTCCATTGCTCAAATGCATTTCTGATTTCATTTTGGGGATATTCCTTTGAATGATGCGTATCACCATGCATCAATGTCTGCCCATTCTGTGTGACTGTAGTCAATATCATTGCACCAATTTACCATGAGACCTTTCTTATATTGTTCTCATATTGTTTGGATGACAATAGCATATGCCAGCTGGTCACTTCTAGTCCCTCATTATCATTATTTGACCAGCTCATCTTTTTTTCCCTGATCAGAGCTTATTCTGATGGCATCCTTTACTCCACTTTTCTTGCATTATTTCTTGTTTTTAATGTTTTGTATCCTATTCATAGCATACTCTGTATCTCCTCATTTCCAGTTGGAATTTTCTCATTTTTAATAGCCTGGATCAATTTATTAAAGACTATTCTTTGCATACTTTTATTCAACTAGCTATGAATCTACCTAGCATACAAATGACTTTTTCAAATTACTTGTTGAACAACAAATGTGCTATAAATACAATATTCCTTAGGTGAACTAGGCTAATGTCCATATCAAATAGAAAATGTATTTAGCTCAGTATAACCTTTTTAGTCAGGCTCACATATAGCTTCTAATAAGTTTCAAAGCTCTGGGTGTCTCTTTTGAGATAAAGTTTTATTATGGTTCTAAACAAACAAACGAAAAGGTATAGACAAGATAGCTTGCAGGTGTGTAAAAAAAATCATATATACACATACATAATCATATATATAATACATCATTTCTAATTTTAAAAATGCACAAAATAATTGATCAAAATATGTCTAAAGGAAAGATAAACTAATATTTTTTCTTTAAAAATGTTTACTTTGAATAACTCATAAAAGAATAGAATTCAAAAAAATATTGATAAACATTCCAACACTCTCATTTTCCAAAGAAGGATACTGAGATCGAATAAGTTTGGATTATTAGTTCAAGATCTAAAATTTAATTAGATATAGAAAGCAATAACTTGGGTTTTCAAACCCTTTCTAGTGTTATACACTATACCATAATCAAATGATTTCCTATTTATCCCTTTTCTTCCATATGTCTCTGCTGAATATTGCTACTTCTGCAACAAACCGTTTCTGACCTAGAACTGCCTGGTTTTCTATATACATGCTTCCAGTAAAACCCTACTTCAATGCCTCCTAAATAACTAAGTGTGTGGAAGTGATGTTTGGTCCTTGAAACTCATGCCAATAGGTCTTACCAAAGAGTAAAGGTTTCATTTATGGCAAGGTGACAGATTATCATCTAAGCACTAATGTGCCTAAAGTCAGAGAGGCTTATCACCAGAACATTGGTCACAAGGTGAAGAATTACTTTGGTCACAACAAGTCAAAAAGCTCTATAGGAAGTCACAAGGGATGGTGATCTACATTAGCAGAAAGAATGATGATGAAAAAGATTACACTGAGCATATAGAAATTCCGTGATTTTTCATAGTCTTATGACATGTTAGTTTCCACCTATGGTCCTCCATATTCTATATCTCAGACAGGCTAACTTTGCTATAAATCTACTTCTCAGAACCTTAGCAACTTTATAATTATCGTTTGGCTAAAACAATTCTTTACAAATAGTAGTTTAATTAGCTAATGAATGTATTGTTGAAAACTTCCATCAATTTTTTTTCAGGCTGGAAATTTCTCTCTAAAAGTTCAAATTTGCATTTCCCATAGACTTAAAAATGCCCCATCATTAATTTGACCTCAGCACAAGAATGTAATAAGCAAATATGGCATGACAGAAATGTTGCTTCTGCAGGGTGCAAGAACCATAGTTTCCCATCCCTGAATAAAATCATGGAGACCTCTAATGTCTATTTTTATGCAACCATAGTTTTCATTTTAGAGTTAGAATTGTAACTAAAACTGTATCTGAATCTTAGTCTTAATTTCTTTTAGTTCTTTTTAATTTTAATTTAATCTTATAAAAATTTCCATAATTTTACAAATTTGTGGGGTTTTTCCATGTTAGCTTAACTTTAAGTTGTTGCAAATTATTCACATCTGAAGGAAATAATACTGTACTTACCAATTGCTGATTAATGAATATAATGAGAAATCCCCAAATTAAACTTCCTATCACACTGAGAACATTATCAGCTGTTAGTCACTAAGTTTAAACATGAATAATATTTCCTAGCATTCTCTGCAATGGTACCTTGCAATCGGGTAACTTTCATATATAACACTGCATTACAGTGTTCTGGCTTTGTACTTTAAGTTATCTTAGATAACCACATAACTTATTAATGAAAAATGAAGCAAAACACCCGATGAGTTTTACAGTTATTCTGGTTTTGTACTTTAAGTTATCTTAGATAACCACATAACTTATTAATGAAAAATGAAGCAAAACACCCGATGAGTACAATGACAGATATCCAAATACAAACATTTACATAACTGTAAAGTCATTCCCCAGAATAGTCTTAATTGTTGTTATTTTGAAATGCACAGTTCTTTAAATGCTAGCATAAAGACAGCAGCTACAAGGAAACTAATAGAAAATGTTAATGCCAAGGAAATGGGCTCCATTCTGAAATAAATTGATACAACTTCCATTAGAGCTTTGAATCTCAACTTTAATCTTTTTTTTAATAGAAATATCAGTTTATAGAATAAATATCTTTGCTTGACTTCCTTCCTTCTTAATGAAAAGTGAGTCATTTTATAATAGGGGATTTGGCCTGCTGTGGGAGCTGCTTGTAAGATCATATTAAATAGAAGAATACACTTATGTTAAGAAACTAATCTTTATCAAATTTCAAAGACACAATCGTATGTTCATCCAGTTGCTTCAACACTATTTGAACTAGAGTTTCTTGTTTTTTTAAATATATAGACCTTTAATAGTAAATATATTTTTATTTTCTCGGTAAATAGGTTTAAGAATGTTTTAAAATTAAGTAACTGTATATAGAGGCTGCTATTCCTCATTTATATGCTGAGACATTGTTTCATATTATTTTTTATGGTAACCAAGATAGGAATACATCAATAGAAAAGAAAAGAAAAGATACAAGAAAGAGTTTTGTTGAAGCAATCATTTAGGCAAAATAACTTCTCTATTGGCCTGAATTAATTTTCTTTCACATCATTGATTGCATTAATCATCTGATTTTGTCCATGTAGATATGAAAATGAAGATAAAAATCAAAATGCTTTATGGAATTGAACAATGGATTTCTATCTGCAGAGAACCTAATGAGAAAAAAACTGAAAATGCTTTGCTGTCTTAAAACTTTATATAAATGTTGGCTATTATTAATAATAACATTAGGAGATATAACAATGGTGTCACTGTAATACAGGGCAGCAGAATGTCTAGTGAACCAAATTTAGGGACTCAACGTGATTTGGACCTATTACTTCTTGGTAGTGGAGGCACAGAATTCATTCTCTATTTCCTTAACCCCTCCCTGACTTAGCCTTACAAAGTGCTAAGGTATGCTGTTTAATCACAGACATACATGGGAAAAATAGATGTTGGTCTATTACAATTGCTAGAAATATGCTTAAATCTACAAAAATATATTATTTACCTAATGTGTAAAGCAATGGTATAGGTGTTCTGAAAGATACCAAGAGGTATGAGACATGTAATTTCCCATATATTTGACAAAGATGTATGTAAACATATAGTAAGTTAAATGAAAATATGATGATGTAATAGGTGTTGCGCATCAGAACGTGACTAATACGCAAATATTTAGCACAGATAATTACCATAAAAGATAGGTGGAAAGAGAAACCACCCTTGGCTACAGTTTTTAGGGGGAACTTCATATAGAAAATAGTGGACCTTGAAGGATAGATAAATTTTGGGGAAGTGAAATTTACTAGTCTTTTATTCTTGAAATAATGTACCAAATTGTGAAAGGTAATTTATTTGAAAGTTCCATGTACTGACATAGATTGGCAACTTACAGCATGAAAAAAGTGCAAGGTAGAAATTAGTTGGACATATTTGCAGATAGTGAAAAATCAACCTGGCTAGAGTACAAGATCCATGTTGGGAAACAGGGTAAATGAATTTAGAAAACTCAGCTAGAGAACACCCAAAATTCGCAAGGCTAAGGAGTTAGAATATCATCTTTTAGGTAGCAGGAAATTATGGGGTTATTTATGAATGCAGAAATGATAAGAGGAAAAAGGAAAGTTAATTTGGCAACAGTAAATAATTTGAGTTACATACAGGATAGAAAAGGTTAGAAACAATGAAATTTTTGATATAATTTAGACATAGAGGGCCTGAAAGTTATAAAAGTGAAAATGGAAAGGAAGGAATGTATGTCAGAGCTTTTATCAAAAAAAAAACAACAACTGTACTTGGAAAAGTCATAACAGATTCTGGGTTTTCTCACATGACTAGGTTTTTTTTTTCATCCAGACCATCCAGGTGGTTTTTTTCATTTGTTTGTTTGTTTGCTTTTTTGTTTGTTTGTTTTTTTGTGCAGAGTATTCCACTGCTTCCATTGACACAGGTTGGCAAATTACTGTAATCTGCAGTGATAAAAATTTGTCTGGAGGAACAGAAAGGTTGTGTATCCACCTACCTAGTATCTTTGTAAGGACAACTGAATCCCAGTTTTTTTCACTTCAAAGCCAACTCTGTGTCCACCACATAATGCTGCCTCTTAGAAGAATGATACTATTGGTAAATATAACAAAGTCACAAGATTCAGGTAAGTTCTAGGGTATAAAAAAGTGTTGAATAAAAGGAATGAGGAGAAGAAGTCCAATTATATTTAGATGAAATGGATTTTTGGTTAACCAGTTCACTTCAGTAGATTTTCTGTGCATTAGAGTCTCCTTGTGAACAAACATGCTTACACTTAGCTATTCTCTCTTGCTTCTGAAAAACTTCCAAACTTTCTCTTTTAACTCTCTCCTCTCCTAACTCCTCCTTCCAATCAATCTCTTGGTTTCTCCTTCTTAAACAACTTTTTCCCTTAAAATAAATATGATGATGAAAACAATAAAAAAGGTAGAAACAAATAAGAGAAATGAATATGTTTCCTCACTAGACCAGGCGCGCTACACAGGTTGCTCACTACTACCATGATCCCCTTCCTTCCTAAATGGGGCTGGTTCTTCCAGGTGTCCTCAAAGACCCTGACTTCATGGTCATTTCATCCTCTTCTCTAGCTTCTTTTTTCCTGTTTTCTGAAAGGATCTTCTCAATTCCATCCCTGTTTGACTGCCAGATAAAGAAATAGCATAAATGTTTCTAAAATGCTACAGACATGCCCCATAAAAGGGCAAAGCTATAAATGTCTGTCTTACATTTCTACAGCTGTTCAGAGAATAATAGCTACAGAGCTAGAAGGGACCTTAGAGATCATCAAGCCCAAGTCTCTCAATTTCCCTATGAGCATACCAAGGCCTAGAGTGGTTAAGTAACTTGCCCAAGATCACACAAAGAATAAGTTGACAGAGACAGGATCTGAACTCAGGTACTGTTCCTCCAAGACCAGAATTCTATCCATTGAACCATTTCTATTCACAGAAATGTTTTATTTCAGAAGTATCTCCCCAGGGCAAGTGTTTTGTTTTCCCCTCAAACTCCTTCTCTTTACAACAATCCTCAAACCAATGCATTGTATAAAACTACCACCCTAAAAAGGGCTGAAATAGTATGGTGAGAACCTGACCAGATGTATTCCTCTGAAGGTTAAAAAAAAACAGACTTTTTTGTTGGCTTCCTTTTGTTTCTATTTTTTTTTCCCTAAAAATTCCCTCTAACACACAGGCTAACAGCAGAAAAAAAATTAAAGTGCTATTCTTCCCTTAGCACCTCATTTGTATTTGCTTTTAATTGTTTTTCCAGGCGAGCATGCTAATGTTTTTGTACTGCTCTTGTGTGTTCAATCTACAATCTATGAAATGCATCTACAAGGTTCTATCCAGGGATAGAATGGAAAGGAAAGAGGTTGAATTTTATGGTCATGGAAAAGAGAAAAAAGTGATTGTTTTTTTTTCTTTTATATATGCTCTTAGAGTATAAGGCATGTGTTATCATTTAATTTCATTAATCTATGGTACCATCACAAATGCACTCATATCATATGTAAGTGAACATTTAAGTAGAGTAACTGCCCATATTTGAACATTATTGACACTTTAGAAATACTAGAGAGGATAATGCACCCACTACATATTTTCTGATTATCTAAGCAAATTGCAATAGATTAAACAAAGAGTTATGGGCAATATATATGTATATATGTGTATACATATATGCATTTACACATATATAACATCTTTGGAAAAGTATATATTTTATTAAAATAAATTAAAAATTGAGAAGCATTCTATATTACCAGGATATATGTATTTTTCTTTGATTTTCAATACTTGCTTTGACTTGCAGTTAATGTTTTATTGCTCTTAATCTAAAAATAGATTACTATGTAAAGTTGTGTGAAAATATGTATGTCTTAATTTGAATTTTGACTCATTAAGCTAATATCACATTTATGGCATTTAAAAAATTTGAAACAAATTAGAAATGCTTCTATTTTATTTCTTTTTCTATTTTACTTTTCATTTCTTTTTCTGAGTAGGCTACCAGTTTTTGTACTGCTCCTACATATTCAACTCACAATCAGTGGAATGAATTGAAATGTATTCTATTCTTTTACATTATATTTTGATTTACATGATAATTCTTTCCTGTAGATGTATGAAATTTTACACATCATTCTATTTTTAGTATCACTAGGGAGACAACTATCTTCAAGTTGTACACACAATAGTACTGTCTCAGAATCCAATCAATAAAGATGACTATCATTGAACAAGGTGAGATTTATTTCTTCTTCAAAAAAGGACCTAGGTAGAGAAGACTGCTTCACAAGAGTTCATTATAAAGTATCATTAAATATAGTCAAGATACATCATAAACACTTGAATTTTCCCATTAACTTTGATTCTCACGGTTCTCCTACTTGCTAATATATATTTCTGCTATGTGGTTGCCCTTTTTTCAGAAACTACTTTAAAGTATTTCTTTTTTTTCCTAACGCAACACACACACATGCACACATGTATATATGTACATATAAATGTATAATATACACATATGTATATGTGTGTGCCTGTATTCTCTTCCAGCTCTTAACTTTATTTAAGGATTTGGATTTGAAACAATAAAAGAAGTAAACTCAAAAGAATTCTTGAAATTTAACTAAACTCAATGTTTTTATTAGTCTGAAATATATCTTTAAAAATCATTTGGCATAATGACTTTATTCTTGGTAAAGTAATATTCTAATTACACATCAGACTATAAAAGCTATCCAGTAATATGTACGACTATTTAAAGAATTATGTAAGTACAACATTTATATTTACCAATTTACTTCTTACTATGTTATTGGGTATTAAGATTATATATGTATATACAATGAAGATAGATAGATTATTGAAAGCAGATAATATTTGTGTCTTTAAGTGGGATAAGACTGAACCCAAAGTTGGTGTTAGTATGTAGGCTTGATTTGTTTATTTTCATCAGTTCTCCCCAGATTCTTGGTAGGTGACTATCTTTGTCATAAATTGATAAAGAAAAGGTTTGAATAAACACTCATGTGAGAAAGTCTAGACACATCTAGTCATAGATAAAAATATGTAATTTTAACAGGATTTGGGGAATTCTTTGGATTTTCCGTGATGTTTTTAAGAATCTTAATTTTTATTTATTTAATAATATTCACGTATAATAGTCACATTTATCTATATAAAGTCTATTAATGGGATGGTTAATCTCATCCCACACCAAAATATCAGGCTTAGAACCAGATCACATGAAGCTAAAGACCTAATTCACATAGAACTGGACCCACTTGTTTAGTCAGTTGGTCATGTCTGACTCTTCAAGTCTCAAATTGGGGTATTCTTGGCAAAGTTACTAGAGTGATTTCCAGCTGCCTTCTCTAGCTCATTTTAAAGATGAGGAAACTGAAGCAAATAGGGTTTATAACTTATCCAGGGTCAAATAAGTAAGAGTCTGAGGACAGATTTGAACTCAGATCCTTTAGCCTCAAGGACCAGCATATAGATGCCTCTACTGGAACTACCTGTTAATCGAATTTGCCACATTCATTGACTGATATCCATTATTTAATTAGAAAGTGATTTTTTTTTGTTTAAGCAACTATAATTAATGATAATTAATTGCATTAAAATATATAATTTACATATGTATACACACATCTATATGTTATATTTGTACACTGACACAAATTTATTTCATTTTTTATTTTATGAAATAAAACAAGTATTTTCATAACAGTACAATAAAAAAAGATGAAACTGAAAAATCTACTATATACAACTTGTCATTCCTTTCAAATATGCCACAAAATTTTCATGTTAATTTCTTTTTTCCTGTTTTTTCTTCTCCTCCTAACAAATCTATTTCCATGGACCTGTGATTTCACTGGTGTGTGGAATACCCAATGAGAGACTTCCTTCACCATTACAGGTAATTCTGCAACTTACAACTTGAAGAGAGTTGCCTACATTACTGAGAAGAGATTTGCCAGGGTTAAAGAGTCGGTTATGTGACACAAACAGAATTTGAACCAAGTTTGTCTAGTTTCATGGCTCCATTCAATGTACGAAGTCACAATGATGCCTCTTTCAGACACACATATGCGATTTAAAATAACTTATTTCTATAAAGATAACCCCCTTGCCCCTCTCCATCACACCAGTTATATCTGAAAGGTGTATTTGTCTACATGGAAATGAATTTTCCAAGTGAAACATGAGTGAAATCTAGGACTCAGAATAATATTTAAACTGAAAATATCACACAGTGTTTCAATGTTCTGACAACAAACACATAACTAAAAGAACTTGACAGTGATTAAAGAAAGAGATAATTGTGAATTATAACTTTTTTTAACCTCACAAATGAAACTATCTGCTAGGAATGGGCTTCAGAAATACTTAGCCACAGTCATGTTTGCTTTCAACTTTTTATTTTAAATGCTTAATTGTAGCCAGGAGGCATGTTTAAGAAAAGAAACAAAATGTCATTTTGTATCTTCAAATGCCCATCAGCCATGTGGTTTCCACAGCGTTTGCTTACTCACAGCTGTGACAGCTTTTCATTTTTACTTTTTAGTTAGAATGCTTAATTGAGAGCAATAGGGAGCGCTAAAAGTTCCTGATTAAGCTATTTAATAAAATTTTCAAATGAAAAAGAAAGCCCAGAGATAGTGAAAATCCTACAGAAATTTCTTTCAATAGATTTGTTAGGACAATCACTAATTTGGGGTGAAACGAAGTAAATCAGGCACATTTTACAGAAACTCAGCACAATAGTTCATTGTAATCCATCTTTTCTCAACTTAATTCCATTGATAATCTGTGGTCATGCACAGAAGAGAAATATAAACGTGCTCAGTCAGTCCCAGATGCTACAATTGAGATGGAAAGCAAAATGGGAAAACCATTAGTATTGTATAACTCCATTAGATAAACTATAATGAATATAAACCATATATACATATATAAATAAACTATATACATATAAACTACAAAAATTTTATAAACTGTAAAAATAATATTCAATCATAGAAAAATCAAAGATTTAAATGATAAGACAATGTCATCTTACGAAGGAGATAGATATGTCCTAAAGCCTTAACAGTCCACATAAAAGAAACTAGGCAGTCAGTTGAATGAAATTCAGAGAGTAAGATAAAAAGGTATGTTTTTAACACTGTTTTTCCCTTTCTATTACTCTTATTTAGGTTCACTGAGTAATCTCTGTCCAAGAAACTGCAGTAGCTGTGTGTAGTTCTTTGTATCTATCGACTCAGCCAAGTTACAGAGAAGTGACAAGGAGATGATAATGCATTGTAAAAAACAGAAAAGTCAAATGCCAATCTGGGAAGTCAATTTGAATGTGTGTGTCTAATGAATTTTGAATGCTATTTGCCTGGCTGACCACAGACACCTTAAGTTGTCTCTGCCTATAAATGGTACAATAATTTCTAGAGCTTGGAAGGAAGAAAAAGCAGCCTTTTTTTTTCTTTTTTCCTACTGGCAAATAAATTATGGAGTTGTACAGTAGCACTGTCTCACAGCTGAAGTAAAAAAAAGCATTTAAAAATGTGTTTCAACCTTTGATTTGTTCTCATTGGTTACTGAATATAATTTATAAGAAATCTCTTTTAAAAACAGAGTTAAGAGCTGAGTTTTATCTTTTGAAAAATGAAGGGGGCTGGACTAGATGATCTGTAAGGCCTTTTAGTCCCTAATATTGTATCAATATTATGAATGAATTGTGCAAATAAATTGGTAAAAGGCAGTCTAATGAATAGACAACTGGACTTGAAGTCAGGAAGATCTAGGCTGAAAATGACTCTGGCATACTTGAACCCTAGGTAAGTTATATAACTTCTCTTCTCCTCCATTTTCCTCATCTGTTAAAAAAATGCTTAGACTTGATTTCCAAGGTTCTTCTCACCTATAAATCTATGGTGCTGTGATAATAGAAATTTACTGTCTGAAATATAGTCATTTTTATCTGCATTTTTCCTGTTGTCTCATGCCAAGATTTCCAAGAAAATAAGAATGGTATCAAATGGGAATTCAAGTGAAAATGTGACTTAAATAAGAATAGGTAGGCAATCACACCGATGCAATGTTTTGCTTACCTGTGCTCTTACAGGAAAACTTGGTTTTCTCATCACACAAACGCACAGTGCCATTGCAGCCCTTTTCATCACTGCCATCTTCACAGTCTTTTTCTCCATCACAGCGCCAAAGATCAGGGACGCAGTTCCCATCAGGATCGCACTGAAATTCATTTCCATTACACCCAGCAGGAGAATGAATCTCTTAAATTGAAATGAAGGAAAGAAAAAAATGTACATATTATATTATTATATGCACATAAATAATATTATATCATCTGATGAAAATTATTCCTTGTTTCTTATCTTCTAATAACTCTTCAAAGGCAACATCAGTTTTTGTTTTTTTAACTTCATTGGAAACCTAAGAATACAGATAATGACTGCTTCCCACACAACCATGGACAATGATGCATGTACTTTACAAGCCTAAGAGAGAAGAGGAGGTACAATTCATACATTTATTTGCTTGTATTTCAATCTTTGAGATTTAAGGCTGAGATCTTTGAAATGCACACACACATACATATGTACACACACATAGATATATAGATATGCATATATATACATATGCATATGCGCATATAAATATATACACATACACACATATATGTATAACAAAATCCATGGATTCTATGACTCTATTTACAATGCTGAGATATCCAGGGCTTTTAAAAACTTTATTTTGTTCTTTAATTTCTCACTGACTGCAAAGAGAACCCAAAATGGGATTTTTTTACTAAAAGAATGAAAACATTGAAGGAAGTTCTAAGAAATCTTAAAGTATACCCAAGGAAGGATATGAGAAAAACTTCAGGATAGATCTCTAGAGTGATACAATGTTAGTTACACACAAAAAATTGATTTTTATTAGAGACAGACACTATGCATTCAATTTCAGTTGATAATGCTAATTTATTCAGTGCAGAAATTGCTCTCAAACTGATTATTGAAAACAAGTTAAATTCTATCTTTTAGAATCAATATAATTGAAGGAAGAATTAGAATGAGCAAATTTTGCACTAAAATAGCAAAGTTATACAATCACTATGAAACAAAAAGCTCCATTTAAAAATGCTATTGACTTTTTCTCAAATAATAGAAATACTTTAGCTATTATGGAGAAATACCAAAACAGTTTTCCCAAACAATATGGTCTAACAGAAATTTGTCAGTTTTATTTTTATAGTAAGGAATGTTAATATAATCATTTCGTAGGACTTTGGGCATCACTGTGATAATTAGCAGTACTAACTGTAGTAATTACTCTGGAGGATTATTATAATTTTGATTATCTCATGAAGCATGTGTCAGTAGTGTCAGGACCCGGCCCTTATTGATTCTTCTGGTTGGTCCTCATTCGTCTCCCACATCCTAAACTGAGGGCTACATCAACGGAATCGGCCACTGAAATAAGACCATTCCGCTCAATAGAATTTTAAGAGTGAATGCCCATTTGCACCTTCTCTCCGGATGAGCCGGAGACTACAATAAAAGTCCCTATCAGCATCTTCTGATTGGTCCTTCTTTATCTGAACACAAGTGATAAAACAGCAATGATGAATGATCTTTATTTCAAACCTCGTGTCTACAATGGGATTAGGGGGGTTCCTTGATAAGTCAATTCCAGTATCCCAAGAGAAGCTCTTTCTGAAGTTTCAACTTCCTGGAGGAAAAGTGCATCCCAGAGAGAAGAGTAAGTCATGCATCCTTGTGCTGCCCAGAAGAGGCAGACTTGCAATTACTCACTCAAACAGCAGATCTCATGTGAAACTGGAATGCTTTAAATATTTGTACAGATACAAATATTTGAATGCATGAGTTTACGAATCATGTTTGTTTTAAACCTTTATTTTCTGCTGTGGGAAATAACTCACTTATTTGGGGGGTTTGAACATTGAATACATTTCTAGAATGGATGTTGTTAATCCCTTTGGGGGAGACTCTAGATATGGAACAAATCTAAACTTTAAGAAATTTTTCTGGGGACTGAGAAATAGGGGTAAAATGAGCTAATGATCATGAGAAAGTTTAGACTACCCCCTCTAGGACAAAGCTCTTGGAGGCCTGAACCTGCTACCCAGGAAACAGCTGGAGCCTCATCCCAACTCTGGCTTTCATACTATAATGACATAACATCAGATTGATAAGTTATAAATTATTGTTCTGTATTTTACTAATAGGATTCCATAGTGTTATAATTTAGCATTGGTTTATCTGAAGTCTACCATAACCTGAAGATATAATGACAAAAACAATAAAACCTTATTGTGATACTTTCTTATGGAACAAAAATAACTCTGAGACCTTGAAGACTATTGGACTATGAAGAAGGATCAGAGCTATATAGAATGAATATTTTCTTTCAGAAGAAAGTTGGGATTCGGTGAACAAAGTGAACAGCAAATAAAACTTCCCAAAATAAAACTCATTTTGTCCGATCATACAGAAAACTACTGGTGACTACACAGCAGTCATTTTCTAATAAGCATCTGTGTAGAATCTGACTATAAATTTATCACAGAAAATCAAGATAAATTTCGGATAAGTACTGGAAATAAGAAGATATAGCATACAGTTACACAGCTGTAACCAGGGTCATATGACTGAAACTATGGGAGGGTAATTATTTTATGGAGGTAACAAGTTGGGTACATGGACAAATGCTGGGTCTGTAATCAGGAAGACCTGGAGTCAGGAAGATTTCAAATTTGGCCTCAAATACTTACAACCAGTGTGACCTAGGACAAGTCACTTAACATGTGTTTGCTTTAATTCACTGAAAAAGGAAATGGCAAACCACTCCAGTGCTTTTGCCAAGAAAGCCTCATGGACAGTACTAGAATGCTTTGGTCCACAGGGTCATGAAGACTTGGGAACAACTGAACAACTGTTTTATATTTACTGCATCACCCGGCTACATCCAAAGCCAATCAACTAATGTTAATAAACGTGTGACAATGACTGTAGAAAATATGCACCAAATCTTAAGTGGTTGAAGTTGAAACCATAAATGATGAACACAGAGCCAACACAAAAGCTAAAGTTTTATGGAATAAAAGACAAAAAAAATCTTTTGTGTTCCCATTGAGTCTTCCCCAACTTAGCATTCCTTCAGTAACATAAAGATTCCATAGGAACCTCTCCTAACTCCTCAAGAGACATTGATTCTTCCCAGTGAAGGAAAGGGTAATTGGGGTACGACAGGAGGAGAGGAGTGGAGAAATGAAGGCAGGCCAAGACAACTGATATGGCTTCCAAATATGAAGGAAACAAGACAGGAGACTGTGCTGAGTTGAGTCCTCTTCCTTTAGTGTTTACATCAGTCTGGTACCAGCAAACCACCCTCACCCTTCAGAGCCTGACGATCTCACCCTTATCAGTCTTTGTAACAGGGAGGAATGAACCAAAAATGAGAAGGGAAGACAATCTGCTGGCTCTAAAGGAGAAAAGATGTTTAGTGTCCAAGCAGATAAACCAACAACCAGACTTTTTAGTCCAAATTAAAAATAAGTAAAAGTTCAAAGGAGAACCACATTTCATTAAACAAACATTATACTATGAGAAAAAGTAAACCAAAAAATTCCCAATGAAAAAAAGAATTCCATAAATCCTCTGATATTATAAAATATCATTCAGAAATTCTGAAATGGTTAAAAAAAGAATGACATGTTTAAAGACATTAGAATAGAAATGAGTAAAGAAATAATAATTAAAAAGGATGAACAATGAAGCAAGCATCTTACAACACGATAGAGAATTTATGCAAAGAATTAGAGTCCTTGAAAAAAAATGACAGATTTAGAAAACAACAATAGAAAAGCAGGAAAAAAAACCAACTTGGTAGAAGAGAAGGTAAAGAAAATGATTTTGAAACAACAGATGAATTCTATATTATCCAAGCGAATGGTATTGGATACCACTGGATTATGTGAAGAGAAAATTTAAGGATCATTGGTCTCTGAGAAGAACAGGATTTTAAAGATTATTCCACATTACAAGGAAAGTACAAAAAAAGACCCTTTTGAATCCAGAAAACAGAAGAGTAATGAATTATTAAATCAACAGATGAAGGGAAGAGGGGAAGCTTGAAATAAATATGACAATAGTTATATTTTGTGAGGGTTTCAAAAAGTTAGGAGAAAAATCTGCAGATATTATATGAAGGAATGTAAATTCAATTTCCTTAGGTATATGTATAGTAACTATAAGAAACTGAAGAAAAGAAAGAAATAGAACATCGCCAAAGGCAAAAGAATGTAAGCTGAAAACCCAAATAACATATTGTGCAAAGTTATGTTTAATATTAATAATTGTTGAGAGGGCTGTCAACAAAAGATGTATATCTGAGGAATTCTTATGAAAAAAATAGTGAGTGGAATATTTGACTTACATATAACTCATTCATATAAAAAAACAAAAAAATACATATATCAAGAAAAGTCTATACATTAAAAACATTTTCCCATGTACATTTTTTATTAAAAAGAAAGAAAGAGGAATCATCAAGGGACAAAAAAGACCTAAATAGACTGTTGAAGAGGGTCAAAAGAAGGAAAGGAGAAAGAACTGAATAAGATTCCACAGAGAAAAAAAATTCATGCTTTCTCCCAAATTAACCCAGTATTGTGAGGGAGGGATTGAAGAATAGGAAGTCATTTTAGCAGGGATGGCTAGGCAAGGGACCAAAAGAACCTGGAGCTTCATGGGCATACAACCAGTAAACCACTTCATTTAGACTTCAACAACACGGTGCCTGAAGAGTTCTACGAAAAAATAGACATAGAAATTAAGAATATGAAGACAAAAAAGAATAGTTGGATGAGATCATATTTGGAAATACCAAAAGAACATCTATTTCAAAAGCAATGAAATTTTGAGAATGCTGAGGACTTAATTTTCAAGATATAAGAGGAGAAATAATAAATGCTTGGGGAAAATTTGGACATTAAACTATTGAAAAAAGCTGATAAAAATGATCATCTGTTGCCAACTCATGCCTACTTCACCATGTCTATAACATTTTTATGAGGCCATGAATCGATGGCATCCTTAAGGAAAGGATGACAAGAGAGCATGCATGCCTTTGTAATTATCCAACTTAGCATATCTTTATAGTCACACAATTGACTGAGAGATACAGAGTATACAAGCTCCTGCTGTGTTTGTTATTAGGTGACTATAAAAATGCATTTGATTAGGCAGAACTAAAATGTCATTTAAAAATCTTTCTTCCAACAAATTATCTGCTATGTATACATTAAAGTTGTATAAAAATCCTTGAAATATGCAAAAGAAAAAAATATGCAGAAAGATAATTAATGACTTTGCTGGTATAAATTAAGTGATTAATATCAAGTAAATCCCATAAAATTTGTCAAAGTTATTTGACACTGTTGTGGAAGATGTCCATCCCAGATTCATTCATTCATCATCATCATAGTGAAAACTGTCATGTATATAGCGCTTTATGTTTTAAAAAGCATTTTGTAAATATCATCACTTTGATCCTTGCAACAACCCACGTAAGGTAGAAACTATCATCCTCATTTTAAAAATAAGTAAACTGAGGCAGACAGAGATGGGTTGAATTGCTCAGGGTCACATAGCTATTAAGTGTCTGAGTCCAGATTTAAACTCAGATGTCCCTAATTTCAAATACAATGATTTAATCACTGTAACACCTAGTTGCCTCATTTACTCAACAAGCATTTATTTAGCACCTACTAGGACTATGTGAAGTATTGAGGATATAAAGTCATTATGGAATCATTTCTCTACTTGAGTAATTTAGAGCCTCCTTGCTATTTCCCCTAGTTCCAGTCTCTCCTCTCTGATTTACAAACATTGACACAGGTATAAAAAAAATTTTCCCAAAGCACAGTTCTGACCATGATATTCCCATCAATAAGCTCTAGCCACTCACTATTATTTGGATTAATTTGTATTCCTTTGTTGGATAATCAAGGTCCATCACAATCTGACTCCAACAATATTTCCATCCTTACAATACAGACCTTACTGTCATGCAACCTACTGTGTAGATAAACTAGCTTTCTTCCTCTGCCCACACATCTGTCAGTTCCTTGTTATTGCACTGGTTGTCTCTCATCCATAGAAGGCACACCTGCCTCAATATGAGTCCCCCTACCCATGTCTTCCCCCAGCAAAACACATTACCTTACATCTGATCCTATATGTAAAAGTGGGTGGCAAATTTATTCAACTCCACCCTTTTTAAAATAAATGGTAATGTGTTCAATCAATAGATATCACTCAAAGACTTTGAAAGCCATTTGATACAGTGAAATAACATCAGAAAGGAATTCTCTTCCAATTGGCCAAGATATTTCATCAGACCCTCTGAATTACTTATAAATGTGTCAAGTTAGCTGAAATCAGGAAGTTCCAGCAGTGTCAATCAAGAGAAAGTATTTTAGCAGACCCCTGAGGTGGACATGGAGGACTAGGCTACAGCTAGGCAGGAAGATATTAAAGACTACCACTGGTTCTAAATGCATCTGGAGCAAAAACCCTGTGATGAGGGAAGTCCCTCTTGGGTAATCTGTTTTCTCAAATTACTTCCCAGTTCCTTTCTATACACTGACACTATAATTGGCTACTTCAGCACCCAAATGTTTCTAGTAAATGGACTTTCGTCTCAAGAATGGAGGTCAAGATTTATGGACTGATAGGTGGCTCCATAGTGCATAGGATACTAGGCCTGAAGTCAGGAAAAGTTGGGCTTAAATGCAACCTCTGACATTTTCTAGCTGTGTGGCCAACCAGAGAAATGGAGTCAAGATGGCAGAGAAAAGATAGGAATAGGGTAAAACAATTTTCCAACTCAAGATAAAGAAGAAACTGCAGGAAAGGTCTGTCTCACTTGAGTAAAAGAGGAGTGTAGCCCATCAGGTCATAGTCCAGGCAAGCCAGTGAGTGGTCTCCAGCACCAGAATAGATCAGCAAGTGAGGCCCTGTGATCCCAGCTCATCAGAACAGTGACATTAGAGGCTTCCAGCCCTAGTATAGCAGGCTAGTAGTCAGATCTGGCAGGTCCAGAGACCCAGGTGCCATGCATGGATTGGCCCGGGCAGCCCAAGCATAGTAGGTAAGCTGCCAGCCCCAGAGTCCCCATCATAGAAAGTCTAGGACTAGGCCCCTAGCTCTGGCACAAGAAGATTGATACAGTTCCCCGCTGCACCCTGAGCAGACCTCAGCTTAAAAACTCTCAAAATAGTCTGGAAATTAGCAAAAAAATAAAAAATAAAAATAAATTAAAAGTCTTGACCATAGAAAACTAAAATGATGACAGAGAAAATCATGACAGAAGAGCATAACCATGTCAAAAAACCTGCATGTGAAGCCTCCAAAAGAAATATGAATTGGTCTCGGGTCCAAAAATCATTCTCCTAGAAGAGATTCAGGATGATTTTAAAAATCAAGTAAGAGGTAGAAGAAAAATTGGGAAAAAGAAATGGGAGTTATGCAAGAGAACAATGAAAAAAGAGCCAACAGCTTGGAAAAACAAAACAAATTCTCAAAAAAGTAGAATTGGCCAAGTGTAAAGGAGGGTCAAAAATCCGTTGAAGAAAACAACTCTTTAAAAAACAAAATTGGCCAAATGGAAAAGGAGGTACAAAAGTTAACTAAAAAAAGTAGAATTGGGCAAGAATCAAAAAAAAATCAAAAGAATGAAAAAAAAATTTGCGTGCACCTGGGCAAGACATTTAATCCCTGTCTACCTCAGTTCCCTTGTCTACAAAACAGGAATAATAATAGAATCTTCCTCATGATGTGGTTGCAAGGAAAATATTTGTAGTGTTTATCATAGCACCTGGCACATAATAGGTGCTTGATAAATGCTTGTCTCTTTCCTTCTCACATACCTAGAGATACATGAAACATGAAGTTAGTCTGAGAAGTCAAACTTTGCTTAATGTGAGGAATTTTCCTAACTGGAGCACAGAGTGATTGTGACTGAACTGATACGATTTCATCTAAAATAAGGTCCCTAAAGCTGAAGAGCTAAAATGAGCTAATTATTGTACCAGTGTGCTAGAATCATAGTGATTGGGACAATCTGTGATTTATTGGTAAAAAAAAAACTACCAGGTGAAAAAACTCCCTCTACCAATGCAAGTGGACACCTTCTCTGTTAGTTACAGTCTTATGGAATTACCTGGAGAGAGATGTCATACAACCAACCCACAACACCCCTACTTGTAGAACCAGATAAAATGAAATTTAGAAATTCTTAACAAAATAAATAAAAATACAATGAAGCATAGATCACATGAATATGTGATTTCCTGAGGTAATATGTGACCCACAGGATTCCTTTTGTGCAGGTTAGTTGTATGTTGAAGCATTGGGTATAGGGGGATTCTGTTAATCTTATTGGCCTATGATCTATCAGATTTTTGGAATAGTATTGTGAAAACAAGGTCAGCATTACCTCAGTGTCTGAAGTGATCTTTGTAATATGTTTTCCTTCCCCTTAAAAGTGATGAAATAAGCCACAACCCCACTATACAAAGTAAATTCGTTGAGAGCAGGGACTATTTAATTACCTGCTTTAATATCTCCAGCACCCAACATAGAACCTATCACACAGTAGGCATTTAATAAATGCTTACTCATGCTTAATTTCTAGGCTATTTACAAGGATTCCATTCTCTAATCAAATTCCAAATTGTCTTACTATATCTCATTTAATTATGCACCATGAAACCAGAACTTACCCAGCCATCTATCTTCCCATCTACAAGGACATATAACCCCACCTGCAACCCCTCATACTTTTCTATTTGTTTTGAGAATGATAATCAAATTAATTACACCACAGCTGATGGTCCTATGACTCTAGGGAAAATACCTGTAGTGGTAACAATTCCTAAATGCCTCTATCTGGTCACCATCTATCCCTATGTGTCATTTTAGTCTAATGACTACGTGCAATTAAACTACGTGCAATTAGACTACACACTTCTTGATGTCAGAGGTTGTTTCATGTTCATATTTGTATCCTCAACCTTTGGTGCCATGTCTGGCACATTTTAGGCTGTTTGTTGGTGCTCTTTAACCTTCATTCTTAAAGTGAACCAGTGACATCAGGAGGACGAAGTCTTGACTTGCAAGTGAATTGGATTGAAGTGAAGTAGAGCTGTGCAAAATCTTCAGCTTCATTCTCTCCTCCAGAGTCATCAGAATTCCATGGCAAAACATAGGTCAGGGCAAGTGGTGACGACGCTGGATGCAGTGAGAGACCTTGTCCTTTTGAAGCTAAGATCTTTCCCTAGTTTCAAATTATCTGAGGCAATGCCCATTCAGTGATGAAAGTTAAATGATAACTGAGACAAAAGATAGCCTAGTTTGCCTTCTCAAAAGAATTCACCTGGCACATGGTAAGCACTTAAACACCTTTCTGTTTATTTATTAATTCTCATTAGACAATAAAATCATTTCAGAACTTTTTCTGCAGTGATGTTATATGGGTCTCTGCCTAAAAATGTAAATTACAATTATTAACTACACCATTCACTGTCTTCTCCAAATGTGTTAAATACAAATCATTCTTTAATTTCCAACAGAGCTAAGTAAGCTGTGGTCTTATGTATTTTAAACAAAACAAAATAAAACAAGTAAACTTTAGGTTTATATCCTTTACCTGCAAATACTTAAATCTCTCTCTCTCTCTCTCTCTCTCTCTCTCTGTTTCTCTCTCTCTCTCTCTCTCTCTCTGTTTCTCTCTCTCTGTCTCTGTCTCTCTGTGTCTGTCTGTCTCATTCTCTCTCTCTGTCTCACTCTTTCGACATTTGTTTCTATTAAGTGTAGAGCTACATACATAGAATATGTAGTTATGATATGTATGGCTTCTTCATGTGACATAATGAAGAAGAGATAGAGTAGGAATTTTTTGTTTTTTGTAGCGCTTTTTCTCTTAAAAACATTAAAAATTGTCTCATGAACTTCTATCAACGCTCCCACATTGGAAACTTGACTTCCTATGACTATACACAGAAGTCCCTCCTAGCTGGAATTCTTTGCCTGCTGTACTTTTTGTGAGTCCTAGTTTCCTGAGCTTCAGGATATGGTATAAGATACGTCTTTGTAAGCTGGCATGCCCCAGTAGGGTGGTAAAACAATGACTGTTTCTATGTATATGCTCATGCTGTTTTACTGCTATGTTTTCATGTTGCTGATGCTGGGTATATTTTAACTAATGCCATTCTATTGTATTTTTGCCCTGAAGCTATTTAAGCCAAGGGTCCAATTCGAGAAACCTAATAAATAAATAAAGGCAAAGCCCTGAAGGAAGAGATTCATCCAGTGGTGGAATTTATTCCAGTGATTCAAATTGTTTTAATGTGATTAAATTCCAGCAGTTGGAAAAGAAGAAAATCTAAAAAGACAAAGATTTTTTCCTTACAACTTACAAAAAAAAAATCAGGTTTGCCTAATCATGTCTACACCATAAATATTTCTCCATAATAATGCATTGGCAATTCAGAAAAAAAGCAAAAGCCCTTTGAGAAAAGAGTTAATAAATGTGCTCCAGATATGATGGATATTTAAATCTCAAGAACAATCTGAATCAATAACTTTTCTCTTTTCATTGTTTAACTGTAGCTTATATTTCAGCTTGTCATTCATTACAAATTGGCTGGAAAAGTTAAAAGCACTATGTTTCCACTGTGTGTAATTTTCCCCTCTTCTCATAGAATTACAGAATGTTAGAGATGAAACAGAGTTTTGAAATTATCTTGACCAATCCTTTTATTTTGTAGGCAAAAACCCTGAGGCTCAGAAGATTTAACGTGACTTTCCCAAGATCACTCATCCTGTCAGAGGCAGAACCTAGACTAAAATACAGTTCTCTAGGCTGCAGTGCTTCCTCTATAACATGTCATTTCTCTTTTCAAGTTACTTGCAAATGAATTACAGGATTAAGGGCTAGAGAGGATGTTAGAGATAGAGAAGGAAAGAGATCAAGAAAAACACTTGTCCAAGGTTACAAAGGCAGTGAGTGGAATTTGAACTTTGGCTTTCTGATTTCAAATTCAGAAATCTTTTCACCATGGCAGAGTATGTTAATATTTTTTTCTAAACTCTGGAAAAGCAGAAATTTAACCCTTAAGTATGTGTAGATATAAATCTGAGTGTGCCCCTACATGATCCATTTGCTTATCTACGGATCTGCCAGTGGAAAAAATCAGAACATGCTCATGGATATTGAAGAAAAGCATGGTTAAGGAATTAAATTATGAACTTTAAAAAATTAAATAATGTTTTCAGTTTATTTAAACACTTCACATGGAGTTAAACTTCATTTTAAAAAACTTCACTTTTTTTACCCTAATAGTTTTTTTTTTTCATAGACAGTACCCAGGGGGGAACAATACTAACATAAAAGAATTCAAGATCATGTTCTATATGGGGTTTTTGAAGGAAATGGGTGTACTTAGACTAAAGAAGGGAATATTTGAATGGTGATATGCCAGCAGTCTTTGGTTATCATAGGAATTGTTTACAGAGAATAGGGTGGAAAATTGTTCTACTGGCTCCCAGAGCTAGCACAAAATGGAATGTATAAGTTGCAAGTTTTTGGAGAGGAATTTCACCTCCATATCTGGAATGAACTCTGCTCATCATTTCAGCTTAGAATTCTTAATTTCCTTCTAAGTTAGTTTCAATTACCATCTTGCTGTTGAACTGTTAACCCAAACCAGCTGCTAATTTCTTTCCCATGGCCCTGAAATCATGTATACATAAAACAAGACTTCATTTTGAAGGATTTCTCCCACTTTTCCTTCTATCTTTTGTTATAAGAAAGAACTCTTTGGTAGAAGAAGTGGGAATACATTGGGAAATATGAATGATTTAATAGCAAAATATACTAACAAAAATTAATGCTTTTTCATTGATTTAAGTAAGAGCTTCCTAACAATTAAAGCATCCTAAAGTGAAAAGAAAATTTCTGCAGGAGACATGTTTCCTCTCACCAGAAGCCATGAGATAGCAAAAGCTGGAAGGTCACTTGTAAGCTACCTTATAGAGAGGATCCTGATTCAGGTATGGCTTAGACTAGGGGACATTCAGCTCCTTTTGAGTTCTGAGAGGAGGTGATTATCTTTATAACATTCTCTAATCTTCCAAACTTCTGATACAGGTCAGAATTTCCTTCCCTTGACTTTGTATCTGTTTTATTCCTTGTTTCCCAAACTCAGGGAAAAGACCAGCCTTACCTGGTGATGCTGTTTCCTGGAAGATAATCCACCTGTCTCCTCAAAAGCAGGGATTATAAGCATGTGAAACTACCCCTAGCTAAAATCATTTTAAAATTGATATTTTGTCTTATGCCAGGGGAAGGCAAACCAATGAATAAATTCCTATTGACAACTTACATTACTAATGAACTATATGCTTTAGTATCTAAATATGAACACATTTAAGAAGGAATTACTATGTGAGAAAAAATAAGCCAGTTAATTTGTGTTTTATGAAGAAAATGTCATGTTTTCCTTAAACTATTTGTGTTTTTTTGACAATTTGGCATTGTATTATTTCGTTTAAATAGCACTTTTTCTTTAACAGAAGAATGCTTGGAAAATATCTGGATTGCATAATTGAGGTCTAAAATTTTCAACAGGAAAGAATTTTCTGAATCTAACAAATTCAGAGGGAATACTAGATCACTAGCTCAATTCAGTAAGTATAATCTAGCCACTCCTGCAACAATTGGGCTATATAGTTTCTAATCAAACTTATTTAAAGTGAGTGTTGATCAGCATAATCTCTGATGAAATGAGTTCCTCCTAAATCACTTGCTGAAATTACAGTACATAAGAGGTAGAAAATAGAGATAATAAGGTGTTAAAGCCTTAAAGAAAATGTAAAGCGGTATTTATACTTGATTAATCCTCTAGGATGTATGAAGAAGCTCTTCAATCAAACTGCATGGAATTGTAGTGTGGCTAGCCTCCGGTGGCCTTTTAAAAGCAAGACACATTCTGTAAGGTTTCATTAAAGACTAGGAGCTCTGACAACTGAGAGAGGACATCACCTCTGTCATTTAAAAAAAAGTTAGATGTGTGGTAGAAGAACCTAGCTCTTGAGAGGGAGTTATTCTTTGGGTTTTTTTTTTCTATTCTGCCTCTAAAAGAGGCAGTAAAGAAAAAGGAAATGTTTATCTCCTGTTCCACCCACAACATTGTCAGCAGCGGCATCTTTTAGTGAAGAATTTCACTTAATAGAGTCTTCCCTTCCCAGATTGATTTGTTGTTTTTTTTTTTCTTATGTGGAAGAGGCCATTCTCTGCCTCATTTCTTACCTATCCTTAATCACTGTCTGGGCAGTGCATCAGTCAAATTGAGACTTGTTAAAGACCTTAGCTTAAAAAGGTCAAAGTCTCCGACTATATCCAGGGGCATGTCTAGTTGTAGTGATCTATATCTAACCATGGAACCTATATGTTTCTGGAGGAGAAAGTGAATCTGGTGACTTTGCACAGCCCTCCTTCACTTAAATCCAATTCTCTTGCAAGTTATGACATCACTTTCCCAATGTCATGATCCTCTTCAAGAACACAACAGCAATCACTCAATAGGAGATGCTAGCCCAAGATAACTGCTCACTATATCAATTAGTTAGTCTTCCAGATCTTTTTCCTATTGTTCAACTTTCTTTAATAGTTAAACTCTCTGGGATTGCTCTCTGTTGGACTGTTAAGACTAATGAAGATAAATCACTGATGGGGGCTAATAAACAATGTGGTTTTAGGAGTACAGACATACAATGTATCTTGAACCTGGGGTAGTCATTCTCTCAGAAGATGCAAAAATTGAATGTTAATTGTGGCAGTAGCCCAGAGGGGTATGTGTGTATATGCATAAACATATACATACATAATATATACACATATCCATATATATACATGTGAGCACATGCATACATGTATGTATATGCACGTGCATATTACATGTATGTGTCTATATACACATACTTTATATTTATGTATATGTGTGTATATATATATATGTGTATCCATGTTCATACAAGAAAAGAAGACCTAATTTCAAGAGAAACAGAGAAAGAAGTAGAGAGAGAGACATAGAGGGAAGAGATAGAAGGAGAAACAAAGACACAGAGAAAGTTATTTTATGAATAGAGAATAGTGTTCAAAATTGGTGTTGCAAATCTGGGAAAGAAAATAGGAGTATACATGGCATAAATAATATACATTAGCTTATAAGTTGGGAAATCTGTATTTTAGTTCCTGCTCTAACCTCTCCGAGTTTCATTCTTCCCCTCAAGAATAAGGCTACCCAATTAGATCGGGTTCTTAACTTTTTTGCATATATCATGTACTGCTGTGGTTGTCTGGTGAAGCCTCTGGAGTCTTTCCCAGGATAGTAATTTAAAATGTATACAGTAAAAAACATAGAATTATAAAGGAAACTGATTATATTGAAGTAGATTTTCAAGTTTTTAAAAAGTTCTCAGAATAATCTGGATAATTTAGTATAGTTTGAATAAGCTCAACAAACACTTATTAAATGACTGCTGTATATGCAAGGCAGATAGGTTCCTCTTCCAGGGGTTTCTTTCACCACTGAAATCACAGATGTAGGCTCCATCCCTATTTCCCTGTGTTAGAGTGCTAAGTGCTAAGTTAAGGAAGTAATACAGAAAAAAATAATTCATTCACTGAAGAAACTTGTGTTCTAGTAGAAGGATGTCTTATGTACACAGATTAATACATTTAAAGCAATTTAAAGCAATTTTACCAGAGTATAACCTTTACAATTTCTTCTAGATCTAATACTATATCATTTTGTGACATACACTTCAGTTGTATTCAGTAGGTTTCCTTAGGAGCATAAGAAAATAGTGTACATGGATGGGCACTCAGGTCAACTATCTCTTCATTTCCCAGCCTGCTGCTCTACTCTGAAATTCCCTGTCACTTATACCCACATTTCAGGTACCTTCCCATTCCCATGCCTTCTTTTCAGATTCTTTTTGTGAGTTGAATAACCCCATAAAATATAAACTCCCTGAAGATAGGAACTGTCTTCTGTCCTCTTTTGTATTCCTAGTGTTTGGCACAGTGCTTAGTACATGAGAGCTTAATAAATATTTACTAATTGACTGTGTTGTGTATATATGCAGATCTTCCATAAAAAGTCTAAGATATCTAGTGCCCTTTTTTAGAAAGTTAAACTCTGGGGGAAGGGGAAGGATTGTTGAGAGCCACTGGGGACACATACTTACTGTGATTAATTCACAGAGGACCTCATATATAATTAGAAGACCTTTATGTTTTTTTTAAAATATTGACCTGCAGTTAGTAAGGTAAGTAGGATGGTGTAATCGAAAGAGAACTGGACTGGAATCCAAGATCTTATTTCAGATCCTATATCCATCATGTTTTAGAACTTGAAAGGACCTTAGAGATAATTCCTGAGCCTTCCTCAGTTTTCTTATTAGTAAACTAAGAGGTTTGGATTTCTATTGCCTCTAAGATCCCTTACAGAACCAAATTGGTTATCTTGTAATCTTGTAAAGAAAATATTTTGCAAACTCTGAGGCACAATATAAATGCATTTTAAAAAATCTTTTCGTTGTTACCAGCATAACTACAAAGGCAAGAACTGAATTCTTCAAAGTTAGGCAGGTAGTATTTCTACATGGGAAAAAGGGAGGCATTTTTTTTTTTGGTCTGAGAAGGCTCATTGTCGTATTATCGTTATCCACAAATAAATTAGGTGTTGGGAATATATTTTTTCTTTGTTTTTATATATAATAACCAGACTTGGTTTTCAAGAAAACATCTATTGGGACGTATCTATAGTACTACCTAGCGACTAGTCCATTTATTTTACCCTAGGTTGAAATTACAAAAGTTGGGTAAAGGAACAAGGAAGAAAAAACAGGGAAACCAATCCCAGGTATTAAGAGTATAGCCATAACCAGGCTGTTAGAGCATCACTAAGGTAGAAGTCATAATTTTCTCATGAAGCTGAAAGCAGGGTGAGGAGGGCAGATGAAAAAGTTGCATGTAAGAATACTACTGGGCTTATTCTTAGCTATATTAAAACATATTCTTTTCCTCAATTAGAGAGATGAGATAGGCTGATGCATAAGACTAGACAGAATGGGATGGGTATAGGGTGTAAAGTTTGATTTGATTGGAAATTATGCTGTGACCATCCAAGTCTCTGATGTGTTTGCTGGGTAAGGGAGCAGGCAAGGAAAGAAGCGGAAGATGAAGAACAGAGCCCGAAGGGAAAGTAGAAGTCTTTGGAGAAGAAAACATCAATAGTTAAAAACAGTATATAGAGAATATGTGAGTATGCATATCAATAACAGTATGCACTTAACTGCCTAATGGATCTGGGAACTTGTTGACATTATTCACAATAAATCAAAATTGAAGGTCAATAATGTACTTAATTTGAAACTTGCTTTTAATTTTTATTTGCGATGTAAATAAGAGATCACATATGTTCCTGCATTACCCAACTCGTTTACTTACTGCAGCAGGCAGTAAATCTTTCCTTTTCAGTAAGCTAAACAGAAGGCATCAAAGAACAGTGCCCATAAATCAGGGTCAGATGCAGTTTCAAAGTAAAGATGAATTCAAATATTCAGGGAATATTAAAACTACTTAGGAGAAACAATGGGTAACATATATTCTAGGGACAGCCTGTTTTGTCATCCCCATCGGGTTCATGTTGAAATTATTCAATATAAATGTTTACAACTATTTCTGAATGGAAATTGACCCGAGGGAATAGCTGTCTAAAAGATACTGAACAATATGCATATGTTTACTTCAGAAAGGTCTCATTCCTAGCTTGAAATATGTTTGAGAGACTATTTCCCCCAAAAAGGAGAATAAGAATGATAGCACATATAATTCAAATGAATAAAACTGTCAGCAGTGAGATAAGATTACTTCCACATATCTGGCATTTTATAGATGTAACATATGTCCAAATTCTTCATAATTCCATTACAAAGGACAGGGATTGGGGAAAGTGGTACAAATACACTGGAGTCTGATATTAGGGTGGTTCTTGAGATTCTTACAAAAAAAAATTCTTATAACAAGGTCCCTTTTATATGTCAGCAACTGAAACCCTTTCGTATGATAGGCGAGATAGGCTTGCTTCCTGCCAAATTTCTCACTCGAGAATTGAATTAGATAGAGTTCCCAGTGTTAGAGAGAACTCTGAATATACTAGATGCCTGTGTTTCTCTTCAACCTAGAAAAACTGACCACCGTGTACCTTTTGCAAAAGGGGTATATTTGCTAATAAAAATAAAGGGCTCCATGCAGTCTATCCTCCACTTCAACCCAGCCCCTAGCCAAACAAAAACTAAAACAAAATAAACTTAAGACCTGAGCACAGGGAGAGTGAAGAATTTATTCAGGTGAGAGGGAAATTGTCTCTAAGAGGGCAGATAAGGGCAATGGTAAAGGTGAGGTGTATTAATGTAAATTTTATTTGGTCTAATAAAAATTGTTTCAGTTAATTTACATTTTTTTCCATACCAGAGACCATGCACTGGGGGTTTTTTAACCCTTTTATCTCCATAACTGATTTTCACTATCCTGATTCTGCTTCTCCTGGCCCACTATTTTCAAGAATACCAGAACCATGCTTCATTCACTTCCCTATATTTCTTGGCCATCTTTTAAAGAGTTAATTTATTTATTTTTCATTTTCAACAGACACTTCCACAAGATTTTGAATTCCTAAATTTTTCCCCATCTCTCCCTTCCACCCACCCCAAGATAACTTGCATTCTGATTACCGCTTCCCTCAATCTGCCCTCCCTTCTATCATAACCCTCCCTTCTCTTATCTTCATCTCCTCTATTTTCTTGTAGGGTAAGATAGATTTCTATACCCTATTGCCTGTATATCTTCCCAGTTGCATGTAAAAGCAGTTTGTAACATTCATTTTAAATCTTTGAGTTCCAACTACTCTCCCTTCCTCCCTTCCCACCCACCCCTGTTGACAAGGCAAGCAATTTGATATAGGTTATACATGTGCAGCCATTTAAAATACTTCCATAACAGTCATAGTGTGAAAGACTAACTATATTTTCCTCCATCGTATCTTGCCCCTCATTTATTCTATTCTCTCTTTTGACCCTATCCCTCCTCAAAAGTGTTTAGTTCTAATTACTCCCTCCTCCTACTTGTCTCTGCTTTCTATCATTACCCCAGCTTAGGCCCTTCCTCCTTCCTTTTCTGTAGTATAAGATAGATTTTAAACCAAAATGAGTGTGCTTTGTTACTCCCTTCTTAAGCCAAATGCGATAAGAGTAAGATTCATTCTTTCCTCTCATCTCTGCCCTCTTACCCTCCATTGAAACAGTTTGTTCTTGTCTCTTTTAAGTGAGATAATTTGCCCCATTCTATTTCTCCCTTTCTCCTCCCAATATATTCCTTTCTGGCCCCTTAATTTTATTTTTCAGATATCATTTCTATCTATTCAATTCATCCTCTGCCCTCTCTCTATATGTATATAATTCCTCCAACTGCCCTAATAATGAGAAAAGCCTCAAGAGTTACAAATATGATCTGTATTGTAGTGATACAGTATGAATATATACATGTATAAATGTAAACAGTTCAACTTTAGTAAGTCCCTTGTGATTTCTCTTTCCTGTTTACTTTTCATGCTTCTGATTATTGTGTTTAACAGTCAAATTTTCCATTCAGCTCTGGTTGTTTCAATAAGAATGTGTGAATGTCCTGTATTTCACTGAAAGATCATTTTTCCCCTGAAGCATTATACTTAGTTTTTCTGGGTAGGTGATTCTTGATTTTAATCCTAGCTCCATTTATCTCTGGAATATCATATTCCAAGCTCTGATGATCCCTTAATACAGAAGTTGCTAGATCTTATGTTATGCTGATTGTATTTCCATAAAACTTGAATTATTTCTTTCTGACTGCTTGCAATATTTTCTCCTTGACCTGGGAGTTCTGGAACTTGGCTACAATATTCCTAGGAGCTTTCCTTTTGGGATCTCTTTCAGGAGGCAATCTGTGGATTCTTTCAATATTTATTTTACCTTCTGCTTCTGGAATATCAGGGCAGTTTTCCTTGATCATTTCTTGAAAGATGATGTCTAGACTCTTTCTGATCATGGCTTTCAGATAGTCTGATGATTTCAAAATTGTCTCTTTTGGATCTACTTTCCAGGTCAATTGTTTTTCCAGTGAGATATTTTATATTTTCTACTATATTTTTCATTCCTTTTATAATTACTTGATTTTTCATAAAGTCATTAGCTTCCATCTACTGCATTCTAATATTTAAGGAATTACTTTCCTCAGTAAGCTTTTGGATCTTCTTTTCCATCTGATCAATTCTGCTTTTTAGGGCATTCTTCTCCTCATTGGCTTTTGGGATCTCTTTTACTATTTGGGTTAGTCTATTTTTTAAAGTATTATTTTCTTCAACATTTTCTTTTGCTCTCCTTTAGCAAGCAGTTGACTCATTTTTCATGATTTTCCTGCATCACTCTCATTTTTCTTCCTAAGTTTTGCTCTACTTCTCTTACTTGATTTTCAAAATTCTTTTTGAGCTCTTTCATGACCTGAGACCAATTAATATTTTTCTTGGAGGCCTTGAATGGTGGACCCTTGGTTTTATTGTCTTCTCTTTGTATGCTTTGGTATTCTTTGTCACCAAAGTAAGATTCTATAGTCTGATTCCTTTTCTGGTTTTTGCTCACTTTCCCAGCGATTTACTTGATTTTTGAGGTCTCTGTCAAGGTAGTTCTCTGCTTCCAGTGGGGGTGAGGTATATACTATCAGCTGCTTGATCTCTCCACAATCTGTGGGCCCAGAGCTCCGAAAAAGTTGTTGTTACTGCCACTGCCCTGTTCCTGCTTCTGTTGCAGGCTCCTCCACCTCTTCTGCCACCCTAAAGCTGAGGCCTTACCACTCTGCTCTCTCACACAGATCCCAGTTTTTTTCCACTGACAGTCCAATTTGTCCTTGGCATTTTGAGGTTGTGAAGTCTGGAAATTGTCACAAGTGCCCAAGATTCAGTCTCCCTGAAGTCTACTCAGGTCCAGCCTGTGCTGGTATGACCCACATTGGACTGCACTCTACTTCCAGTGTGGTGTGATAGTTACTTCCCAGTTATATTCCAGGCTGTCAGGGGCTGGAGATTTGCGTCACTCCATCATTCTGTGAGGTATGCAGCTTCAGAATTTGTTTAGAGTCATTCTTTACAAGTATTGGGCTGGGTTTGTGGGAAGAGGGCTATCAAGTCTGTGCTTTTAACTCTGCCATCTTGGCTCCATCCCTCCCATCTCTTTTTTTTTTAAACAATCTTGCTAAATACCTTGCTGACATATATTACTCTTTCCAATCCTTTCCCTTAGCCTCTAGTTCTAGAGCTATGATCATATCAATTCTGTCATTGTTCCTACAAAGGCTGGGCTAAGCTATTCTCTTATTGTACCCCTGTAACTGTGCTCTTTTTGGTCATGATTTTCTTACCTTTGTTTTCTGTTATTTTAGAATTTAAGTTCCTCGAGAGTATTCACTACTCTTTGCTTTTGTGATATATCTCTAGCACATAGCACAGTGCTTGGACAATTGTAAATACTAATTATTTTCCTCCAATCACCATTTAGATATTCAGCATCAAAACAGGACTCCGAAAATATAATTAAGATTTTGTAGTAATGGGAAGCAGGATTGACAAGTCTCTCAGTTTTAATACATTTGAGATTATTTTGATTACCTGTACAATGGCTAAAGTAATCAGGGCATTAATACATAATACATAAAATATTTTCAAGATTATTCTGTATTCTTTTTCAAAACAGTTGACCAAGGATGACATATTTTCTGCTTCCTTCTTGCCTATATCTACCAAGGGGAACACTGGGTTAGTGATCCTTTTTATCTCTTTGTTTTTAGAAATATACACTTGTTTAATTTTGGAATATTTCATTCACAGCTCAAAACATGAAATACGTTAAAAAGTTATGCAGATTTGTCTTTCATAAGATTCCTTAGTGTTTCCTTTTTCCCATATCAAAACCAGGCATGCTAATTCTTTTTATATTTTTAGAGCAATATAGGTTGTGTGTGTATATATGTGTGTGTGTGCATGCGTGTGCGTGCGTGTGTGTGATTTCATTAATATTGAAATCTCTTGGTAAGAAACTCCTAATGTAGCTTGAGAATTTTTTGAATATTTTTGTCTTACAACATTTCTTAGAGCACACTGTGATGGTAAATGACTTACGCAGGGTTATGTAGCTAGTATGTATCAAAGGCTGGACCTGAAAACCCAAAATCTTCATCATTCCAAGACGTGATCTCATTCTGTGATGACACTGCCTCTTAAGCAATAGATTTGTGGAAATTAAACTGTCTTAAAGAAGAAGGCCAATAAAATTCAACAACTAGTATTCCTACAGTCATCAGTATTATAAAAAGTATCCAGGGTTCCTAAAGAGATTGTAATGCTGGTTTATAGGGGTCATGATGCTAAACAAGCTTTTACAAAACTCTTTTTAAATTTAATTCAATGATCAATTTAAGTGAAAATTAAATACACAAAAAGGAAGAAAAAAGTCATTTAAACTGTGGAAAATAGCTCATTTCTTGGTTCAAAAGAAATTGCATTTGGGCCGATTTATCTCTCACAGCATATTATGGGCCAATGTCAGCATGCCACAGATGTACACCCCATGTGCAGCTCAGAAAGACTTCCGTAAAGATGGAGAAAACCAGTTTCAAATGGAAAGTACACAGACTGATGCAATACAAGGAACTGAAATTTTGCAAAGTACTTGGAGAAAAAAAAAGGAATTTCCAGATACATTTTCCCCCATTACTCTATTAGCACACACAGAAAAGAGTCACTCCAGGGAATAATCATAACACATAATCTGAAATTGAAATAAAATAGGGCAGAAATAAAAAAAGCTTTTCCTAGGTAGTTAAGAGAAAAAACAAGAACAGAGTAGGTAAGCAGCAAAACTAGCAATGGCCAAGGATCTTCCACAAACTGGAGGTCAAGGGGAAATATTTGGGGTGAGAGGTAATGATTAGACTTTTATATAGTCTCCTTTGAGTTCTCATGTATTCACCCCCTTCTCCCCTTTGACACTGCCACCACCTTGGTACAAGCCCTCTTCATCTCCCACTTACACAATTTCAATGGCTACACAGTGGGTCTCCCTCTAATTCAAGTTTTGCCCCACTTTTCTATATTTTCTCCCCAGTTGTCAACTTGATCTTCCAAAAACAAATATCTAACCATGATAACCTCTATTCAATAATTTCTATTGGTCTCCTGTTAAATGGTAGGATCAAAAAATAAAACCATCTGTTTGACTGTTAAAGCTCTTCATAACCTAGTCCCTTCCTACCTAAGTAATCTTTTACATCTTCCTTGCCACCATGTACTTGGGATCTAGTGATCTGGACTTCCTTGCTGTTCTTTCCACAAGGTGCTCCATCTTCCTAGTTTAAGCAATTTTATTGACTACAAGACTACAATTCTCTTCCTCATCTCTGTTTCTGAGATTTCCTGACTTCAAGTTTCAACTAAAGTCCACCTTGTGAAGGAAGCCTTTCCTAGTCCTCCTTAATTTTAGTACCTTCCCGGTGAGACCCTCCCCCCATCCTATTTCTCCTGCCCATATCTTGTTTTTACATAATTGTTTTATATGTTTTCTCCCCCATTAGCCTGTGAGCTCCTTAAGAGTCAAGTCTCTCTTGTGCCTTTTTAAAAAAATATTTAGCACTTAACAAAGTACCTGACCCATACTAGGTATTTAATAAATGCCAGTTGAATAATTATGTGACCATAATAGGTTTAAGATGCAAGATGTAGCTAAAGTTGAGTTACTATAATTGTCCATTTAAACCAAAGACATTATGAATTTATGAGGTATTTCTCTTGAGTAATACTGAAAGAAAAACAGCAAAAATAATTGGGGAAGTTAAGAAGAATCTATGAATCTAATTGTTAAGTAAAACAAAATTATAAGTTAAATACTATGGAGGAACACTCAGTCTAGGAGGGACAGAGTTTTTCAGGTTTACTATTGCTCCCATCATGTCGCTAGTCAAGGTAAGGCAGGGAAACAGTATATATACATCAGTGACATAAAAGGTTACAAAGAATCATCTGTAACTGATTCATAGGCTACCATTTTCCCATATTTGAAATGGCATTTGACTTTTACAGTTATCTTGATTATTCTTGCAAAACCAAAACTAAGCAAACGTTCTATTCTGAAAGAGCTGAAAAAATGTATTCTAAAATATAATGGTTTAAAAACAAACAACTCAGAAAACTTGAAAATTATGTAATTTCCTCAATCATCTACCTTTCTTTGCATTCATTGGCAGAACCAGAGGGAAAAGGTTTTAATCTACGCTAGTAATAAGAGAACAAAAGTACCCAAACCAGAATGACAACTGGGTATCTCCGAGATGATATACAAATCTATCAGAACTTCTAGGTTTGGAATCCCTATTAAAAAACAGAAACAATTCTTTATAATAGAAAGGAAAGAGGTTTCCTGCATCTAGAACGGAAGAGGACAAACTAGATAAACTATTGAATAAAATAATATTATTCATAGAAAAAAGAAATGAAAGATATTGGAAATGCTACATTTTTCCCTTCCCAACTTAGTCGTCTAGGGCAGGAGCCCTACAAGGTTTAACAAAACAAGGTTTGTTCTGACATAGCCATAGAAAGGATCATCAAGAAAGATACTAAAGCATTTCGCTTCGAAATTGCCTTCTCTCTTCTGTAAGTATCTGGTCAGGAGAGGAGGGTGTGGAAACAAGGTAATTGGGCTTCAACTCTATGTCCTTGGAGCTCTTGGGTGACCAGAAAGCCTTTCCACAATTCCTGGCACATAGTTACTTAACACATGCCTTTTTATTCACAAATACAGTCAACTTCACATGATACTTATAGATATTATGTAGAAATCCATTAAAACAATAAATATGGCCCCCTTCTCTGGTATGGATAGCATAGATAAAGAGATATTCCTGTCAGTAGTACAAAACTACATGGAAGAAGAGCTTAACTTGAGGTTAATTTAGTCTTTTTTTGGTCATGTCTGACTCTTTGTGATGCCATTTGGGGTTTCTTGGCAAAGACATTGGAGTGGTTTGTCATTTTCTTTGCCAGATCATTTTACAAATTGAGGAACTGAGGCAAACAAGGGTAAGTGACTTGCCCAGGGTCAAATAGCTATAAATATCTGGAGCAAGATTTGAACTTAGGAAGAGGAATGTTCCTGACTCCAGGTCAAGCACTCTATCCACTACACCTCCTAGCTGCCCTAGATTAATTGTAGATATAGGTAAAAATAAGAGTTTGCTATTGTTGTTTTGCTCTTTTGGTGGGGGTTAGAAACTTTGAAGATGGGACAGTATTGGGAGTGATAAGCAAATGCTTGCAAGAAAGAGAGAAATACAACTGGAGAGGGTAACACAGACAGAAGGAGTTGCTAATGGGATGTAAGCAGAGGTGGCAGGGATAGATGGCAGTGCCAGAGAGAGTGAATCAATTTTCTTACTGAGTACCCCATAAATGAGCTCTGTTGAATGAGCCATTTCTTTTCAAATGCAATGAATACCACCAACAATTCTTAATGTCATTTACAGCTCAAAATAAAAATCTCTACTTCCCAAAGTAACTAACCTTCTTTGGTACAGTTTGCTTTGGTTTCATCACTGAAGTCTCCGCAGTCATTGTCACCATCACATGCCCAGTGTCCTGGGATACACCTGCCACTGGAGCATCTGAACTGATTATCAGAGCAAGAGTGAATGCAACCCACTTCATCACTTCCATCACCGCAGTCATCATCTAGAAATAGGCATGTGTAATGTTAAACCTATGAAGATGGTGTTACCATCTGAAAGTTTACATAGAAAGAGAGGACTTTCACTTAGTGTCAACTCATCCTAAAGTATTATTTACAACTGATGAGCCTGATCTTAAATTCATCTTTCTCTAGGTCTTAAGAGAAATAGTAAAATTATACACAGCCTATACAATAGTCATTATGCTACATATTTTATTCCTGGTAAGATCTGAATAATGAGTGAAATTATTTCATACATGAGCGAAAAAGAATTAAAGAAAGAGTTGAGGTAGAATTCATATGAAATGGTAACAGTTGTGGTACAATTGACATATAAATAAATTATAATCCCTTCCAAGCTACTACCTTTCGTCTCCTTGTGCCCATAATGCAATTATATTTTCTCTGAAATACACACATTGAACCTAAAGAAACTTTATTTGCCCTCTCCCCCATTCTCTCCAGGGTTTGAACTCAACTTACTACCTATATATATACTTATATAGGAACTAAAATTTGAAGAACAGTTGCTTTAGACCATTATTGAACTCTGAATAACATTTTAAAAAATAGTTTAAAAAATGTAATTAAACAACTAAGAAATTACTCAAATTACAAATATCCAATTGTATTTATATAATTGATTTTTATTCATTTGCTAGATTTAGCAAAACAACATTCCCATTTTAGTGGTAAGAAGTGAGAAAATTAAAGCAATTTAGACATATATTATGACTTGTAAAATGGCTATTGCCTTGGGGAACTAAATATTTCAATCAAAAGTTTTGAAGGGACTTGATGATTCATATAATTTCCTTAATAGTTCCCTTCAATTTGAATTTCAGTCTATATACATATAGTGTTATATATATGACAGGGAAAATTTACTAGGTAAATATTCCTACCTGTGACCTTTAAAGCTCATCGCCTTGGTGTGTCAGTCCCATCTCTCAGCATGTGTCACAAGTACTCTACTTAGCCTCTCTGAAGAAAAGTAGTCAGCAAGACAGCTAAGTCCCCCATCAAATCAGATTATATGTTAAACATTTGGTACTTGCCTGAATCACAGTGCCATTTGCTGCTAATGCATCTTCCGTTTTTGCATATAAACTGAGTTAGTGGCTCACAGGTTGGGAATTCTGTGAAAGATACAGAAGTGTCCAATAGGAAATGTGTTAATGACTGTGCTGAATTTAATTTGTATCTCATTTACTGATGTGATCAGAGCCCCTCCCCAGGGTCTCCACAAAAGGCACAGAGGAATCATTACATCTATGACTGAAGTGGTTGTAACTTCTCGAGGACAGAGGGCACACATAATTTTAACATCTTTAAATGAGTACTTTCCAGTGACTGAAAGGCAAGGAGAACCATTTGTTGAAGGACGGACAGGAACTGTTGTATTGCTAGCAGAACGAATAAATGTCAGGTAATAGTACCAGCACACTCGACCTCCAATAAATGAAAAACAGCTGGATGGAGCTCTCTGCTCGGGTGCTTTGAAACATTGTGCATATGTTTTAAAGAGAGTCCTTGCCTGAATACAGATAGGCAAAGTAGGAGAGTGTCAAAACTAAGACCTGCTGTGCGAATCCATCAGATAAATATGGAAGAAAAAGAAATCATTCAAACCAGCTACTTAAACTGGAGAAAATTTCAACAGAATTCTGATTCTGACATACTACTAAATCTTACCAAGTACATTACTGGTCAAGGATACAGCCTTGTGTGTTTACACCTGTTTCAGCAGGTGAAGACAAAATTTGAATTGCTATGCTACGTTGACAGAAGCATAGATGAAACATGATACTTTATGCTAACCAAAAAAAAAAACCCCAAACACTTAGTTTGCGAAAATAAGCTCAAAAAAGAAAATATGTGCCAATATATGAGAAATGACTTCTCTAAATCTATTGGAAAACAAAATTTTTAGTGTTTCCCTTGAAACTAGATATTGTTATTCATCAGCAGTAACCCAAATTAAAGCATGAAAACTATTACTGCTTTTTTAAAAATATATAGTGTCATAGTAATGAAGTAATTACATATTTATGTGAAGGAGGGAATGTTGGCCACAAGAATAAGGCACCATGGCTGCAATCCTATTTGCATTCTATCAAGCAATCTCTGTAACCTTCCAGTAACAAAACTGATGTTTGAAGACACATAACCTGAGAAGCTACAGAAAACTTTTGGGAAAACAAAACAAATGGTCAAAAAGTGATAATGAGGGATGAAAAAGTTAGACTAAGCCTACCAGTATAAACACCTTAAGTAACTTCATAACTTGGAAGTAAGATTGGATAGGAGGGAAAAGAATAACAAATCAGTGCACAAATTAAGGATTTAGAAGACCAAGGTTATTGTGGTAAGGCCTGATAGAATAAAAAGAGGGAGAAATCATCAGAGAAACATAATTACCAAACACATTTCATCCAAGGTTCTCAGAATAGTTTACTAATATTCCCCAGGAGTAAATTTTATTGTTCTCATTTCATACAGAGAGAACATAATTCACCCAGAGTTTAAATGACTGATTCAATATCAGGTCTTTTTGACTCCCTAAGGAGCATTCATAGCACCATAAATCCTTGAGTATAAGAGTTCATTTAAAAGACATTAGCAAAATAACTTTCATTCTATCCACCAAATGATAAGAGAGTTTGGCATACTAGATCGGATAGTCTCTACACCTTAGTTTCTTAGTAAATGTTTATTGTATTATATTGACTCATCCAGCTGATCATTGTAACAAATGACATTTTGTCCAAGGATATTGTTTTCCTCCCTACTGCCATGGCCCCGGGTTCCACCCTAAAGTTATCAAAATTAAATTTTAATGAATTACTAATCTTTAGAGAAAGAATATACCTTATGGCATTAAGTAGTGTAAAAACAGAGGAGGAAGACCATCTAATCTTAAAATTTCAGAGAAAAGAAAATGAACAGACAGGTATAGAGGAATTAAGTGGTTTGTCCAAGTTAAATTGGTTAATTAATGTAGGAGCCAGGACTAGAACTTTGGTCTTCTGAATCCCTGTTCACAATTCTTTCCATTAAGGACTATGACCACTTTTTCAATTCATTTTGATCTACCATCACTGAATTATCCTAAAACTTTATTTTATCCTAATTATTTCTCTGCAATTATATATTAATAAATATATATTACCTCATATATTATGGTAATATGAATTATCCCGATTGTAATATCTAATATTATCTATAATATTACCACCCCTGTGAGGAAAAATATTTTTTTCTTTACTACCAATATTTAAAGTAGTGCTTCTTCTTAATTGTCTTTTGCTTATATCTCTCTAATATCAAGGGCTAACTTTTGACATTTGGTAAATAATTTGTATCCATAGGAGTTAGTTTCTTCCTAATGTTATAGACTTCCATCATACTCCCTTCTCAGGCTTTTTGCTTTTCATTTGTTTTTATACAGCATTCCCTTAATCATTTAGCATCCCATCTTTAGACTTTCCAAATCTATACTATGCCTTTTTTGAGGTGTTAAATTGTAATAAAGATAACATTTTTAGTAGAGATATATTCTATAAGGGTAGGCTAATCACAGTGTCATAGAGTTATACATTTAAAAGAAACTCATAGGTGTTCTATTTCAATGCCATTGTAAAGAATGAATCCCTCTAAACATCTTCAGTAGAGGAGTCTAGCTGGGGCATTGGATAGGGTGATAGTCCTGAAGACTCATCTTCCTGAGTTCAAATCTAGCCTCAAATACCATCTTTGTGACCCTGGGCAAGTCAGTTAATCCTGTTTCCTCAGATTTCTTATCTGTAAAATGATCTGGAGAAGGAAATGGCAAAGCATTCCAATATCTCTGCCAAGAAAACCCAAAATGGGGGTCACACAGAGTTAGACATGACTAAAAAATTAGTGAATGTGGGAAAAAAAACCATCCTCAGCAAGTACACATTCAAATTCGACTTAAAGATCTCAGGTTTTCTTTCCAAAATTTTTCCTAAGAATGTCCGACATAGTCTTGGTTTTCCTTGACTACTGGACCTTTTTTCTCAGTGAATACTTCATCATGATTCTTACATACTCTTTTTGCTACCTTTCTTGAGGTACAAGGAGTGAGAAAGGAAATTGCTATTCTGTATTTGATATGCAATAAGATGATAAAACATTGGGGACAGGTGCTCACTCCATCTTATCAGTCATTTGAAAAGGAGAGATAAACTAGGAAATAAGATTTCAAAGAATTCAAATAAAAGATGGGTTCAATAACTTAAAACTCAACAGGAGAAGCTGGACCAAGAAGAATGAGAATCATTCAAGAAAGAAATTCTGATGAAACAAATAGAAATTGTGGCAATGCGGAGGAAAAAGAGGAACTTGTTAAATAAACCATGGTGACAAGGAAGGGTAACTTACTGACAAATTAATATTTTTAAAAAGACATACATAAGACCTTAGGAAAAAAGTAAATGCTACCACATGTTGAAAGAATCCTCTGTTCTAAGTGAATGAAAGATACAGACTAGAGCTGCTCAGAATTGGTAGTCATGAATGAAATATTCCAGATCATTCAGAAATTATATTTATATGAAAATTTGAAGAGGAACAGTGCTAATATTAACACAATTTTTGAAAAATGGAAAATATGGCTCATATGAAGTAATGACTTTAATGTCAACTCCTGCCAAAGCTGCAGAACACCTAATTAAAGGAATATTTAGTGAAATTTTGGGCAGTGAAACAGTATTCACTAAAAGCCACCAAAGCTTTATCAAGGAAAAAGTCACACCAGAGTAACTTATATATTTTTCTTGTTTTAGGTCACTATAATTACACTGCAAAATCAGAGAAATATTTTAAAAAGTTGACAAAGTTCAGAAAAGCATTTGACAGCTTAACATTCAATAGCACGTTTTTATGGATATGAAGGTGAGACAAGATATAGTCTAGTCCAAGGATTAGCATATGGCGTATGGACCACATTCTATTTGCTGTTTGTTTTGTGTACAGCCTTTGAACTAAGAATGGGTTTTATATTTCAAATACAATAAAACATTTTTAAATAGTTTAAGGTAAAAAAATAGGCTCAGGGTGAGGGGTTTTAATTTATGGCCTCCCTGGTATAGTCAATATTACCTATGGGTGTGTGAATTTGGAACTGATTAAAGACTGAAATCCAGAAGTAGTTATTAATACATCAGGGTGACTCCAAGTAAGCCCTTGGCCCTTCCTTGGTCATCTTCATCATTACATTAACTGAGAAAAAGTGAAGGCATGATATTCAGACATTAACTATGAGATGTCTGATTTTGTCTGTGCCCAATGTAACCTACAAATCAAAAAACACATTTTTCATTTAACAAAGGAGATGGTATTGTCCTCTTTTAATCACATTTAGAATAATGGAAATTTATATAGAGTGTCTTATGTTTCTCCATGATGCCATACTTTGAGTTAATGAAAAGATAGATAAAATGATATTTAGCAATTTGGTTTGCCCAGTCTAGTGCTCTCTGGAGTGATTGTAGATAGTTCAAGAAATAGCTATAGTCTCACAAACAAAGTTTTAAAAGTAACAGAGAATAATATAAATCCACAAGGTGAGGCTGTTAAACACAGGCACATGTACAGAGTATTCTGGGAACATCATCATACTTTGTGGTGTTGCTTACTTATCTGAAGGTGGAGGGATGGGATACTTCATATATGGTACATGCTTTAAGCATGCCTATGGTGTCAAGCTTCTATATGCTAATGGATTATATTTCTCCTTAAGTTAAGACTTACAGAATTGGCTAATATAATTTTATTTTTTTAAAAATGTTGAATTAAAGATATTTTAATTTGTTTGTAACATATTCAAAAGTTGAGTGGTAACCTTAGCAGACTAGTTAGGCCCAGAGGGTCAAACATTTGCCATTTCTCAGTTATTTAATCTTTTGCTGCCTAGCAACCAATCTGTGCCTTGTATTTCTGTATATTAAAAGAAAATAAAGTAGTTTTGATTATTTTCACAATGAACAGAGTATCTTCTTTGAGTTCCTAGGTTCATATGTCACATCTTAAGATGTGAATACTGGAGAAAGTTTAGTTTTATTAACACTACCTCCCTCCAAGATTAGAACATAGTTATAAAACTTGGAAAGAGGAAGAAAGGGAAAAGAAGTAATCAATGATGTTTGGAGATGAAAGAATGTATCATAAGGTAATCATCATACACAATCTCAATTATTATGATGACATATAAGAAGAAGAAAGTTAAAATGCCAAAGGCATAATTTAATCAATACTTTTAAGACAATTTTTTTCTTGCTACCTGACAAGATAAGGAAAACTAATGCGTGTTTTGGAAGAAATAGTATGACTGACGCTGTTTTTTTCCCTTAGACAAACACTTAAAGAGATGTTTAATGTTTTAGAAAAAACCAGGGACATGAATCAAAAGCATTCCACAAAGCCGGGAGAGTCATAGTTCAGCTAACTAAGTAATCAACCAAGAACTCTAAGACTTGTAATGGGTAAAGTCATGTATCGATACTAAATGAACAATTTATTTACTATCTGGTTTGGGACAAATTAATTGACTCTTATCTTTCTTACCTTTCTTCTTTCTATCTGTATTTCATAGGGAAAGGGGTGAACTCCCAAGGTAGAAATTCCTTTCACTCATTCAGATTAGCAATTTACCTGTCATTGGAGTTACCTGTGGAATTCAGAGGTTAAATTGCTTTGCCCGTAGTTACAAGGCCAGTATGAAGTACAAGCAGGACTTAACCTAGCACATCCTGATTCTAAGGCTAGAGCTCTATGAAACAGAATTGTATTAATCTGCAGTCATTCAATGGAAAGGACACTGGAGAAGATATGGTTTATGATTCCACTTCTGCAAATTCCTAGCTGCATGACCACAGGAAAGTCACAGTCTTCCTAATCTTTTCTTTTTATCTATAGTATAGGGATATTCCTACTACATACTTTAAAGTATATTATAAAGATTCAATGAGATAATATGTACAAATGGACTCTTTTACTACAAAATAATACTTAAGCACAATTTAATCAACATTTAAAAATGTCTTTTATGTTGAAAGGCACTGTAAGAGATAGTAAGATAAGTCAGCACCTGATCTCAAGGGATTTATATTTGAGTAAATATTATTAATATTCCTGAGTTTTTATGGAAAATGTTACCACATCTTACTGCTCTGTCAGTTGTCTGAGTTCTAATAACCTCAGAAGTTGGCCGATGTGATCTATAAAGTCTGTTCCGATAGTAAGATTTTATGTTTCTTCCAAGATGGAAGAGGGAAACAAATGAAAACGTTTGACAATACAATGAAAATAGTTATCTCTGAGCTCAAACATTTTACCCTACCAGGGAAGAAGAGGACCAGATTTTCTCAGGCAGGGAAGTAATCTGACTAAATTTTAGATATAATAGGTTATTCTTTTTTTACTTTTACAAGGTAATAGTACAGAGTTGGGAAGCAGTCTCCACAGGATATGAATAACAGTTAAGGGAGGGTAGACAGCAGAGGCAGACCCACAAACAAAATTAAGAGTTGAAAGTAGGCAGAACTACTAGATTTGGAATCACAAAACTTATAAATTCCAGTAAAGACTCAGTATTTTTTTAAATTATACCATGATATGATATCACCTAACCCCTCTATACCTCAAGTTCTTCACTTGGAAATGGGAATAAAAATATTTGTACTTTTTGCACTTAATATAGTTGTAAAGGTCAAATGAGGCAGATTTAAAGTTCTTTGTAAACTTTAGAGAATTAAATAAGTGGTAAATACTGTGGTATGCAAAATTTGAAAGAATATTTCTAAATAGTTTAGAATCTCAATTTCTTTATTCATGTTTCCTTATAGGAGGCACACATATCTATGTACATATACATACTACATATATACATACACAGACATACATATTCTTCTGGCCTACAAAGTATTTTTTTTCTTAAAAATTAATTCTCTTCAGACAAAGATCTTTATCTTAACTGTTTTATGTAATATAGACAACATTCTACAAAAGAAATCAGTTTCTTTACAACTTGTGGATATTAATGATATATGAAAGGCTCAAAAAACTAGCTTCTTCCACCACCCAGAGTGGCAGGGAAAACCTGAGTTCTTCCTGTGACCTGTTTTTAAGTTGATTTTCCAATTACAATGCTAATAACCCTTTCCATCTACATATTTTAAACTACTATTTCCAGACCCTGGGCACTTCTGAAGGAAGTGCTGAAATGGGGTAACCAGGAAGATATGCTGACTATGTCTTAGAAAATTCAACAGTACAGTGTCTTATTCCCATATGCCTGACAAAGTGGTTTCCTATAATTTTGTTTCCAGGAAAACATTACAGTGTAAAAGCAAGAAAGAACTATGTATATATGTGTGGGAGAAAGAGGGTACAGATGCTAATCACAAGTATGTGTGTATTATATATATATATATATATATATATATATATACATATATACATATATGTACATACATATACACACATATATGTACATACATACATATCCCTACAAATGTCTTTGTGGTCCCCTTGCCCCCTTAGAATAAGGAGAAATCAGTGGTTGAATAGATTTTGATAGTATCACTGTCTCACATTTCAACTGATTAGCAAAATAATTGAGGGAACTCAAGGTTGTAAGCATGGATACAGATGGTATGATACATGGGGTTGCAGTCATTTCCAGTCATTATTCATTTCTCCTTCCTCTGTTATTTCACAAGAAAAGCTCATAGAACAATAACTAATGACAAAAGGAATTTTTTTGAATACTTTATAGTCTAATTCAATATGGATTGAACAATATCTTTTCAGCCTTATTCAGATACTTGGAAAATAACCTCAGTAACATAATCTTTAAATCCAAAGGATATTGATACATATAAAAATAGCAGCAGTCATTCAGGCAATTAGAATAATTCATGCTAAATGATGTGAATTCATTTTAATTCCAAAGTAAGTAATTAAACAGTGAATTTTGATTTTTTTTTTATTCTAGGAAAATATTGGAGACTATAATTTTAACACATTAGATGTCCCCAGGGAAAGGTGAAAACAAACTACAACAAAACATACTTCATTACTAATCTATGCCAAGCCCCAAATCATATAAGAAAACAAGAAGTATATCAAGGAAACCATTCATTTGGTGTTTACCTGTGTGATTTTTAAGTATAAATCTAATATATCTTAAGATTATTTTCCCCCCTCTTTCACGTGAAATTATATCTCTGAGTCAAGAAAAGGTAAAAATAAATTTTATCTTTAAAAATATGTTAAAAAATTTTTGATTTGAATATTTATCTTTCTCTTATGTTGAATATGTTGTATTGAATTTATTTGATTAGTTTCTATTATCAAAATAGTAATAACCCACAATATTGTAATGGGTGAAACAATAGGTTTTTCGGTCACAGTCTAAGAATATCTATAGTTCCCTGGGATGTTCTTTTTTGATAAACATTTATCAAGTGCCTCCTCTGTGCAAGACATTGTGTTAAATGCCAAGAATATATAAATTGATGTCATAAACCTTACTGTTTGGAGGTTTCTTTCTAAAAAAAACAGAATTCACTAACAATACAGAGACATAATTGCTTAGAGACATAATTTCTTTAATGGTCTTAGCTTCTCAGTTCTAATGCCACAGTAAACGTTAGCCTGTATCCTTATACCTCAGAGTTGATGAAGATGCTACGGACAATGCTACATGTTCAAAATGCAGGCAAACAAGTGAACTCAAGGTAAAAAGACAGAAGGAGAAACAGAAAATAAGGGACATTTCAAATGGACTATTCTCCATAGGTGAATTGACATGTTCCACTGAGAAAAAGTATCCAACTTTTTATTCCCATTTAGTTTTCCCCATAGATCTGTCATATCTAGTTTTCTAAGATCCTATTCAACTTCTTGCTTTCTTTTATTATTTTATTGTTAGATTTATCTAGCTGCGAGAGAGGGATGTTAAGGACCCCACTAGTATAGTTGTACTTTCTGTTTCCTCCTGTAATTCATTGAACCATTCCTTTATGAATTTGGATGCTAAGCCATTTGCTGCATATATGTTTATTATTGATGATTTTTCTTTAACTTTTTATTATAAATAAAAATGTAATAAAAAATCCACAGCCTGCTTTACTTTTATCGTTTTAGAGCCTCAGAAATGATGATAAATAATAGCATTAATGCTAAGAACTGAGTATCTTTGCATATCTAAAAACATTCAGATGTAAAAAAGTGATAATACATTTGTGAATAGAAATAAAATACATAATTAATGAATATCTCATGAAGGAAAAAAAGGCACTGAATCTAGAGTTGCAGAACCTGGGTTTGCAACTTTTTTACTTTTTGCTTCTTAGTATCTCTATGATTTTGGTTAAGTAATTAACCTGTCTGGCTCTCAGTTTCCTTAAAAGTATAGAGAAATGATAACACACTAAACTCAGGAAAATAGCAAAAGCTAATATAATCCTGTTCTCTAAGAATCAGTTGATTCTTTTGATTTTAGGTGATAATAGTCCATTTCGAGGATGGTTTAAGTTTTGAATTCACAAGAATATATTGAGACTTTTAATTATAGTAAAGAAATTTGTCATGTTGGTTTATGAAGAATACAGCTTTTGCTGTATCATTCTGGCTACCAGATTATATCTTTTTACATATTTAATAGATGCTAAATATGTTGAACAACTTCTTCCATTTCCTTATTTAATCATTGTCGACAAGTGAGTCTAGGTTCCTTAAATATTACTTTTTTGTAATGTCCTGAATCAGGATTATAGGTTCCTCTATGTCTGTTAAAGAAAAGCAAGAAATACTATTTTTAGTAATTATTAATTATACTTATAATATGTTGCAGGAAGAGATCCAGAAATAGGAAAGAGGAATGATTCTGATGTCTTAACCTGTCATCAGACATGGAAGTATTGACAAAGTATCCGTGTGCCCCTGACACCTCAGCACTGAATATCTCCCCTTTGGACTCACTGCATTCTTTTATCTACTTCACTCTCTGGCATTCTGCTCTCATTTGTCAGAAGTGCAGGCTTTGTGGCTTTTATCTCTGGCAATAAAAAAAGTGACTGTTGGAAAATCTACCCAACATATAATAGTTTCTGTCTTACATTTCAGTCCTTCAGTATTGAACTCAAATACCCTCTTCTCCAAAAAGTGTTTTTCTGCAGCTAGACCCACAATTAGTAATGGCCTTCTTTCAAGACCTCTCATAGTCTTGTGACATCACACACACACACACATATAAATTTTATATATATACACACACACACACATATATACATATATATACATGCATACATATACACATATATATATATATATATGCGCACACACATACAGATATGGGTATATATCTCCATACTTTTGTGTATATATTTTCTATCCATGTTTGTGTTTTCTTTCATTATTACACTGTATGCTCCATGAAGGGAAGGACCACATCTCACATCAGTTTTTTAATCTTCCCAAGGCTTTAGAAAGTGCTCTGAATATACTCATCACTTAATAGAACTTTGCTCATATTACTCTTGGCTCTCAGTTCATATTTAATCACACAATCTTTAAACTCATGATTACTAATTTGTAAAACATGATCAACTAAGTATCTATGATATTGTAATTTTAGGAGAGAATATATATCTATGATATAATTTTAGGATCCATGTCTTTTCTTCTGCATGAGATATTCATTAATCATGTATTTTATTTTTGCTCACATATCTCTTATCTTTTGTAATTTCTGAATGTTCTTGGTTATGCAAAGATACTTAAGTACTGTTAATAATCCTATTATTTATCGTCATTTCTGGGGCTCTAAAACCATAAAAGTAAGGCAGAATATGGATATTTCTTCATTCCATTTATAATAGAAAAGTGAAAGTGAAAAAACCATCAAGAATAAACCTATGTGCAGTAAAATGGCGTAGCATCCAAATTCTTAAAGGAAGAATTTAATGAATTACAGGATGAAATAGAAAGTAAAACTCTACTAGTGCAGGACCTCAACATTCCTTTCCCATAGCTAGATAAATCTTCCAGGACAATAAATAAAAAAGAATCCAAGAAGATGACAGAATCTTGAAATTTTAGATATGAGAGATCTATGGAGAAAATTGACTGGGAATAGACAGCAGGATACTTTTTTTCTCTGTTTTACATGATAACTTTATGAAAACGGATCATGTATCAGCACATAAAAAAGCTTCATGATAAAATGCAGAAAAGTAGAAATTTTAAATGAATCCTTTTCAGAATATAATGCAATAAAAATTACATTTAATAAAGCGTCATGGAAGCATAGATTAAAAACTAATTGGAAACTAAATAATTGCATCCTAAAGAATGAGTGGTTTGAAGAAAAAATCATGGTGATAATTATTTCATTGAAGAGAGTTACGACACTGAGGCAACATCCAAAAATTTGTGGGATGCAACCTATGTAGTACTTAGGGGAAATTTTATATATTCAAATGTATACATCAATGAAAGAGAGAAAGAACAGATCAATGAATTGGGCAGACAACTAAAAAAACAGGAAAAAATATCCCCAATTAAACACCAAAATGGAAATCCTGAAAATTATAGGATAGATTAATAAAATTAAAAGTAAAAAAGTGAAGTAATAAAAATGGAGCTTATTTTATGAGAAAAACAATAAAATAGATAAATCACTGGTTAATTTAATTTAAGAAAAGAGAAAAACAAATTACAAAAATCAAAAATGAAAAGGGTGAATGCACTACCTATGAAGATGAAATTTTAAAAATTATCAGAAATATTGCTCAATTATATGCCAGCATAATTGACCATCTCAATGAAATGGATGAATATTTACAAAAATATAAACCACCTAGAGTTAAAGAAGCAGAAATAGAATACTTAAGTTACTCTGTCTCAAAAAAAAGAAATCAAACAAGCCATCAGTAAGCTAACTAAAAAAAATTCCCATGACCAAATGAATTCATAAATGAATTTTACCAAATAGTCAAAGAACAATTAATCCCCTAACTATATAAACCATTTGAAGAAATAGAGAAGAAGGAGTTCTATCAAATTCTTTTTTCTGGAATAAATACAGTTTTGAAACCAAAACCAGAGATAGCAAAAACAGAGAAGGGAAACTATTGACCAATTTCTTTAATGAATACTGATTAAAATTTTTAAATAAAATACTAACAAGAAGATTATGGCAATATATCACAAAGCTAACATGTTGTAACTGGGTAGGATTATACTAGGAATGCAGGATTATTTCACTATTTGAAAACCTATCAGCATAATTGACATCAATCACAATAACAACAAAAAACATACGATTATATGTATACAAAACAAAATGCAACATTCATTCCTATTAAAAACACCAGAAAGCACAGGATTAAATGGAGCTTTCCTTAAAATGATAAGGAGTCTCTAAAGGGCAGCAATATGGCACAGTGGATAGAAAGCCAGGTCTGGGATCAGGAACACTCTTCTTCCTGAGTTCAAATTCAGCCTTAGACACTTACTAGTTGTGTGACCCTGGGTAAGTCATTTAATGCTGTTTGCCTCAGTTTCCTTATCTGAGAAGGAAACAGCAAACCACTCCAGTACCTTTGCCAAAAAAAAAAAAAATGAAGTCATGACGAGTCAGACAGAAATGAAAAGACTGAACATCTATCTAAAATCATCAGCAAACATCTATAATGGAAATAAACTGGATGCTTTCCAATAAGATCAGGAGTAAAGCAAGAATATTCATCACCATCCAAATATTTTACTAGAAATGCTAGCCGCAGCAATAAGATAAGGAAATTGAAGTAATACAAAGTGTTAGAGTAAACCAATTTTGAATAAACAAAGCTACCATTCTGTAGATAACGCTGATACTAAGAGAACTCTAAAGAACCAACAGAAAAAAAAAACTAGTTAAAACAATTAACAACTTTATCAGAGTTGCAGGATCTAAAACACACATCAGTCATTAATATTCTACACACTACCAACAAAACCCAGTAGTAAGAAAGAGAGCAGGAAATTCCATTTAAATTAACTGCAGATAATATAAAATATTTGGGGTCTACCTCTCAAGACAAGTCTAAGGATTATACTGGTACAGTTACAAAACACTTTTCACACCAATAAAGACAGATCTAAATAACTGGAGAAATATTAATTGCTCACCAGTAGTCCACTCAAATACAATAAAAATGACAATTGAAATGAAATTAATCTCCTTATTCCTAGCCATACCAATCAAAATACTAAAGAATTATTTTATATAACAAGAAAATAGTGATAGTATTCATTTGGGAGAATAAAATTTCCAAAATATCAATTAAAAAAACTCAACCAAAGCAGACTAGCAGTTCAAGATTTCAAACAATATTACATAGCTGTAATCATCAAAACAATCCAGCACTGGCTAAGAAACAGGTGGTAGATTGACAGAATAGATTAGGTATACAGTACAAAGCAGTAAATGACCATAGTAATTTAATGTTTGAAAAATCCAAGGATCTAAATTTGGGAGTAAGAATTTAGCATTTGACAAAAATTTCTAGGAAGCTGAAAACCAGTTGGCAAAAACTAGACGTAGACCAATATCTCACACCATATATCAAGATAAGATCAAAATGGATAAATGATTTAGACATAAATGATCACATCATTAGTAGGGGAGCTTGGAAAAATTATTTGTCACATGGATGAATAAAGGAAGAGTTTATGACCAAACAAGAAAGAGAGAATACTATTGATTACATAAAATAAAAAACAAAAATTTTATCTTCACAAACAAAACTAAGGCAGCCAAAATTAGAAGGAAAGCAGGAAACTGGGAGAAAAATTTGCAGTAACTTTCTCTGATAAAGGTCTCATTTCTCAAATATATTGGACAGTGAATCAAATTTATAAAAAGAAAAGTCATTCTGAAGTCGATAATTCATCAAAGGATATGAACAGGCAGTTTTTAGAAGAAATCAATGGTACTAATAGCCATATGAAAACTGCTCTAAATCACTATTGATTTTTTGGGGGGTTATCATCCTTGTTTAGACATTTTGGTTGTGTCCAACTCTTTGTGAACCAGTTAGGGATTTTCTTGTCAAAGATACTTGCTTGGGTGGTTTATTTCCTTCTCTGGTTCATTTACAAATAAAGAAATGGAGGCAAATAAGGTTGAGTGACTTGCCTAGAGTCACATAATGAACAAATATCTGAGTCTGGTTTTGAATTCAGGTTTTCCTGATTACAGGCCCAGCACTATATCCACTGTGCCATCTAGCTACTCCAGAGAAATGCAAATTAAAACAACTCTGAGACACTAGTGCACATCTATCAGATTGGGTAACATGACAGAAAAAATATCAGAGTGGTCAAACAGGGGCCCCTTGGGCTACATGACCCATACCACTGTCACGTGCACTGCAAATCAGATTAAAATGTAATCAGGAAATATTTAGTGGAAAAAATTAAAAACAACAAAACATATATAATATTACATTTTGCAACTTAGTCAACATGCTTCCTGCAGGTATCCTTGTGTACCACATTTCTAGTTGAGTTCGACACCCCTGGCCTGGATTATTGTAATAGCCTTCTCTTATTCTCATAATAGCCCTCTTTCCAGTCTCTATCTCCAATCACCTATTGAGCATGGCAAACTGGATATCACATAGGCATTATAAATTCCACATACCTACAACAAATTCTTTCTCTCCAAAGTATCCTCTTTTTTTACAGGGAAAGATGTTGCACAGGAGATAGAGTACTATAACTGGAATTAGAGAGATGTGGGTTCAAACTCAGCTTCAGACACTAGCTTTGTGACTCCTGACAGTAACAACTTCTGTTTACCTTAATTTCCTCATCTATCAATTGGGAAAGTAGTAGCACCTACCTCCCAGGATTGTTATAAGAAAAAAAATGAGCTAATATTTGTAAAGTTCTTTGCACATTTAAAGCTCTATATAAAGGCTATTTGTTGATCAGTTGTGCCTGACGCTATTTGATCCCATGGACGTGGAGTTTTCTTGGCAAAGATACTAAATGGTTTGCCATTTCTTTCTTCAGTGTGTCCCCATTTTACAGATGTGGAACCGAGGCAAATAGGGATTAAGTGACTTGCCCAAGGTCACACAGCTAGTAAATTTCGGAGGGTAGATTTTAAATCAGCTGTTCTTAACTCCAAGGTCAGTGCTTTATATGCACTGTATAAATATAAATGATAGTTAGTGATTCTGTCCTTTCTCTGTCAAGGGCACCACTGTTCTCTCAGTCATCCAGGCTCATGATTTAGGTCACATCTCCCCCTCATACCTAATCACTTGCCAAGTTCTGTTCTTTCAAACTTCATAACATTTCTGTTATATTTCCTTTTCCTCTTTTGACATTGGAACCTCCCTGGTGCAAGCCATTATCACCTCATGACTGCATTTTTGCAACATCTCCTGGCCTCATGGCATTTTAACTGCCTGTCTCTCCCATGCCATGGCTGTTGGAGAACATGACTATTTCTTTTGGCTTTCTATGTTAACCCAACATGTTCCTCATACAGAATAGGCATTTAATAAAGTCTTGTTGCCTCCAGTTCCTAACCTCTTACATCAGTCTTCAGCATAACTGTTCAACTTCTATTCCTGAAGTACAGTTCTATATTGCCTCCCTGCTCAAGAAATTTGAATGTCTCCCTAGTGCTTCTAGGATAAAACACAGCCTTTCATTTCACAATGAAAACCCTTTGCAATCTATCTTCAATTTATCTTTACTTGCTTTTTCTACACTGCTCTCCTTCTGATGTTCTATTTTGCAGCCAGACTGAACTAAATGCTTTTTCTTATGCATACCATTTGTTCTCCTCACCTCTGCATCTTACTTCTTTTCTGTCAAATAGTCCTACTTAAAGCCAAAATGAAGTAATTTCTGATGCTATGTCATTTGGCCTTCCTTTGATTCCTCTTTCTTTAAACAAGATCACACATACATACATGCATGCATACACACACACACACCCACATGCACACTCACACACCATTATATAACTGTTAACTGAGCATTGCTCTAATTTGGTATCATTTTAAACTTATACATACACCGTGAAACTGAAGGAACCAATTTTATAAATCTCAAGAATAATTATTTCAGTATTTTGATTTATCTAGATTTCAGCAAATGTAGGTTCTGTCTTGAATTATGTAGATTGTAACCCATGCACAATTTAAATTATACCTAAAAATGTAAGTTTTCAACATTCAACATAAATCGACCCCTGATTTGCAGCATTTGTTGATTTCCAAGGTGCAAAAGTTCACCCTGAAAATTTAATAATCAGCTCATTTGAGCTGACTCTAGAGTGTCCCTGCCTCTAGCAGAATTGGAAATATTGGAGAATATGTGTTCATTTGCTTGGGATTTTATTGTTATTACAACAGTTATATAAAGATCTACAAATGCAAAATGAAGTGATGAATAAAATGCCCGCCTAATTCAAGCAAAAATATTCTTGCTTCAATTATCTCAATACTTGATGAGATGCAATATAACATTGCTACAATTTAGATAGCATTTTAAAGTTTCATATAAATATATATACACACACACACACACACACACACACACACACACACACACACACACATATATATATATATATACACATATATTATGGGAACACATAAGTATATACAGACAGATATAGATGTGGAACTATAAAATCTCATTTGATCCACATAAGAACTCTACGAACTAGATACTACTATCATTCCTATTTTGTAAATAAGGAAAATGAGACTAAGAATGGTGAAGTGGCTTGCCCAAAGTCAGACTGGCCGTATGTGTCGGAGACCATATTTGAACCTTCCGACGCCTTAGTTTCAAATCTGAATCTCTGTTCACTACATTAAGCTGCTTCTCATTGGAATTGGATTTTTTTTTCATTTGAGGTAGTAGGTATTATAAATTATCCATTTTGTTTTAGTGTGTACAGAAAAAGACAGATTGTAATAATTTTTACTACTTAAGAATCTTTAAAAAATTTTTATTAATGTAAAATTGGCTGAATGACACTGATTAAATTCAACCTATATTTATTAAACATAGATTATATATTCATTTGTGTTAGGGTTCAGAGGTTCAAAGATGAAAAGCGGAGACTGTTGGGGAAGGGATATATGGCATGTTCTCTAGTAACCAGGTTAAATTATAGAATGTGAGTACTAGTATGAGACAATCATCCAAACAATGTAGAATTACATTTTTAAAGGGAAAGAGATCGTTTTCATTAGAGAGAGGAAAGGGAAAGTATAGACATTTTTTAAAAAGGTCTTCCTGAGGTGGGCTTAAAAAAGAGTAGGGGGATGTCTTTCAAATAAGAGAAACTAATGTGAACAAAGACATAGTCAAGTTCCAACAATGGTGAATTAGCATCCCAACTTTTCATCCTTTTAGCCAACCTGATAGGTAGAAAATGATATCTCAAGGTTGTTTTAATTTGCATTTCTCTAATCAATAGTGATTTAGAGAATTTTCTCATATGATTATAAATTGTATTTCTTCATTGGAAAATTTTTTTCATATCCTTTAACCATTTCACCTGGGGAATGACTCATTTTCTTATACATTAGATAAAATTCTTTTATATTTGAGATACAAGAACTTTATCTGAGAAACTCTCTCTAAATCTCCCCCCTCCCACCTCACACAAATTTTCTGCTTTCTTTCTGATATTGGATAATTTGTTTTATTTGTACAAAACCTTTTTGATTTAATGTAAACAAAATTATCCATTTTACACCTCACTCTTCCCTATCTCTCCTGTTGATTCATAAATTTTTCACCTATCCATAAGTCTAACAGGTAATATGCTCCATGCTCTTCAGATTTTCTTGTATTCTCTCTCTTTATATCTAGGTCATGTATCCATTTTGATTTTATCTTGGTGAATGCTGCATGGTATTGGCCTATGCCCAGTTTCTGACATATCACTTTCTAGGTCCCTCCAAAAATTTTTTTCCCCAAATAATGAATTATTATTCCAAAAAATTTGCCTTTACACTTGTCAAATATAAGGTTACTATATTTATTTGCTATTGCAAATTGTAAATCTATTCTGTTTCACTGATCTACTTTTGTATTTCTTAACCAGTAACAGATAACTTTGATAATTGTTGCCTTATAATAGAGTTTAACATCTGGAACTGCTAAGCTACCTTCATTAATTTTGTTTTTAGTTCCTTTGATATTCTTGACTTTTTATTCTTCCAAATGAATTTTGTTATTTTTTTCCAATTCAGTAAAACAATTTGATCCAACCATTATGGATAGCGATCTGGCATTATGCTAAAAGAGTTTGTGTGTATATATATATACACATACATATCTGTATATATGTGTACATAACACACATACATATATACAGATATGTATATGTGTGTGCATGTGTGCACATATGTATCTAATGGTAGCCATCTCTGGGGGAAGGGGACAGAAAGAAAAAGGGGGAAAAGATACATGATAACTTTATTATATGTTTAAAAGGAAGGAATAGCAAGTTGTACATAATAGATTTGCAGTTTCATGTACAAACATCCTCCTCTCCCTCTCTCCCATTCTGCTATGTTATGTAAATTCTTCTTTTATTTCTTAAGTTTAGAATAGATAATTAAGAAAAGATACATTTAAGAATATAGGATAACTTGTACTCAATTTGGCTAGAATGTACAGTATTAGAATAAGAGTAGTATGAAATATGATTTGATAGGTAGGCTGAAGACAGACTGTAAAGGCATGTGAAGGTCACAGTTAAGATTTAACCTTGACTTGGAAGATAATAGTGAATCAAAGTTTTTGCATCTGATATTATCTGAGTAGTACATTAGGAAGATCATTTGAGAAGTTGTATTCAAAATGATTTGAATGTGGAGTATAGTAAAGGTAAGAAGGAAAATTAGGACTCTTTTATAATAATTTAAAAAAGATCTGAAGTAGGGTGATTCCAGAGGGCATGGAGGAGACACGTTAGATATTGTTGGCAGTATTTGGCAAATGGTAAAATGTGTGGAGTGAAGCAGGCCCAGAAAGATTCAAAGACGACTGCCAAGTTCTGAATCTGATTGGGATCATAGTTAAGACAATAACAGAAAAAGAAAAGTTTGCAAGGGAAAAGGTATAGGGGAAAATGATGAGTTTTGGAAACAAGTTTGAGATGTCGGTGGTCCATACAGGGAGAAATATCCTACAGTAGTGAAGAGAAAGAGAGAGAGGGAGAGACAGAGAGAGAGAGAGAAACATAACTGAAGAAATGAGAAATGTAGATAAGTCAAGATCCTTTCACTCATGGAACTTTTAGTTTAGTAAAGGGAAAGTAAACATATACACATGTAAGCAGCTAAAACACAAAATAATTTATAATAAGTGCTTTGGAGAGGAACAACCCTATCCTGACTTTCTAATGTAAATTAAAGCTTCCTTACCAGCAGGGGTTATTCAAATGTGGAAGGAAATGGGTTTCCCTTCCCAGGAGTCTTCATGTTTAGTCTGGAAAGCCACTTGTTATAAGTATGGTGTTAGGGAGGTGGCAAAAAGAATTCCTATTCATATGCAGATTAGAATAAGGAACCTCTGAGGGTGAAGAGCTCCAGGTCATTGATGCCTAAGGAGAATTTTCTACATGTTTTTGAATGTTTTGTGCTGTAGTTGATGAAGAGTAGATGCTCCTCAGGACTTGTTTCACTTTAAAAGAGCTACATTTTCAATTCCTTCCTTCTACATCTCCCTAGCAAAGTATACATGCATCATGTATGCATGTATATGCTACATATACTTGCATACCCACATAGATAGATAGAAGATACATAGATTAGATAGAGAGATAGACAGATAAAGAGACAGAGAGACAGATGATAGCTAGATAGATGATAGACACTGTTTCTTCCAGCTTTGGAGAAAAAAGAAAAAAAAGAGAATATTTACACTTTTATTTACAATGTGCAATATAATGCAACAATTAAAATAAATAAGCAAAGAGAAAAAACTAGCTCACTCTAATAATCATTTGGATCGTGGCCCTGGGAAATGAGAAATCATGAAATAGTTTCTTGAGAAATAGTAACTCTAAAGCAAATGTCTAGAGTACACTAAAAATTTCAGGCCACCCTGAAATAAAACAAATAAAGACTTTGCTTAGCTGCAACCATTGTATTTAAAGGAAACAAACTAATATGGCAGAAAGTAAAGAGGTTACAGGTACCAACATAGCTCTACCCCTTGTTATGAGATTTTGAGTAACAACTTTTACCTTCTATATTTCCTTCTTCTCATCTCTATTATGGGAGAAGACAGGGTAGACTAGATGTCCCCTAAACTGTCTACCTCTAAAATTTTTAGTTATTTCCACGTACTAAATCAATAAATGTGCTAAATACATGTAAAAATAAATATAAATAGAAGAGCAGAAAATCTGGATCCATCTAGTTCAAAGAATATATTTTCTTGTGAAGTGTATGTATATATACATATGTATGTATGCATATATACACACATTTGTAGCATATAAAGTTACAGGTCATATATATTAAAGGAACATAATGTATTTTAATATATTAAAATTTATATTGATATCCACTTTTTCCTATGACATAAAAAAGAAAATCAATATTGTACTCAGATACAGGAATTTCATTGTTCTAATAGTCTCTATAAAAATGAATGATACTTTGTATTCTTTAACAAAGTAAAAGCAAAAAGCCTTTTTTTCTTTTTCCTTGGGGGCTTCTTTTTGAGAGGTAACAATTACTCTTTTTGATTCTGTCTCCTTCTGGTTTTTTCTCAGCTCAAGCTACAAGTATATTAACAATTAGGGATGGAAACATCCTTGTCTCCATGGGTTTAAAATACTACTCTTCTAACAAATGGAACATTGTTAGGTTTATTATTTTAACCCATTCTAAATCTTCAGTTATCTTCTCTTTCTTTTTTTCAAACTTTGGATGTATTTCCAAATGTGAACATTCACAACAGTTCATGTTATTTTTAATCTCCAAATAAAAGCAAAGATTACAAGTTAGGTAAAACAAGCAACCTGGAAGACAGAAAGCTCTGAAGATTTTGAATTTGTTTGAAATTAAATAATATGCATGCAAAGTAAAGTTATGAAGGGAAACAATTATTCATATACAGCAGATTACATGCATCCCCAATCTCCAAAGAACCTTTGTTTAAGATATTGAATAAATGAGACAAAACTGAGCTTAGGGAACTCTAATTATCTTGATAATCAACTCCTTTCTCCACTTGGCTTTGCAAGTATAAACACAGCTACAAAGTCAGATGTTTGTTGGGATGGCATTTGAGTATGCATGGCCATTACCCTGGGTCTTATCCTTGAAGAGGAATCATTCATTTCTAACACAAGAAGAATCTATTACTCAGGCCTCAGAGTTTGCACCTGTTCCTTCTTGGATGCAGAACCAATTTTCAGATCCTCATTTTTGCAAGGGAAGAATACTAAGAGGTTCAAAGATGGTTTAAAGATTAAGACTGAATTCTCAGAGGACTTTCCTAATTATGCATCTATTTGCCCACATAAAACCTCAACTTTGAATGTGTAATTAACTTGTTATACTGGCAAATGGATGTGAAAATGATTCAAGTTTTTATATAGGTGTTATCATAGAAATCCACTGAAGATTTGTTTCTGGGTTCATACTGAGGAAGTCAAGGGCACTCTAAGGCAGGGAGTTTTATTCAATACCTTTATTTCTTGATTAGTAACAGAAATGATACTCATACTGGAATGTAGAGCACAAAAATATTCCTTTTTTCATAGAAGAGGGAAAGGTGCTTACTAAAATTAGTGTTGTTCATGGAATTTGAAACATATGTAGTAGGTATACACAGAAAGCTCTGAAGGGACCTCCACTTGAACAGTAGAAAACCCCCAGAGAATCTTAGCAGTTACAAATGTAATTTTGTCATTGAAAATGTAGTTAGAGGAAAAGCTCTAAAGCACGTGTCCAATAATGCCCAGAATACAGATATCTGGGAAAGAAGACCACGAAGAAAAGGTATTGAGTTTCCCCCTACAGATACAAAGATGAAAGTGAACAATGAATGGGTAGCAAAGAGATTTTTTGCCAACCAAATGTACTTACACTTTCCTCTCACATTCTCTTAACTCTGATTTCTGTACTCATTCAATAGAAATTGCTCTCTCTAAAATTACCATTGCTCTCTTTATTGCCAAATCTAACGGCCATTTCTCAGACCTCACCATTCTTCAACTTTTATAGCTGTTGACAGTGCTTTTCACCTGCTTCTTCTTTTTTTATTTTAGTTCATATAGTTTATTCCTTTAGGTTGCTCTGATACCACACCTCTTTCAGGCTTTTCCAACACTGCTTCTCTACTATTTCTCCTGTCTAAACATTCCTTCTCATCTCCTGTGGATACCTTCAACCAGGTTATAAGCATTAACTCTGGGTATTCCTCAAGGCTTTGTCTTGGACCTTCTTTCCTCTTCCTCTATCCTATTTCATTTGTGATTTTATGAGGTCCAGTGGATTCTATTATCATCTTTCAAATCTATTTGTCTAGCCCTCAACCCTTGAACATTAGACACCTTGAACTGAACTCATTACATTCTGCCCCCCTCCTCCCCCTTCTTCTAACTTTTCTATTGCTGTCGAAGTCACCACCTTTCTCCCAATGATCAAGTTCCATAACTAAGAAGAAAGTTTTGGGTACCAAAACAATCTGATAATATATGTTATGAAGCTTAAAGACCAACAGCCAAGAGGGAGTTTCAGAGAGAGAAAGAGATACAAGGAGACAGAAAAGGAGAGACAGAAAAAGAGAGAAAGAAACAGAGATAGAGAAGTAGATAGAAATAAACAGAGAAGAGGAGAAAAAGATTCTCCAAAGCAAAGAAAGGCATCAGACATTGGACTTGCCCACTGTCATGAACTAAGGAAGGACAAGACCAGCTGCAAATGTGAGATTTGTAGGGATTCTAAACCACTGGGTTAGTATGTGAAAAGGAAATAACACAGGAAGATGGTATAAAAATATATCTCTGCTAGTTGCGCTCAGTCAGTACAGAGCTCTTTTCTATTTCTTAGACATCTTTTAGTAAACTGGTTATATATTTAAATGCTTAAGCACTGTCTGAGGCTTTTAGGGGAACTAAAGACCTTGAGTGGAAATCTACAAATTGTTACATTCCGATTTTTGAGCCCCAGGTGAAGCTGAAATGAGCCATGAATATTGCTACTAGAGAGAGGCACCCCCAAGACTGAACATCATTCATGTGAGTCCAATGCAGGAGTTCTGAGACACAGTTACATTAAAAAAGGATTTATTCAGTCATTCAAAAAACATTTGGGTGTCTGCTATGTTCAAGTCATCACAAAATATGAATAGATGATTAAGACATGGTCCTTGTTATAAATGAATCATAATCTAATTGAGGGGTTAAGACATTCACATAAATAAAATACTAGGTTATGTTTGATAAGTATCATAAGATAGATATAAGCCAAATAGTTTAGAAGGTTGAGGATTGAAAAATCATTCCTAACTAAGGGGAAAACATGGAGGAAGCAGAATTTGAACTGGTCTTTTAAAGATGGCTATTACTGTGACAAGTAGATATGAGGTAGGGAACAATTTATAAAAAGGAATCTTCATGAACCAAGCACAGAGGGAAAAAAAGGTAGGATTTGGCATGGAGCATCTTTGGGAAATGATAAGTCTTCCAGTTTGTCCAGAATATAGAAAATTGAGTACAGGGGCAATGAAAACAGCAGAGATGAGGATATATGTTGGGGCCACATTATGGAGGGAACTGAATTCCAGGCAAAGTAGTTTAAATTTATTTTAAAAAGAGGCATTCATGGCTTCCAGGGCATAGGTGATAATGGGAAGACTTCTTTTTATTGATCTGAATTCTGACACTAGATGCCAACCTATGATGGCCAGATCATGACTCCATCTTCTTTTCCACTATGCTTTTGAAGTTCGCCTCTAATGAGATTAAAGTAAAATTTACCAGTGGTGGAAAAGTTTGTACTATCTCTGCCATGGTCCTCCCCAAATAGATCCCCTGGATTTGTCACCCAGGATTGATGATAACATCTCCCTGATGAGAGGACCAAGGATGATAATGAAACTCTCTCTTTAGAATAAACAAACCCAGACCAAGGTAATACCTTTGACCTCAGCCTTTATCATCAAAGCCCTGAATCATCCAAGGACAGAGAAGCTGAAAAAATACTAAATAAAGTAGAACTGTCATCTATGACAATACTCAATACTATTCAACATATGAGGGTGCAAATGGAGTCAAAGGTCCTGGTTCAACACCTGATTCTGCCACTCAGCCTCTTTAGTGCCTTAGCCTTCCAATTCCTCAAGAGTAACATGAAGGGATTGCACTTGAAGACCTCTCAGATCTCTTGAGTTTCTAAATCTTTAATTCTTTGATTGTATGCTTTCTTTCACTTAGAGCTCTGATTAGGGGGGACAGTGGGTATTTTGTGTGAAGGCACCAAAATTTAAAGGGGATGACAATGAAAAAATAATGATTTAAAATATTGTGAGATTTTTAAATTTTATTTACTTATGTGTTACAAATACAAGCACTTCCAGTAGCCTGGGGGAGAAACTGATCTACATACAAAGTTAACAAAAAATACTTAGTAAAAATGGAAAACTCTCATATGGAAACATGGTTAACTTCATGCATACATATATATATGTACACATGCATACATATATATATGTATACACATATATATGTATGTATGTATATATATCTGAGTTACTATAATAACTAATTCTCAATGAAATTTGTCTTAATTATATCTGATTCTCACATTATCTATTACAAGGTTGATTTGAGGATATGTTTTGTGGTACTTGCCAAGAGCATGTTCCTTCACTCTAGCTCTAAAAATGCTAGTTATAGCTCTGTTTGGGTTACATCTCAATTTTAAGAGTGTTATCCTTTGTCCATTTGTGTGTGTATATGTTCATGTGTGTGTGTGTGTTTGTGCATATATATATATATATACACACACACACACAAAAGGACAAAGCATAATAAAGTATATGCCTGTGTATATGTTAAATTGAAGGAAATGTCCATATAGAGATTCAGCAGTTACTCTAACTTTATTTGAAAAGTAAAGCATTTACACAAGTTTAGTATCTCAAAGAAAATGAACCAGCAGGCAATTAAAGTTTCATGTACTTAGATACAACTTTCTTTTCCACTTTGGTTTTCATGGGACTGTATCTAAATTGGGATTCTTCCTCTTATGTCTGTAAAATATATTCAGTCCATAAATTCTAAGGCATGTCCTTGTTAGGGATCTTGTGAACTGGGGAAAGGATTAAGGGAACTTACACATTAAGGAACAAATATATGTATAGCCTGTGACATGGTTTTTGTATGAAACGACTAGTCTGTAAAAGAGGTGAGAAAATATGTAACACGACTTCCCCTTTCTCCTTTCTTTCATTGTACTTTTTTGCTTAGTGTGACATATTACTATAATTATGAATAATAATATAAACCTTTGGCTCCCAGTCACTTCCAAGTGAGCAATGTCAAAGTAATGTCAGACACCAATAATTTTTTATCTTGGCATTGACATTTGTGGGAAGAAAAAACCGGAAAAGATTCCATCTTGTGAATGAAAATGAAGCAGGATAATGCGTTGGAGTGTGAGAGGGGTACTTGTCATAGAATGCCCTCTTCCAACCCCCACTGGTTCTTTTGCGTGCTGTTGTTACAGGATAGAAAATCTGAACTCATGAGAGGAACAGAGATCCATGACAGATGTCCTATGTTTGGCGAGATTGAACTGCTACTATGCTTCTTCCTGGTACCTACTAAACAGATTAGATTAAAGCTCCCCCACCCTGCCCCACCAATTCCTAGTGGAACGGTGGGATGATCACTATCATCTCTATTTGTCTTTTGTTTTAGTAGGAAAGAGATAAAAAGAAATCTGTCCTTACCAGTTGATAGAACCAAACAGTCAATGATTAATTACATTGTTTACTTCTTGGCTAAAACCCTTTGTATCCTTAGGTATGACCAAGGTGCTGATAAATGCAAAATCTACATGCCATTTACATCTTCTTTTGAGAAAGCAATGCCTCTATGAGGCCTGAAATTTGGGAAGAGGTTTTTGTCCCCTTTAAAGGGAGAAGAGACATTAATCATTTTTGAGAGTATAGTAAGGTATGAAGGGAGAAGCAGACACATACCTTGTTTGGATTTCCCATAAACAAGAGAGATATGCCATAACCCTGTCCCCTAGACTAGTAAATACTAATCCACAAATAGAAAAGCATATAAACATAAAACATAACTTATGTCCCTTGCCCGAACATAAATGAGTCCTTGAGGAAAACAAGAACCTGGAAAGGATAAGCCTCACATAAGGAAGGAATGTTGGGGAATTTTGGAGGTGCCTACTTCCCTGAGAGCTTATGGTAATAACTATACCCTAGGGATGCAAAAAAACCAAGTCATACTTAGATGAATTATCTCTTTATAATAATAGTTGATATATCTATAGCATTTTACAGTTTACCAAACGCTGCCCTGAAGGAGTTGATACAACATTCCCATAAGTTAGGTGTTAATTATTTTCAGCTGTAATACTGGGGCCCATAGCCATACAATCAATTAATCAATCAACAAGCATTTATTAAGTGCTTACCATGTGTAAGGTTCAGGGCTAACTGTTACAATGCAATAACAAAATAAGAAACATTCCCTTCTCCCATAAGCTTAAATTCTAATGTGGGGAAACATTAAGTACATACTAAATGTCCCAATGTCTCAGAGCGTTAAAATTTTTTTAACCCATTCACACACAAACACAAAAGTATTATTTATATATGTATTATATATATATATAAACATATGATATATATAGCTGCATATGTGCATACATAGACATTTCTGTGTATGTGTATACATGTATGGTGATTAAGTTAATAAATATGCTGTGGATCAATAAAAGATAGTTTGGAAGGAAATATACTAGTAATTACTAGTAAGTAATACTTTATGTGGAAGGTGGTTCAGCTGCATCTTAAAGGTGGAATGAACTGTTTGAGGAGGAGGTAAGTGGGGAGTGTATTTTATTGCGTTTCAGCGTTGAGTGTCCAAGATACAATGTCCTATTGAGGAATCATAAAAAGTGTCTGCATTTGATGTTAGGAGGCCTAGGCTCCACTTCAATTTCTGTTCCTTAATAGCTGTATAGTCATGGTTAACTAACATAACTTCTCAGCGCCCACTTAGCTATAAAATAAGTCTGAAACCTACCTTGAGTTTTTAGGAGGTTTAAAGGAGCTAATAAATGACAAGTGTCTTGCAAACTATGTCAGATATTATTATAGTGACCAAAGGATTGTACTTGATAATTACTAAGAACACTTTCAATTATAAATTCAATGGATTTTTTTTTATTTTAACAGGTTAGACAGGCTGAGGCATGCATGCAGAGGAGCAATGGAAGTAAGACAGACTGATTGCACTGAACTGAATTAGCCCTCGACCTTCTTGCCTGCCCTAATCCCCTAGGAAACTTTTGGAATGCTTCCCTTCATGTTTCATCATCTATTTTCTTCCTTCGACTGTCCCTGTCATCTTTCTGCCTCTTTTATCCTTTATTCATCTCTGCTACTAATCCATGGCTTCTAAAAATTTCCTGGATAAGGTTAAATGTCTTTGTTCAGATCATTTTAAAAGATTTTTAGACAGAATATGGAAATATGATACCAAAATAAAGTTTGCCCAGAGTGCCTAGGAAAAGGCTTGACTGAACTTTGAACTGGAGCACAGATTTTCAAAAAGAGCCCAGTTCATTATCTCTGCTATAGCTGAAAATATTAGGGAGAAAAATAATCAGAAGATACATTAGCGTGAGTACACATTGTGACAATAATTGCATTTGCTACATTGTGTAACGTGTTTTTGCCACATGTCCTCGAAGGACCCAGAACTGCTGCAAAGTGACTTTAAAACCATGACAACTTACAAATTATGCTAAACTAACAACGAATTGTGTCAGTCAGAAGTCAAAAAGACTATACAGTGTTGCCAAATGAATGAATTGCTAAATTACGTGACTATGTAATGGGCAAAATCCCTTCATTTTAAAGGCTGTTTTTCTTTATTGTCTCAGAATGCCTACAGTTTTGTCTCCTGAATCCACAACATTTCTTATCATTTTAAAAAATTTAAACTTCCTGCATATTGCTAAGCATAACCATTTCCTCATAAATTTTGCAGTACTTGGTTTCCATAGATTTAGCTGCAAATGTTTCTTGCCTCATGAATGTAATAGCATTGCAACATATCATTAAAATAGATTGTAGTCCTTAAAGGCAGTAATGCAAAGTAACGTATCTCCGACATTTTTGACTTGTAATTACAAAAGAGCAAAAGTTGACATTTTAAAGCAATTCATTTTATTTGGACTTTTTAGGAAACAACCATGGTGGAATCTTCCAGTAGACATGTAGTCTGCTAGTAGCATCCTATTTTATCATTAACTTACCACAGGATGTCATTTCATCTGTTTGGTCACCGCAGTCATCCTCTCTATCACATAACCAAGCCCTGGGGATGCAGCGCCCATTTCCACAAGAGAATTGATCCACCTGACATGTTCTGGCTGCAAAGATAAAGGAATATACACAGATTAAAAACAAAGCCCTTTAATATAATATATAGTTAAAAAAAATTCCTGCATCTCCCTTATGATGTTTACTAAATGTATTCTACTACTCTGACGCTAGAATATTTCCAGTCATAATTTCTTTTTTAAAGCCAAAAGCTAGTTTGTCCTCAATAAGGTGCAAATATTTTTCTTTTCAATTAATGTGATTGTTAAAAATGACATATTTGGCAACCCTGTAGGCATCTACAAATACAACCATGAATTCATTAGCAAGAAATGTATCTTTCTAACACACTCTTATGAATAAATAGTATAATTTTTCACCAACTTTTAATGAACAAAGATGAATTTTTCCCTAGCTTGATTTGAAAACCACAAGTAGTAAAATGGTAAGTAATGAAAAGGAAGAATCAGTTACAGGAAGGAAACATCATCTAATGAGGGAGAAGAGCAAGAGATCTGGAATCAGAGATGGTTTTTGTCCTTCATTCTTGAAGAGGACCAAAATGACATCACCATGATTTCATGATGCTGAAATTTCAGTGTGTCTGACTGTGGCTCATCAGACCAATACGAGCTCAGAATGCTCTACCACAGATAGTCTGTGTGAACATTTGGGGTGGATACTCTAAATTTGCACATCCTATGTTTCCTTTATGCTGTCTCAATTCTGCTTTGCTCATAGAGCACACCTTCTTTGATGTGGGCATGCCATACTGAGTGGTCTTGTGCCAGTGTCTGCCATGTCGCACGATTAACTCCAAAGTTCTTAAGAGAGATCTTGAGAGTATCCTTGTATCACCTTTTCTGACCACCATATGATTACCTGCCCCATGCAAGTACTCCATGAAATAGTCTTTTTGGCAAATATACATCTTGCATTCAAACACTGTAGGCAGTCCATCAGAGTTGCGCTCTCGGAAGCAAAATTTGAATGCTTGGCAGTTCAGTTCGAGCAAGGACCTCAGTGTCTGGTACCTTATCCTGCCAGGTGACCTTCAGAATCTTCCTAAGACAGTTCAAATGGAAATGATTCAGTTTCCTGGCATGGCACTGGTAGATTCTCCATGTTTCACATGCATACAACAATGAGGTCAGCACAATAGCTCCGCAGATCTTCAGTTTGGTTGTCAGTCTAATACCTCTTCTCTCTCAAACTTTTCTTCAGTCTTCCAAATACTGAGCTAGCTCTGGCAATGCATGCACCAACCTCATTGCAATGTGTACTTCCCTGGAAAGTACATTACCAAGGTAAGTGAACTTAGCCACAGCATTCAAAACTTCTCCATTTGTTGTAACCAATGGTTCCATGTATGGATTGTGTGGTGGTGGCTGATGGAGCACCTATGTTTACTTGGTGTTAAATTATCAGTCCAAAATTAGCACAAGAAGCAGAGAATTGATCCATACTTTGCTACATCTTAGCTTCAGAGGCTGCATGAGTGCACAATCTGCAAACAGAAAATCATGCACCAACACTCCCTCCACTTTGGTCTTGGCTTGTAGCCTTTTCAAACTGAAGAATTTACCATCAATAGAGTAGTTGACTTTGATGCTGTGTTCATCTTAATCGAAAGCATTTGACAACATGACTGAAAACAGCATGCTAAAAAACATGGGAGCAAGCATACCACCCTATTTCACTCCACTGGTGACGGGGAAGTCACAAGAGCGTTGTCCACTATCCAGAACCCAGGCAAACATGCCATCATGAAGTAGATATCCACAAGTTTTAAAGCCCAGCTCTCACTCTGGGTAAGTAACTTTGCTTTAGTTTCCTTAGCTATAAAACAAAGGGATTTAACATGGTGATGATGATGATGATGATCCCAAACACCCTAAATCATTTGCCCTTCCCTATGCACTTGATTTTCCTCTCAATATCCAAAAGTAGTAATTTTGTATGTTATGTATGACAGAATATGGAGGCAGCATGCTGTCTTGTAGATAGAGCATTAGACAAAATCAGAAAGACTTGAATTCTGATCCTTTCTCTAATATTAGCTGTATATCTAGGCACCACTCACATAATTCCTATGTGTAGCAGGCAACTTATCTAATAAATAGCTAGATGGCACAGTGGATAGAACATATCTCAACATAGAACTTGAATTAAGAGGGTTCTGGAGTCAGAGTCACATGTCTCACATATCCCCACTGGAGAGGGGGTTGGTGCTGGCTGAAATTATCTGTGAAATACCTTTAAGTTCTAAATTATATGATACTGTCAATAGTAGATCCTATGTATGTTTTTTTACAACACAAGTGGCTTTGACCAAGGAAAGCATATATTTACTATTCAATGGTGATATTGATAGAATAGTTGTTATATTGCCCTTAACTCACTGCCCCTTGTGGGAGAAGGAAATCTAGTAGCACAAAGAGAACATAATATGGGAAAAGAGATTCCAATGGATTCACAATTTTTTAAATGTATTTCTTGCACAACTATAACTCATTTCAAACAAATATCAATAATTGTCAGAAAACTTTTATTAAAAGTCAGAATTATTTAATGCCCCCAGTTTCCTTTGGTCAGTCTCAAATTCCATCACTCTTCAAAAACAAGAAATGCCACTGCCAAACTGGAATAAAACTAATACAATGGGTAGATGATGAGTTACCTTTACTTAATGCAGTTCTTAATATTATTCAAGCAATTTTCATAAAATTTTATTTCTGCCTATATATTGAATAGCCTTCCTAGACAATATTAAAAAATATATTATTGCATGTTGACAATAATTCTTGTTATTTAGTCATTTCAGTATCACATCCAATACTTTGTGACCCCATTTCAGGGGTTTTTTTGGCAGAGATACTAGAATGATATGCCATTTCCCTTAGTTTATTTTCCAGATGAGGACCTGAAGTAAATGCTGTTAAGTAACTTGCCCAGGGTCACACAGCTGGTAAGTGTCTGAGGTCAGATTGGAATTCATGAAGTTGAATCCTCCTGACCCCAAGCCCAGTGTTCTATCCTCTGGGGCACCTAGGTCACTTAACAGTAATTACAGAAGTTAATTGTCACTAAATAGTATGTATATATGACATATAACTCAGCTATGGCTGACATAATTGGTCCTTAAATCAGAGAGAAAAGCAAAATACAAAAAGCATGAGAATGTTTGACAAAAATATAACTATTGATCTGAGGATTTGCAGAGTTTATATTATATTTATGTTACATATACTAATATTATGTTATGTTACATTATGTTATATAACATTGCATCATATCATATTATATTCAGAGTCAAAGGAAGACTGATTTAGATGTCTTACTTTATGCAAATCATTGTTTTTATATAATATAGATTATAGGATGTAGAGTCTGAGATCTTAAGATACTATCTAAATCAAGAAGTCTTTGATTTTTTACATGAGGAAATTGGGGCCTATATGGGTTACTAGACTTTCCCAGCATCTCAAGTAACAGAGCTGGAATTCTAAAAGAGTTCTACTTGATGTTCTCTTGGCTTCCAAGAACATGACCTTCAAAGATTTACATGTCCATAAAATATAAGTTAAATTCTATTTCAAATGCCCTGGAAAGTCTCACTATTTGAAAGAAATCTATGGCCCCTATAAAAAAAATCAATATATATGAAAAGATTTTTAATGTCTTAGTTTTTTTTTTCTTAAATAGGTGCACACCTGTATCCTGGCATGCAAATTCAGTCAAAATATGAAGGCAAACGGAAACAGTAAAAATCATCTGACCCTATAGGAGGTCTGGTAAAAAAAAAAAGATGCTGACCTTCCTGAGACTGTATTGCACTTAAAATCTGACAAATTCCTAAATGGCTTATGTTCATCTTAAGGAAAAGGGGAGTTGTAAACTCAAGTTCTTCTTCCTTCTTTACTCCTTGGATGCTGGATCAGGAGTAGATAAAATACACAGAGAAACTCAAGGGAAATGAAACTGACCTAAGCTCTATTAACAATAAGGGGAAAAAAGGGAAAATAGTTTTCAAAAGAGAATCATTTTAAGTGGTCAAAGCCTTGGGTTAGAAACAAAGCATGTCCTAATGATGCTCATTAAAGAACATTGAAATGGATTACAATTCTTGGAAAGTGGAGTTTAGAATAGAGTAAATCTAACAGAATAAAATAAGTTATAAATTGGAGTTACAGAGCCCCAGAGATCATTGACTATGGAGTCAGAAATCTAAATTCAAATTCCATCTATGAAACATTATCTGGGAGACATTAAAGAAGTTATTTACTATCCCTATGTCTCAGTTTTCTTCATTGGGAAAATAAGAGGGTTGACATAGAAAACCTCCAAAATGACTTGCAGCCCTAATTCGAAGAACCCGTGATCACTGAATTTTAAAAGGAATGTTCTAAGTCAGGCAAAATAGAGAGTTAACTAAATAACTTGCCCCTAGTCTTCAAACCTATGCTTCTTTGCCCTCTTTTTCTGTTTTTATTCCTAGTTTTCTTTTCTTTTCTTCCATTTTGTTTTTTCTCCTTTTTGTGAAAAGACAGAAGATACATATCCATTCATTTATCTATCCATATATACATAGTCCATATGCTTCATAGTTTTTAATATGAAATACACATTTTATTCCATGTCTTTAATCTAAAATTTTAGGGTATTCAGCTGCTATAAAAGATAGCATAAACACACTGTCAAGGTTACCCAGTGTTGTGTGGCAAACCTTAGCTCTAATTGATTAAAATCAATGTCTAGAAAGGGCACTCCCACACTCACTGAAAGCAATCTTTACTCTTTTCAGGGATGTATTGCAATGCTGTGATGTACTAGAAAGCTCGCTAGATAGAATTGATTTCTCTATTTGCTGTTACAAGTGAGCATTGTCCTCATGCTTTTTTGAACAGCTAACCAATCCAAAATAACTCTTAAAAATCTTACACAGAAAAGTAGATTTTTGTTTTCCAGTAGAATTGAAGAAATGAATGACGTATAGTATTGTCAGCCCAGCATTTGTTTTAAAATGGATGTTTCATGGCTATAAGGAAAAGACTATTCTTCCTAGAATTAAAAAAAAAGTGCTAGCTTTGGACTAGACTTTTAAATTGAAAAAAGTGCACTGAACATAGAAGAGATGTTGCAATAGAAAATGATAGTACATTGTAAATAAATCCTAGGAAAACTTAAATGGACATTATTACAAAATACAGAGTGCTAGGGGAATTATGGTATGGTGCAAAGAGAATTCCAGAGGAAGATCAGAGAACTAAATTCCAGTTCTCATTCCATCACTATTCACAGCTGTAGGACCATATACAAGGCATATCACTTCTCTATTGTCTCATGTGTAAACTTGGAAAAACAATACTTTGCTTGAAGTCGTTATGCTGGATTCCTTGATTTCTGGAGAACCTTTTCAACTATAAGCCCACGCAGAATGATAGAAACAATACATATGAAAAGTCTATGAGGATATAACTATATTACTGCATGTATGTAATATAACATGCATGAGGATACACACTACTCTTGTAAATACTCACATTATATATATGCATATGATATATATATATATACACACTTATGTAACTTACACGAGGATATACACTGATATACATGGTAGGAAATACTGCATATATAACATAATACATATGAATAATACATATCATACATGTATGTAGAGGTATAAACTGCATAATATGAAATATATGTATACAAACTAATTATATATATGACATGAAGGTATATATTGCATGCTATACATGTGAAATAAAGTAATTTATGTTTTTATCCATATTGTTACAGTTGGAAAGGTCCTCCAGAGATCATCTCTTCTTGGACCTCCACATCAGGTATAAAGAATCTTTCTATTACATATATGTAGTTTATCTCCTTATATATTACATAGTGCATATATATAGTAATTTTTGGTATTATTCTTAGCTTACAGATAAGATAATTAAGAAGTTAAGTGCTTTATCCAAGGTCATACAGATGATTTTCACTCTTTCCCTTTGCCCTCAAGTTTTGGCTGAAATTGCATGTGTCAGGAAAAAAAATAAGACAAATCACCTGCATATATATCTAGATATATATATCTAGATATATATATCTAGATATATAGCTGTAACACGCATATAACAAATCTGAAAATCAAGAGTAGAGATGGTCTAGGAAGCGGTGGAGAAAGAGAGAAAATTTGTTGTCACTACCAATTATTCTCACATAACTACAAATAATATTTTGTAGTTTTAAAAGTAAAAGAGAGTACATATTGAAGGCTCATGTATAGGTGGAACACACTCCTGAGTACTTTATTTTTCACTCAGCATTGAAAGAAAAACAGTGAGCATACTATTTTTCAATATTTTTCTATAAATCACTTCTGGCACAACACAGTAACATGCTGCCAGTTGTAAGTTTCTATGCAACGAGAAATTAGCTAGGTATTCAGATTCATTTTAATGCGACAGATTTTTTGGAAATATAAATACCATGGTGGTCTTGGGATTTCATTTTTTAAAAAGCACATCAACAATGTTCCATGAACAAAAAACTATTCACAAAGGTATTCAAGGGGGCAAATTGAATAAAGAATATTAAATTTAGACTTCTGCTAGTGAAATGATTCTTGTCAAAGCCCAACAACAGACTAACTTCTAATGACCAAGGAAGGTTTAGTTTTGTCCAAGTAATGCATCAACAATGAACCCATGTATGGGCTAGATATAGATAGATAGACAAAGGCCCAAATTATTTTTTAAAACAGAGATGAACACAAGGATTAAGTAAAAATATATTTTTCATTTTAATCTTAGAGGCAATAAAAATTACACATGTCATATCCTCATCGCTGGGAAGTTTTGCCATGGTTTGGAGCTACAGACCTACATACTTATGGAGCTGACTTTGGATCAAAGCTACACACACGTGCGCACACATGCACACATGCATGCACGCACACAAAGCTTACCTGAACAGGTTTGATTGGATTCATCTTCATTACCGCCACAGTCATTAGCTCCATCACAAAGCCATTTCTTGGGAATACAGCGATTATTTGGACACTTAAACTGATCATCAGGGCAGCTGTGATTAACTGAAGGATGGGGAGGAAAACAACAAAAAAAAGATTACTTCCTCCTATCTGTATAATCACCTGGAATCTGCTGAAAACATGATTATCCTGAATTGCATTCAGAATGTAGGTACAATTAATGTGACTAGCTCATCGTGATGTAAATGATTTGTCATTTTCTGTAATTCAGAATTTATGTTAAACAGAAATTTTCCAATCCCAATAAAAATATTAAAACAGTCCACATAGCCAACAAACACTAGAAAGTAAAATCCATATGTGACATGAAATTTAGATAGCTTTTCCTAACAGAGGTAGCATGGTATGATGTTTTCCTGAAGACAAAGAAGGTCTGGTCTCAAGTTTCTATCACGGACACTTACTGGAGTTGTATAGCCATGGAAAGTCATTTAGCCTCCTTTAGATTCAGGTTCTTCATTCATAAAATAGGAATGATGATGATGATGTTAATTATATTAATAATTTCTGTGATACCTATCTAAAGAGGTTGTGGTAAGGTTCAAATGAGATAATGTGTGCAAAGTACTTTATAAACTTTAAAACATTACATAAATTTCAGTTAATACTATTAACAGCTTCACCAGCTACATTGTCTTTTTTTTTAATGACTGTTATATCTAGCATTATAATTTAAAGTTTATCAGTTGTAAACTCACTCACTTGAGCATCTGGGGTGGGGAGTTGTGGGAGTGGAACATGAGCAATTTTTAAAAAACTTTCCTCTTAGTCCTAAATTTGAACTGTTTGATAACCACTGTTTTCAGCAAATAGGTCTCTGTGTTGTGCATCCATATATTTTTCAACTGTTAAAATAATCTCATCATACTCTTCTTATTCCATTTTCTTCAGGGGATGGAGGGAAATAGTAGAGAATTAGGGGAAATCACCACTTAGGATAGGAAGTACATGCTAAATATGTGATTATGTATAATTGCCATCCTAAAATTGATCATCCTAAGTTTTTTTGCAGAAAAGCAAACATAACAATATTGGAGACCACAGACAAACCTTCAAAAGCAAAGCTTTTCGCAGCTAAGGATTAAATCTCCAATATCTAAGCTCCACAGGGTACCATCTTAATGTTAACCTGCTGTGATTATTGTGTCTAAGTACTGGAAGCTAAATCCCTGCCTGAATTGGCATGCTCTCATGCATTTATTCCACAACTTCAACATTCTTTTTGAAGTCATTTGCAATGTGCTTTGTAGTTGCAGTTCAGTATGATAAAAATGAATGTTGGTATTAGTCTTAGAAGTTGGAAAATAGTGCTTCATTTGACAATGCTGGTGTACTGCAAGAGCGTATGTTTCCAGTTTATTTTTTTACAGAAACCTATTTTGATCTTTAAAATGGCTATGGTAAAAAAGAGGCTTTTTATCACTCTTCTGAAAAGTTTTGATTCATCTATAACAGCAAAAATTGGGTAGAGGAAACACTTTTATAATCTGGTATGTGGATATGATTAATATTCTGTATTCACTTCACAGAACTAAATAACATCATATTCTATGGAAAAAAAGAAAGTCATCCAACATATTACTGGGTCAAAATCTCAAGTGCCAACATTTTATATATTCACTTCAGTGAAGCCTGACATAGAGTTTTTGAAATTTTCCACTACGATGTAAATGGTAATTTAAGGGGTGATGCTATTATCTTGTGGTTCAGAATTAAAGGGGCAGATGAATCTCATAGGAACCACAGAAAATAGAATAATAAGGAATCTGAAGGTCATTAGGTGAAACTTTTTAAACAATTCTATCATATAAAAACTTGCCTAACATTTACATGACTAACACTGAAATACACACCATGAGGATAAAGGCAAATGAAATTCCTTAGGGCTATTGGCAGACTTGAATAAAGAAATGGGCAATGAGAACACAAAGCAGTGGGTAAAGACATGATGGAAAAATCTAATCCTTTGAATTGCCAGTGATTTAAACTCAAGAGCCCCTGAGATCGAACTCAAGAAAGGGTTGTTTGCTATTAAAGAATTATTTAGTGGCTAAACAGGAAAGAATTTGAAAGTTTGTCTCATTTTTTTCCCAAATGAAGATTTCAAGGTTAATTATGAAAGTGTTATGGGTTTGCTATTTCTGGGCCCTTACTAACCACAGTAATTGTTATATCTCTAAATTATTATACCTCTAAAAAGGAGCATTTTGTATACTTTAAAGTTATGTGTGCACATGTACATATACATATATAAGTGTATATGAATTTATATTGTTATTAAACCCATATCCATTAAAAAACATTCAGAATTATAAGATCTACAGAATTATAAGATAAATTATAAGACCTTTACTACTGGAGATAGTAACCACATTCATGAGACCACAGATTTTTGACGTTTCTAAAGCTATGTCCCTAAGTACACATACATACACATATGTTTAGAAACATCTTTGAATATCATTTTCCTAGTTGCATTTTCACAACTATAGGAAAGTTATTATACAACTGACCAAGCTATTTGACAACTCTTTACTGGATATTATTTTTCTAATCCCCTGGGAAGATCCTTCAAAATTTTAGAAGGTTTTTTATATGTTAATCATAGCTATCCACATTTATGAGGGTCCATCACACAAAAATGTCATGCAAAATTAAATAGCCTCAAGATATCTAAGTATCCTGGATAGTAATTGTACATATAATACATAATCTTAAACTAAATTACAAGCAACTTAGTACTTAATACTCTAACCTCCTCAGAGCCTTTGGCAAATTAGTATTTCAGGGGAAAGTATAGAAAAACATTATGTTTATGAAAGTTTATGCAAACTTTATAAGTCAATAGAGGGACAAATGAAATCTAAACCTATAGATTTCTCTCTGCTTTGTCAGTCCAAGGTCACACAGCATGTAAGAAGGATTCAAATCCAGATCTTCCTGACTCAGTTCAGCATTCAGTCCATTATCCCATATCATGTCTTTCCTAGGTCATGGTGCCTCTGATATTATCTTTGAATTCTCGCTTTCCCCTTCCTGTCCAGTTACCAAAATTTATTGATTCTCTTTATGCAGTTTCATTCTCTTCTATCTCCTTATGTTCTCATTGCCACTACTATTGCTACCATGTAAGTTTAGACTCTTACCAATGGCCTACTGGAACTATTGAAGCAATTTTCTCATAACTCTTTCTTCTTCCACCCTCTCTCACCTCTGTTCATCCTTCAAGGATGAGGGAGAGGGCAGGGAGAGAGAGATTCATCTTCTTTATATGTAGAACTCATTATTCACCCTTCTGTACAAAAACTCCTTACTATTTTTCAAATAAGATCAAGATTCTTAGACTGACATTTGATACTCTCTGTCACTACCCTGCTTTTCTAATCTAAACTCAAATTACTCCACTATGCATAATCTATATTCCAGTCAAACAGTGAGTTCACGTAGATGACCAATAATTTATTCTTATTTTCCTTTTGATGGTCTCACATATCCATTGTTCAATAACATATTTTAGACATTTGCAAGGAATTAATGATATGCTGGCTGGTATTTCAATTTTACCAATTTCCTTAAAATTTTCCTTTTCCAATACACACATTATTTGAAAATTGGCATAACTTATACCTATCTGATTAATTCAGAACTCCCACTCTTCCCATTTCCTCAGAGAAACTCCTCTCCCTTGATTGTGCCACCTTGGAAGAACTGAGAACTTAACAGGTCCCTGGAGTATACCCTCAACTTGACAAAGGACTAAAAAGTCAGGTAACTGGCTGGGAAAATGCTCAAAAATACAGAAAAAGATTATAGAAGGTTACTTTTTTGGTGAACAGGTATTTTCCTCCATCCTTTCAAATGAGGAAAAACAAAGCATACCATCAGAAGAAGATATAAAAGTCAAGGCTTGTACTTCCAAAATCTCCAAAAAATATTCAATGGTCTCAGACCATGGAAGAATTGAAAAATGATTTTGAAAATCAACTAAGAGTAGTGGAGGAAAAATTAGGAAGAGAAATGAGAGTGATGCAAGAAAATCATGAAAAGTGAATCAACAACTTGCTAAAGGGGACCCAAAAAAGTGCTGAAGAAAATAATACCTTTAAAAATAGATTTACCCAAATGGAAAAAGAGGTCCAAAAAGCCAATGATGAGAAGAATGTTTTAAAAAGCAGGATAGGCCAAATGGAAAAGGAAGTTCAAAAGCTCACTGAAGAAAATAATTCTTTAAAAATTAGAATGGAGCAGAAGGAAGCTAATGACTTTATGAGAAACCAAGAAATTGCAAAACAAAACCAAAAGAATGAAAAAAATAGAAGACAATATGAAATATCTCATTGGAAAAACAACTGACCTAGCAAATAGATCCAGGAGAGACAATTTAAAGATTATGTGACTACCTGAAAGGTGTGATCAAAAAAAGAGCCTAGACATCATCTTTCATGAAATCATCATGGAACACTTCCCTGATATTCTAGAACCAGAGGGTAAAATAAATATTGAAAGAATCCCTCAATCACCTCCTGAAAGAGATCCAAAAAAAAACCTCCTAGGAATACTGTAGCCAAATTCCAGAGTTCCCAGGACAAGAAGAAAATATTGCAAGCAGCTAGAAAGAAACAATTCAAGTATTGTGGAAATATAATCAGGATAACACAAGATCTAGCAACTTCTACATTAAGGGCTCAGAGGGCTTGGAATATGATATGACAGAAGTCAAATGAACTAGGATTAAAATCAAGAATCACTTATCCAGCAAAAGTGAGTATAATACTTCAGGAGGAAAAATTCAATGAAACAGAAGACTTTCAAGCATTCTTGGTGAAAAGACCAGAGTTGAATAGAAAATTTGATTTTCAAACACAAGAATCAAGAGAAGCAGGAAAGAAAAAAAAATAAAGGACTTACTAAAGTTAAACTGTTTACACTCCTACATAGAAAGATAATATTTATAACTCTTTAGATTTTTCTCAATATTTGGGTAGTTGGAGGGATTATATACATATAGACACAGAGTGAGTTGAATAGGGAGGCACAGTATTTTAAAAAAATTAAATTAAGAGATACAGAGGAATATATTGGGAGGAGAAATGGCATGGGACAAATGATATGTCATAAAAGAGGCAAGGAAAAGCTTATTCAGCGTAGGGGGAAAGAGGGGAGGTGAGAGGAGAAAAACTGAAGCTTACTCTCATGACATTTGGCTTAAGGAGGAAATAACATGTACACTCAATTTGGTGTGAAAATCTATCTTACACTACAGGAAAGTAGGGGAGAAGGGGATAAGTGGGTTGTGTGGGGGGATAATAGAAAGGAGGGCAAATGCGAAGAGGAAATAATGAGAAGTAAACACTTTTGGGGAGGGACAAGGTCAAAAGAGAGAATAGAATCAATAGGGGACAGGATAGGATGGAGGGAAATATAGTTAGTCTTTCACAACCTGACTTTTATGGATGTCTTTTGCATAACTACACATATAAAGTCTATATCGCATTGTTTGCCTTCTCCGTGGGGATGAGTGGGGAGGAAGGGAAAGAAGTTGGAACTCAAAGTTTTAGGAATGGTTTTTGCATGCAATTGGGAAATAAGAAATACAGATAATGGGATATAGAAGTCTATCTTGCCCTACAATAAAATAGAGAAGATCAGAATAAGGAAAGTGAGGGGTTTGATATAAGGTAGGGCAGAGAGGAAGGGATAATCAGAATGCATGGTGTCTTGGGGTGAGGGAAGGGGAGAGATGGGGAAAAAATTTGAGACTCAAAGTCTTGTGGAAGTGAATGTTGAAAACTAAAAATAAACAAATAAATAAATTAAGAAAAAAAAGAAATTGAGACAGTCAAAGGTCAATTGGAGAAATGACCGGATTCACATGGCTAGTAATTGTCTAGTGTTGGTTTTGAACCGGTCTTCTGGACAATGGACTTTAATGACAAAAAGCCTAGACCTATATCTGCTGTGCCACCAGCTACTTACATTTAGCCCTGTGACTATGGGGAAATCACTTAACTGCTGGAAGCCTTGAATAGCAAGGAATATGACTATTCCTAGGAACTATTCCTAAGAAGATATGAGTGGATTTAATCCTATTTGAAATATGCAAGTAATGACTTCACTTAACTTAAATATAATGTTTTTCCCCTCAAAATAAATGAAGAAATTCTGTGCAGAGTCATAAAAAGTATTATTTTTCTAGCAGATGCTACAAGAAAAATCAGTAGCCAATGGGAAGAAAATTTCATTTTTCACTCGTGTTTAACTTTTCCATATGTCTTCCTTACAACAATGCATGGAGTCAGGAAATCCACATATTGTCCGGTTCAAAATGTATCTCTTTATTACGTTCTCTTCAAGACTTATTTGCCAAAGACTGATGAGGTGGTTAGTGACCTTCAGTACCAATAACTTGGTTTTAAAGGAATTTAAATATTATACTATAATTTAGTATAGAATGTACCCTACATCAATTATCAAAGAGTGATCTAGTGGTCCTTGGAAGAAAAATGGAGAAAAAAGGCCATTTGGGGACTATCAAGAAACAGTATTAGAATTATAAGGCCAAAAATAAATATTGAGCCATTATATTCATCTCATCCTAGGCATCTAATATGCTTTTATTTTCTATACAATTATAATGTAATTACTAGGAATACTGTTTCCATTAATAAGAAGAGACATGATTTATAATATGAACTATAATTTAGCTTTAGATATAATTCCCCTTCAACTGTGATATTTTAGCAGTTAGACTGAGATTTAGGAAAATATGGAAAAAATTACTTCCAAAAGAACATACAACAATTTACTGAATCTTCATCAGTGCCATCTAAGCAGTCATCATCCCCATCACACTTCCATCGATCCTGGATACAGCGTCTGTTTCTGCAGCGAAATTCTCCAGGTTTGCATAAGTGAGGTAGTACTTCTTCAGGGTTGACTAAAATTTAAAAAGAGAGAGAAAAGAAAGCAAGATATATGAAATGTACATATGGATAGAGTTATAAAGACCTGGGATGAATGGCATGCCTGATAGGCATGTGACTCTAGGAAACTCATTTAACATCTCTGGGCCTCAGTTTGTACATCCATAAAATGAAGAGGTTGGCCTCAATGACTTCTAAAGTTTTTCCCCCAGTTTTAAATCAATATGCATTAGGTCTCCATTCAGCACATTTAAATACATATATGTAGACACATACATGTGTATATATATAAATATAAAATTCTATACACATATGCATATGCATATATGTATAAATACCCATATATATATCATATATGTATTATATGTGCATGTGTATGTGTATGTATACGTATATGTATATGGATGTCCAAGTTCTTACTTTGTCCTCTAGTGGCTGATGATTTCATATACTATGAATGAAATGACTTGAAATGTCACTGTAGGAAATTTGTTTCCAGGACACACTTAACAAGGTATAAGGGGGATGCCTATGGGTGGAAGAATTGGCTGACATAATAGGTCTACACATCATTTCATATAAGTTCTCCAAAGAGAGAATGAGTTAGACTTAAGAAATATTCATTTAGAACAAAAGTAATCATGAATCTTTTCCACCCCCTTTTTAGGCATGCAGACACTTCAGGTGCATGGGGCTGACATTTCTTAAGTAAGTGATCTGACTAGCATTTTGATCTCAGGGAGTCTATAATTTTCACCACAGTTTAATCTTTTTCCGTAACAAAAGTACTCGAGCAGCATTTGATTTTCTGATGTGGCTTAGGTGGGTTCAAATTTTAGTGATTAAAAATAGAACAAGGCACCACCCCAAAAAACTCATACATTACACCTGGTCCCTTTGTCTCAGCCCAATTAAGGATACCTTTTCCTAATTGCCATTGGAGGTAGAGGATGGGAAATCAAATGTTAACAGAAATCCTGACTGTGTGTATCAGATCTTTTTGTGATTTCTCTTTTCTCTGAAATCTTATAGTTGTTATTGTTTATAGTACCTAACAGCAAAAATGGTATAATCTTGAATTGTCCTCTAACTGTATTACTTTCTAATATGCATAATTCTTACTTTTTTTAGAGGCCAAACTAATAGTTTTTATATCTGAGGAAAAGTCTATTTCTGTGGGGAAAAGGAAAGGTCACTTTGGATGCAATTTGGGTAGAGTGAGTGACAATTGAAAGTTCAAGTACAGATTTTTCATTGTGGGTAGGGTGATAGAAGTTCTGTCATGGAGGAAGTTTGCAATAGAGATATATCTGTTGCTGCTAAAACGACGGGGGGAAGAAGTGTTAATAGGATGGTTCTTTTCATGACCTCTAAGTTTTCAATCCTGGGGCAAAGCTCAATATTTCCCTTCCCCTCTAATACTTCTGGTGTCTCCAGGTAAATTGTAAGATACTTGAAGGCAATAATCATGTCTCATGTTTCTTCCATACTGACAGTATCTAAAATAAATGCATAATCAATACTAGTAGTACCTACCATGAATATGTAACTAATATGTGCTAAAAGTCTTCTTTCTCCCCAACAATGACTAAGTTAAATTTCCTATCAAATTCTTTTCATTTTCACTAAGGCACCTTGCTTAAGATTAAATGGTATTACCTCTCCATTTTAAACCAGCAACTAAGAGTAACATTTCAATATGAAATAATATTCTCATTTCAGGAGAGTTTAAGGGATGAATTCTCCAAGATACTTTAAAATAATGTATTTGTAGGATAGACATTTGTCTATAAGTCCACAAAAGACAGTGAATTTCTAATACAGAATTCTGGCCGTGAAGTCATGTCTCATGAATGACTTGATACGTGATTTACAGCATTTATTGATGTTTGATTTAACTTATCCCTTATTGGGGGTGCAATCTACAATGATTACTAAGTCTAGGCTCCTAGAGCATAAATCTTCCATAATTTTTGGTGACAATGACATGGTCCTGACTTGTGAAAATAAACTCTTCTCTTTCCACAAACAAATCTACATTGTTTAGTCATTTATTTGATAATTCTCTGCTAACATGTCATGTGGATGTTCTCTTTGTCAACTTACTGACAAAGTGACTTAGTGACTTTGTCAGTCACTAAGCATACAATTGCTTAGTGAAATGTTATGCAATTGTTCAAAAAGTATTTCTATAATTTTTTCCTGATTATCATGTATGATAAGAATGTCAATTTTCTTCCTCCTTTCGGATGAGAAAGTTAATCTTTATATAGCAGCCTAAGATTAGTTGATCCTGTAATTTGTCAGTATTTTATAGCATTTTGTTAGCATTCTTTCCATATTTATTATGGCTAATTTTACAGTTTTGAAAACACATTAAGATGGATAGGTGCTAAATTACTTTGAATGTACTATTCACTTTCAGCTTTGATCTCAGGATGCCAGTAAGTTTCTTAACATATTCAGTCACAGACTTTCCTTTGCTATCTTTATTTTCATAGCATCTTGTCTGAGGGAGAACAAGGCATACAGGTATGTATTTCTGTGACATTTATTAAGAGTTTCAGTGTTGCCTATATATTCAAGCTCAATTTCTTCCATTTCTATTTTTTTCGGTTTATATTAAAACTTTTACATTTATTGAGACCACATTTGGAATCATTGGAAAAAATATTCTACAAGATGAAGATATTTATTTTGAATTTTGGAGAAAGTATATATCTCTATGTCAAATGACTAGTAAGACTTTTTTTATTCATTTCCCTCTTTAATTTGAGTGCCATGCTTGGTTCTATTTAAAGGGGATGATACTGGAGTTAGCTAAGGAAAGGTAGAATACCATGTATTATATGAATCGTTCTTGAAATTATTGTGTTGGCTGTACATTTTAAATAGAGAAAATATTTCCTTAGGCATACTATTTTCTAATGTTCCCAGAATTTTGGGGATATATGTATGATTGTGTATGTATGTAAATGCATTATATAACTGTATCTATATATCTGTAGATATATGTCTATATCTATCTATCTACATCGTGACAAGTAATAAATATGGAACAGAATTAAAGACTTTGCAATATATAATAGAGGCAGGGTAAAGCAAAATGGAATTTGTTTGTTTATTTTCTTTTTGGAGTTGTTTCCCAGATGCAGGATAAATTGTAAGCACCTGAAGGTTCAATCCCCTTTGAACCCTGACAATTCACAGCTCTACTGAGTCATGTAGGTTTCATGCCTACTGACTCTGAGCCAATCAGGAGTCAAGTCTTCATTATATATACTAGGAGGTTAGTATTTTACTTGGGGGTTTGCTTATGAGAAAGATCTTGTGATTCTCTGGTGAGGACTCTGAGTGGCCATATGGCCAGACTATCCCTCCTAACTGCTCAGATATAAAGGTGCTCAAGATACAGGGATATATGTAAAGTGTATAGCAATAGTACTTTGATTCAGCCAGTAAGGAGCCTTGTCTGTTGGTCTTTATTTCTCTACTTATATTTTCCCTGTATGATGAATGTAATTAAAGTGATTGTTGACTCCTCAAAAGTTGCATTTCCTTTTATAAATGCAGATCTAAGAACCTGTGATAGAAGTCCACCCTGTGTATGTCAGGGTGCTTACTGATAGAAACAGTTACAAATAGGTTCCTTCTGAAGAGCTTGAGCAATAATTATGAAGCTGATAATAAGTTGTTTTTAAAAGCTTTAGACTTTTTAGTTCATACCCCCTTTTTGCTTCTTAGTCAATGTATTGTTTTCTAGTAACAGTTCCTAAGAGGTCAATAGACAAGGGAGTGAACCGAGGATGTTCATTTCCTCACTATCATTTGATATAATTCTGGAAATGTTAGTAATTATAAGAAGACAAGAGAAAGAAATTAGAAATAAAGACAAGTATAAAGGAGATGAAATTATCCTTATTTGCTGATGATATGATGGTTTACTTGGAAAATCCCAGGGACTATATTGAGACAGTAACTTTAGCGTAGTTTCATGCAAATAAATCCTGAAAAATAACAGCATTTCTATATCACAGTTACAAACACAAGAAACCATAATGAATAGGAAATCCCATTCCTAATAACTATAAAATGCATAAAATATCTTGGCATAAACATTTCAAGGCATAAAAAGGACTTGTATAGATTCAATTACAAAGTGCTACTTAAAGAATTTTTTTTAAAAAAAACCACCTTAAATAGTGGAGGGAATATTGAGTGCTCATGGCTGGGCAATGCCAATATAATAAAAATGAGATTTCTGCCAAATTTAATTTATACCTTTAATGCAATGCCAATCAAATTAGTGGAAATATCTTATAGAATCTGATTTTAAAAATTCATTTGGAAAAAAGAAAAGATCTAAAATATCAAGTAAAATAATGAAAAGAAGTAGGGATAAAGGGAAAGTAACATTTCCAAAACTTAAATTCTATTATAAAGCAACAATTATCAAAACTATCCGGCAATGGTTAAATAGATGTAACTAATGAGAAAGGGAAATCCAGAGAAAATATAATTTGATATTCTAATGTTTGATAAGTAGAAAACCAAAATGACCCAGGGAAAAACTCCCTATTTTACTAAAAAAAAAACCACACTGTTGAGAAAACTTGAAAGTAATATGGCTAAAATTAAGCTTGGATCAACATCTTATACCACATTTCACAATATATTCTCAATGGATACATAACTTTAAAATTAAAGACCATTCTATAAAAAAAATTAGAAGAGAAGCAGATCATGTCCCTCTCACAGTTATGAACACAATATCTATTTTTAACCAATTATAAATGGCAATTACAAATAAAATAGATAATTTTGATTATTTGAAACTAAAGAGCTTTTACGTAGACCAAAATTGCTATATTTTGGATACAAAGAGAACTAGGAAAAGGGGAAAAATCTTTGTATCAAAACCCTCTAATAAGGGTTTGGTATTCAAGATATACAAAAGATTAATAAATATGAAAAACTAATGGTCATTTCCCAATAGAAAAAATGATCAAAGGACATGACCAAATAATTCTCAAAAGAAAAATTACAAGTGTTAATAACTTCACAAAACGTATTCCAAATCATTCATAATAAGGGAAACTAAAACCAAAACAGCACCATGCAAATTGGCAAAAATGACAAAAAATGTCAACATTCAATGATGGAGGGATGGTGGAAAAATAGGTACACTAATATATTTTTGGTGGAGCTCTGATATGGTACCAAATTTTTGAAAGCAATTTTGTAATTGTGTAAGTAAAGTGAATAAGACGTACATACCCTTTGAACCAGAGACCTATTTTTTGATTTTTAAAAATGTATTGATAAACTGTGCTTACTTTTTACTTTCTCCCATAAAATACTATTTCTCATATTGTATGACTTTCTGGAAGGACGATGGGGAGGAATACTTGTAATAACTAAAATGATAAGTGTAAAAGAGAGAACATGTCAATAATATTTTTAAAAAATAGTTCATGATAGCTTTAGTGATATAAATTGCAAATACTTTTGTACATAAACATGCAATTAGACTATATCTGGAGTCATGTTGGTGTCATCCTCTTTTGGTATTAAATGTATTGTCTTCTGTTAATAAGAGCAGGATCAGGATGATGTCTGAGAGACATTGGTAGAAATTCATGCACCGCTGTGAAGACTGTGAGCCAATAATTATCCAGCCCTCCTGCTTTTCAGTTTTGTAGAGAAGCTAGAATTTGATTTATCTCACACGGTCGGTCAGTCATTCATTATATGTACAAGTTCTCTTTTTCTCCTTTTAGCTAACTTGCAATTTCATTGTGTTGGATTTCTTAAACGAAGTAAATGACCAGAAATTTTCCTAGTCCTTCAAAGGGCTTCTTAAACCTAAGAAATCAAGTTTTTGAATGATTTTCAATTATTTATTTTTCCTTTGAACTGATTTGGCTCATTGTCATGGTAGCATGAACAAAATACACTATTTAACATTATGGTTACTGCATAAAAGAAACAGTAAGTCAATTTCATGTCTAGCTATTTGAGGCTTATAATCCCCATGAAGTAGCTATTCTGACCTCATAAAACCTGCGTAATTTAAAAGAAGTCTTGTCTTTATTGGGTAGATTTTTAAAATGTCTCACTCACAGATGCTTTGAATAGTTGACTAAGGACATTTATATGCAAGTAGAACATTCATTATGAAATTTTACAACAGTGTTGTACAAAAGGCAAGGACAAGTAGCTGGAACTACTCCTGTCATTACAACAGAAATTTAAATTTTTCATTCAAATCTTCAATAAAGAAAAAAGGAAATAGTCTTTAACACACATATATGCATATATACACATAATATGCATATATACTCATAATTTTAGAAGGAGGCATCAAGTCATAAGAATATAGATGCAGACAGAATTACCAATTTTTTTTAAAACAAGCATGCTATTTGGCTACTTTATTTAAAACAAGTTTCATTCACAAAAAATAATATTCGTGAATGGATAATGATAATATTTTGTCATTGAATTGTTTTTCAGTCATGTTTGACTTTTCATGAGTCCATTTGGGGTTTTCTTGGCAAAGATAGTGAAGTGGTTTGCCAGCTCATTTTACAGATGAAGACACTGAGACAAACAGGGTTAAGTGAATTATTCAAGGTCACACAGCTAGTAAGTATCTGAAGCCAGATTTGAACTCATGAAGATGTCTCTTTCTGACTCTAGGCCCATTGCACCAACTAGATGCCATGTACAGATATAAGAATAGATATAGATTATATACATATATATAAATACATATATCATATATAATATCATTTGGCAATCTCTCATACTTATAATCACAACTATAATTTAATAAGTATAAAATTAGGAAAAAATTTAATGTCATATCCCTTTAAATTCCCCCAAAGTAACTCAAGAGGGATAATGGGTAGAGATTTCCATTGTCTTCTAGGGTAAAAAATGTGATTAGTTGTTTTCATTGAAATTTCAAAAGCTTTCCTTATTTCCAAATGCAGCTACAGAAGTGGTAAAAAGGATCCATCAGTGCTGACTAATTAGTGCTGATTAGGTTTAATGATTTTAGAAGATGGTTTTCTTTTAAGCTGACAAAGTCAGTTGCCAAAGACAGTATTCCTAGACAAAGGTAAGTGTATTTAAATGATTGTAGATGACACAGATTCAGCATCAATGCAAAAATCAAAATTCAAAAGTCCTATCTCATCTTTGCTTCTCTATGTGACCATAATCACCAATGTCACGGCATGTATTCATTTATTATTCATTCATTCTTTTATTCATTCAACACATTTTATTGAGTGAAGTACAGTGATAGGTCATAGTCTCTATTCACATGGGGCTTATAATTTAATAAAGTAGATATGTCTGTACGTCAATTACTATGCTCAAGACAGGATGTGTTGAGAGATCTATGAACATTCTGTAAAGTGAGGGGGTTAAAAGTACATGATCTCTAATGCCCGTTTCAGCTAAACATCTATGACAGAATGGTCCTATGATCAAGGCTAGTGTGTCAGCAATTCTAGGGTGCTAGTAAGAACATCACTAAAATGTCTGACCTGGCATCCCAGAGCAAGTAGGTTGGGACATAGAGCCAGAAACGGGTGACAGTCTTGGTGAAAATAGGGCCAGAAATTCATTTTCAATTAATAAACATCAAAATATTTCCTATTGTTTCTGTATCCCCAGTACTTAGTACAGTGCTTTGAGGATAGCAAGCACTTAATGAATCTTTGGTGACTGATTAATTGATCTATCATACTCATTGGCATTTAAAAACCCAAACAAAAATAAAAACAAAATTAGTCAGGCCCAGATGTATGAGCAAAACCCAGATTATATTAAGAAAGGGGGGGAGATAATTTAAAAATAACCAGAATGTGATCCTACAAAAAGTGAATATTTATTCCTCTTCTTTAGTGGCATTCTGATTTTCATTAATTCTTCTTTCTTGGGGGAGGTGGAGCCAAGAGAGTGGAATACAGGTAGCAACTGAATTCCCCCACCAATCCCCTCCAAACAACTCTAAAATAACTCCTCAAATCAAATTTTAGAGTGGCAAAGACAAGAGGTCAGAGTGAGATATTTTTCTGACCTAAGAAAACTTAGGAGATCAACAGGAGAGAGGTCTGTGTCACCAGGATGGGAGCTAACCCTGAATGCAAAAGTAGTGACAGCATTACCATTTGGTAACAGCAGTAACAACATACCATTTGGAAATGGTTGCAGTAACAGCTTCATGAGCTATCAACTCAGGGATGGTAGGGGAGTGGAAGGAGACTGTCAGACAAATGGTCAGAGAGTAGAGAGGCTCCTTGTATAGCTGGAGCTGACTGGCAACTCTCTTGTCCATAACCAGTTCCAGGTGGAAGTTCCATAGCAGAGAGGATCACTTCTTCTTGGTCTCAAAGAAGCAGGGACCCTGGTTGCTGTTCTAAGTCTAAGAGCAACACAATCACTTGCAATTATGACCTGGTTGAAGTTCTGGAACCAAGAGGAATGCCATCACTTGTGATGGTGGAGTAGGAGGGGCCCTTCCTGGGTGAAGATCAGAGTGTAGGCCAGAAGGGTAGTGATCACATCTCTTCAGGTTCACTTTGGAAGCCCCCAAAACTTTCAGACTCCCAAAACTAGCTCTGACTAGTACTAGCATTACAAAAAAAGCCTGAAGTGTGGGACAGTGTCTCTCCATTCTCAGGTGAGCAGAGCCTAAGTTTCATTTTCTTTCTTCTTTTTTTTTTTGATATGACTTATATGAAAACTTATTTTTCATTATTTCACACGTATAATCGATTTTGTTTCATTGCCTTCTCAGTGGATGGAAGAGGGAATGGGAGGGAGAAGAAGGATTTGAAACTAAAAATTTAAAAAGAAAAGAATGTTTAAAAATAAATAATGAATCTATTAAAACTAAATTCAAGAAATGTTTTCTTCTACTCTACATGAGAGAATACAACAACAGAACATTATTTGATTTGTTATCCTCTTTTCCTTCTGGCAATTTGCCATTTTGCTTATTTTCATGAAATTTAGGGACAGTTCTTAAGTGGTTTTCACTAAAGGCATGCCATTATGGATTCTTTCCTTAGTGATAAGTGATAGTGATAGTGCAGGAGTAGATAGCAGGTATAAAAAGAATGGGGTAGTAGCATTGTTACATGTATTTGCGGAATATTTGGAGTGGAAGGATATTTTATAGACCTGTTGATATTTTTTAATCTAGCTACTGGTATTAGAACAAAGGAATGGATGCTTAAATATTACTCAGAACAGTATGGAGGACAAACATTTTCTAAAATAGTAATAAAGGTAAGTACCAGGTTAATCATGCTTCCAAAGAAAAGGACAATGAGTCTGCATAGATTTATGTACTTCTCCAAATCTCTCTGTCTAAATCTCTTTCTCTCTAATTTAATCTCTCTTTGTGTCTCTGTCTCTGTCTGTCTGTCTTCCTCTGATTTTTCAGGATCTTCTCCCAAAATACACCGCACACAGTTACTCTTATAGGACAATATGCCATGTTTCAGATAGCCTCAAGAGAATATATGTATGGATTTTAGAGCTAGAGTTAGAATAAACCTGCTGTCTCATCTACTTGAACCTTTAATTTTAAAAATGAGTAGTTAAGATCTAGAGAAATTTAGGCTGTTAACTCATGTCCTCTGATGCCAGTGACAGTGTTCTTTCCACCATCTGGGGAGAATGGAATAAAGCAGAGCCATCATAGTAGAGATTTTATAAATACACTATTCTAGCCCCAATATAATTAAATGGCTCTAACTATGGGCAATGCCTATGATGATTTCATAGCTGGGGCTCTTATCATATCATTATGCTATATCAAATGATAATTTGACTCTATCTATCATTTACGCTTATCAGAACATCAACAATTAGCTTATGAGATATTAGCAAGCCTTGGAAATGCAAAGCAAGCTTTCCTCCTGAGTTGTGCTTTGCAGCATGTTTTTACATGCCTGAGTCAAATTCTGTAATCCTGCCATCAGGTCAGTTAAGAGTAAAAAATGCTAGAAACTGATCTGAACCATTATAAAACTACTGTGTCACAATAATCTTTTAAGATAGCTTGGATTTGAGGTAACATGACATGCAGGATCCCTGGGAATAACCCTGGAGCTCACATATATACTTTAAGAACTGCTGTTATAACATTTAAATGAAAAGACCCTCTTCATGATATTTACCAAGAAGCAGAGAGAAAAAAAATCCATAAATAAAACTCTCTTCTTCAAAGTACTTATCAAGACCCTGTGGGTAAATAGCATGACTGTGCATACAGAGATGAATAGTAAGTTATAGTCAGGTCAAGTAATAGACACTACCAGCTGTGACAAGACATTTAAGGAACTCCCATCACTTTCTCTTTATACTGGTTCTCTCCTACTCTGACCTTACTCTTACAGTTTGAATGTTTGACTGTTAGTGCCTCTCTAACTTTTCTGGTCTCTGATCTCTTCTGATTTTGTTTTCACGTCCTGTTGACTGTGTCTAATTAACTCCATATTTTGAATGCAGACTAATAATTTCCTGACTGCTTCCTTGATTGATGGATTTGTATCAGAGTTCTTGATCCTGGGATTTATTATTAGTAGTATTTAATTAACCATCACACCCTGAGTAGTTGAACCCGCTAGTACCACCATCAGGTTAGCATACTAACATGAATGATTAAACTGTTCCCAACAACTCAATAAATACATTTGATATCACTGAGTTCCTACTGACCCTCCTCAAATCATCACAGTGATCTGCCACATATGGAATACAACAGAATGACTGGTGACCCTTTATCTTTTGATACTAAAGGAAGGCAAGATACATCAGAGCAAATCATAAACATTTCTACTGGAAATGCTTCTATAAAAAGGTTACCAACCATTAGAGTGGGCAAACCACAAACGCAAATAAAAGGGGATAAAGATATTAAAACTTTAATTAGTGAGTGGCAATACCATATCATAACAAAATTAGAGATGTTATAAAAAAAAGGGATTAGTTTTTGGAGTCAATGATAACTTCAAACAAATTATTACTGACTAGTGCAAGATAATCATAAGACAAAAAAAAAACCCACTTTGTCTTTAAACCTAAATCAGTTTAAATTGAAGATCAAATCAAGTAGCTACTAAAGTCTAAAGACAGAGAACTGAACACCCTGAAGTCACTGAAACTCTTTATTTAAGGCAAGTTACAGAAACAATATGTGAAAATAAAATAGATGATAAAAACATAATTGACATAATTCAAATAATTTGGAGAATTTGGAGAACTAAGAACTAAGGTCCAGCCCCAGCCCCAAGGCAATTGGGGTGGTGATGGCAGTTGGTGGCTGTGGTAGTAGAGGCAGCAGCAGTAGCAGAGGCAGCAGCAGGCAGCAAAAGGTACTTCTAGAGCCCTGGGCCCACAGATGCTGGGAGATCAAGAGGCTGATACAAAATCCCTGAAAACTGGAACTGTACACCCACACCATCCCCCATCCTCACACCTCACACCTCACTGGAAGCAGACTCCTACCTTGACAAAGAGTTAGAAAGTCAAGTATTTGATGGGGAAGATGAGTGAACATAAAAGAACTCAGACTACAGAATCTTACTTTGGTGGCAAAGAAGATCAAAACATACCACCAGAAAAAGAAAACAAAGACAAAACTACTGCATCAAAAGCTTCCAAGAAAAATGTGAGTTGGTCTCAGGACACAGAAGAGAAGAGCTCAAAAAAGATTTTGAAAATCAAGTGAGAGAAGTAGAGGAAAAATTTGGAAAATAAATGAGTGATGCAAGAAAATCTTGAAAATCTGGTCAACAGTTACTAAAGGAGACCTCCAAAATACTGAAGAAAACAACACCTTAAAAAATAGATTAACTCAAATAGTGAAAGAAGTCCAAAAAGCCAATGAGGAGAAGAACGTCTTAAAAAGGAGAATTGGCCAAATGGAAAAGGAGATCCAAAAGCTCACTGAAGAAAATAATTCCTTCAAAATTAGAATGGAGCAAATAGAAGCTAATGACTTTATGAGAAATCAAAAAATTATAAAACATAACCAAAAGAATGAAAAAATAGAAGACAATGTGAAATATCTCACTGGAAAAACCACTGACTTGGAAAAGATCGAAGAGAGATAATTTAAAAATTATTAGACTACCTGAAAGCCATCATCAAAAAAAGAACCTAGATACCATCTTTCAAGAAATTATCAAGGAAGGGTGCTCTGATGTTCTAGAACCAGAGGGTAAAATAGAAATTGAAAGAATATACCGACTGCCTCTGGAAAGAGATCCTAAAAGGAAAACTCCTAGGAATATTGTAGCCAAATTCCAGAGTTCCCAGGTCAAGAAGAAAATATTGTTAGCTGACAGAAAGAAACAATTTGAGTATTGTGGAAATATGATCAGAATAACACAAGACCTAGCAGCTTGTACATTAAAGGATCAAAGGACTTGAAATATGATATTATGGAGGGTAGAGGAGCTAGAATTAAATAAGAATCACCTGCCCAGCAAAACTGAGTATAATCCTTTGGGGGAAACGATCAGAGGTGAATAGAAAAGGTGACTTTCGAATAAAAGAATCAAGAGAAGCATGAAAAAGACTTGTTGCAATTGAACTGTTTACATTCCTACATGGAAAGAAGATATTTCTAAGTCATGAAACTTTTCTCAGTATTAAGGTAGTTGGAGGACAGAAAGAGAGAGAGAAAGAGAGAGAGAGAGGGAGAGAGAGAGGGAGAGAGAGAGAGAGGAGAGAGAAAGCACACAGGGTGAGTTGAAAATGAAGGGATGATATCTAAAAAATAAAATTAAGGGGTGAGAGAGGAATATATTGGGAGAAGGTGAGAGAGATAAAATGGGGTAAATTCTCTCACATAAAAGGGGCAAGAAAAATGGTTTCTCCATGGAGGGGAAGAGGGGAGAAATGAAAAGGAATGAGTGAACCTTTCTCTCATTGGATTAGCTTAAGGAGGGAATAACATACACACTCAATTGGGTATGTTACCTTACAGGAAAGGAGGGGGCAAGGGCACAAGGGGGAATAATAGAAGGGAGGGCAGATTGGGGGAAGGGGTAGTCAGAAGAAAACACTTTTGAAAAGGGACAGGGTCAAAGAAGAAAATAGAATAATTGGGTGGGGTGGGATAAAGTGGAGGGAATTGTAGTCTTTCACAACATGACTATTATGGAAGTATTTTGCATAAGCATACATGTTTAATTTATATTGAATTGCTTGCCTTCTCAATGAGAGTGGGCGAGGAGGGAAGAAGGGAGACAATTTGGATCTCAAAGTTTTAAAAACAAATGTCCAAAATTGTTTTAAATGCAACTGGGAAACAAGATGTACAGGTAATGAGGTACAGAAATTTATCTTGCCCTTCAATGAAATAAAGGGGAGAGAGGTATGATGGGGATTGGGGGAAAGGGTAATCAGAATGCATGCCACCTTGGGGATGAGGGAGGAGAGGATAGGGAAAAATTTTGGAACTCAAAATCTTATAGAAATGAATGTTATAAACTAGAAATAAATAAATTAGTTAAAAATTCAAAGTCTATACATAGTGGCATATGAGGCAGCTATTGCTACAGTAAGACTAATAAGAAAAACAAGAAACTAAGCTTGTAAGTAATCCATCAAAAATCAGAGAGATGCCAAATACCACAATGACAGAAGTGACATGAGAACGATTGAAAATCTTTGGAGAGGCATTGGACAATCCGATCAATATCTAGCCAGTCCATGCAGAAAGAAATCTAAACACCATATTGCCCAATGAAGCCAATTAATGTGAAACAAAGGAGTATGGAAAACAAAAGTAAAGCCAAAAATTCTAGATTCTTTCAACTGCAATCAAAAGCAAAAGGCAAGTTAGGAGACAAAGCAACACACACAAAAAATAATCTTACCAAAGAATTATTACTGAGAGTTGAGAAGTTGATGATAAAGTAAACTCACAAATAAGGAGAATGTGGAAAATCTCTGGTCATTGGTGTGGTTGTGAGTAGTTCCAATGTTACAGTAACACAAAATGGGTAACTTTTTAAAGAACTATTATAATAAACTACAGAAGAGTTATGACAAGGGATGTAATTAAAACTCTTACTTCCTTACAAAATTGGATAGTGGCAGGGTCAAGTAAAATCCATAGGTTTTTGGTTCAACATGAATAATTGGTGGACCTATGAATAATTAGTAAAGCACTTTACAGTTTATTCTCCACACGCAAGACTGACACCATTCTTCTTAAAAGAAGATCTTAGGTACCTATTTTTAAAAGATGGGAATGCCAGCAACTACTTCAAATACAAATCAATTACATCTTAATGCATTTTATACAAAACTCTCATGGCTTGTTAATTTTTTCCAAGATCTAGAAAAACAACAAAACAATGTATTGACTGAGAACAATGAAAAACAGGTGGAAAAAGCCCAAGGGGATATAAAGAACAACTTGTTTTCAATTCTGGAATTATTGAGTAAGCTTCCCAAAAGGTCCCAACGGTAATACTGTCTTGGTTGATTACTGTGAAACCTTTAACTTAGTTCTGCACTCATGGCATTTTCATACACTACAAATATATGAAATACACTCAAATACAGTGAGAACACTAAAATATTTGAATTACCCATGAGAAACTATTCTCTTTTAATAAAAACTACATAATAATATGAAGAATAACATAAAAAGGACATTTTTCAGAGATAGTGTATTTCAGCTCTTCCATAATAAATAAAACCTTACAACTACAGGGAATGAAAAAATACACACACACAGATGTATGTATATACATATAGATATGTATATATGTATCTATACACACAGACATGCACACCTATATGTATATATACGTATGTATGTATGCATACACCTGGCAGAGGAAATCAAAATCATAAGGTAAGAGAATAAAGTGTACATCATCCTTATTATTCTATCTGCTATTGGATTTGTACCAAGGATGCTTCAAATAAACATCAGAGAACAATCTTATGTCATTTAGTACTTTCATTCAACTATATAATGTAGTTATTTATTTCAATTTTTGGAATGTTATGGAGAATGTTATATATAAATATATAATAGCAGGACAGTTAATTGTCTCAGGACCATTTTTGTTGGTAGGAAGGATGGCAGGAAGGAAGGAAGGAAGAATGAATGAATAGAAGGATGGAAGAAAATGTGAATTTATTGAGATTACTATGTTCTAGGTTCTGTGCTAAATTCTTTACAAACATTATTTCATTTGATCCTTACAACAGCAGATTCAGTCATTATCACCCTTTTGAAAGATGAGGAAGTTGAGGCAGACAGAGATGAACTACCTTGCCCAGGGTCATGTAGATTGCCAATTTGGGGGGCCATATTTGACTTTAAGTCTTCCTAACTCCATGGTTAATTTGTTATTGATGTTCGGTCATTCAGTCATGTCTGACTCTTTGTGACCCCATGGACCATACTGTCCATTTCCTTCTCCAGTGAATTAAGACGAAAAGACTAAATGATTTTCCCAGGGTTACACAGCTAGTAAGTATTTGAGGCTGGATTTGAGCTCAGATCTTCTTGACTCCAGGTCTAGTGCTTTATCCACTGAGCCATCTAGCTGCATCATTTACCTGCATCTAAGTATCCCATCATAAAAATGAAATGCAATCCAAAGGTATATCAAGATAACTACCAATCTTAGGGCCATATCTCTTTGGGTAAGGTTAAAAATTCAACAACAATAGTAATATCAACATTTCCCAGGACTGTTTATCTGAATTCTGTCAAAGAAGACAAGAACAAGAAGGACGTAAGTAGCAACAACCAGCCTCATTTAGGTAGCACTTTAAGGTTCAGGAAGTGCTTATTTTTATGGCTCCTATTCTATTGATTTATTTTATTTTATTATTATTATTTTTTAATGTTCTACAATCACTTCCTTAAAATTAAGATTTTATCCCCCTCCCGCCCCGCTACCCCGCTCCCTCCCCATGACAGCATACAATTCTGTATAGGTTCTACATATACTTTGCTACTGAGTAAATTTTCACTATAGTCATGCTATGTAGTCGAACTAAAATAAATGGAAGAAATCATATAACAAATCAAAACATAATACACTATAACCCCCCCACACACAAACTTGATCTGCTACATTCTGTGAATGACTTCCATATTTCTTTCTCTGAGTGTGGAAGACATTTTGCCTTAGAATACCACCATTGGGATTTTTTTTTAGTAAGTTCTTGCGTTATTACGAAATTCCAAGTCTACCAGAAAAAACTCTGGCACACTGTGGTCGTTGCTGTGCACAAAGTTCTCTTGGTTCTGCTCCTTTTGCTCAGCATTAGATCATATAGGTGCTTCCAGGCCTCCCAGGAAGTGCTTTTCTTAAACCAGCTCTTTGAGGGAAATAGTGTAGGTCTCATGGTCTCCATTTTACAGATGATTTTGAGAAACAATGTGGTTTGCTTGTGGTCATGTATTTGTAAGAGGCAGAACTAAGAGATGAACTCAGTGGAAAGAGTGCTGGCTCTGGAGTCAGATAACCTGGTTTTGAATCCTGACCCAACACTTGCTACATCTATATAAGAGACTTTATCTATTAACTTTACTGGACCTCAGTTTCCTAATCTGTCCAGTGAGGAGATGGGACTAGATTGCCATTCTCCTCTAGCTCTAGAGCTATTATTATATCATCTTTTGACTCTTAAGGACAAAACTCATTCCACTCCACCACTCAGCTCCCCAAATATAATTAACCATTTTCTAATAAATTACCAAAGGAGATATGAGTAGTAAAAGAAATTTGATTGAAGTCCCATTGAGAATAAGTTAATAGCATCCTGAATACAGTATTATCTTGTAGTACCTTGTGTCTCAAGATAGGCTCTATCTCCTTTATTAGTATCCACCATGGGAATTTTGGCACATCAGGAATGGAGTAGCTCCTACTTTTCTTTTACTTTTAGCAGGGAGAGAGGAGCAGCTAAAGGAAAATAGGAGCTGTAGTTTATTGGAGGCCTTAGTATAAGCTCTTCTCCCCAGGAAGACAGTGTGAAAAATGGTGCCATGGGTTCAGGTTTTTCTTCCTTTCATCACAGCAGGATGACCTTTCATTAGATAGAGTGGTCTTCTGAGCAGTCAACCTAAGTGGTACATAATCTTTTGTGAGTTCGTACTCACAGAAGGCCATAAATATTCATCTGGATAGGACTGCTAAACTTTTTTACTGCCTTAAACTTTTTACTACATATTAGATTGCATATATCCTAGAACATAAGGCTTGTCACAGCAGAACAGATAAATGACCCAACTATTCCGGTGCACTGTCTGTGACAGGGGCATATATCTGGTACTCCAGAAGGTGAAAAAGGTCTCAGTTTGCAGTGAAGAGGTAATTGTGCAACACTTTACCTTGTACAGAAGTAACACATTGAGCCAAGTTCTCTCAATGTTGAAGTCACTGCTTTAGTGTGATGCATATTAGGAAGCTGCTGGGAATCCCAAGCTCTAAGGGGAGAATTATTGCCTTCTCTAGACTAAATGACTCCCATTTTCCCCCAAATTTGACTTACTAAACTAAATTAATTAGGGTCTATATATACTAATTTTGTGGGTTGTGATTATTCTTGAAATCTCATATGGAAAATATCAATTCATATGCTAAGTTAAGGCACATGGTTTCAACCATTTTTAAGGATGTCATAATAGAAGAAAAAGCTCCATACATTAATATAACACAAATAGGCATGGTGGTAAAGACCATCAGTAGTAAAGTGCACTAAATTGGTAAAAACTTGGTTTTAAGCAATTAAAAAAATCTGGTTAAAATACAGTTGACAGAATAATACCCATTGGTTCTTTCCTGCAAACCCAACTACAAATTAGTTTCTCTCATCTCTTGTGATTAAAAGTAAAAGCTTCAGTATTAGTTTTTGTTTCTAGATCCATTTTTATTAAGGATGCCTAAGCCACCCATGTATCCATTTGTCTCCAGGTAACACTTCTGACTTTCTGTTCATATTTATATCACCAGTATTTAGCACAGAGCCTAGCACATAGCAGGTGCTTAATAAATACTTCTTGACCTGACTAGATGCAGGTAAAATACATTATCTGACTAAGCTACAATAGACTACATCATGTGCCTCTTATTATTAGGTTTACCAAATGAATTTAAAGTAGCATCCCAGCCACCCTCTCTCTATTGCTTAATGTATAAGAAATCTCAATGTAACCTGTTTCACAAGGAAAAAAATCCAGCTTATATTTACCATTAATCCCAAACTATCTGAGATTAGAATTTTACTTTAATCAAATACATAGTTTTCCACTTCTTCCCTAGAGGCTGCAGTTCCTTCTTGGCATACCCTTATTTTCAAAGCTCAATGTAAAAAGAAAAATCCATAAGACTCAATTCAGAGCCAACTAACATCTGTTGAAGGTTTTATTGTTTTTCTTATGTTTTTGGTTTTTGTCGATTTGACGCCAACTCAATAAGGAATTTAAGTAAGAGAAAAAATACATTTACATGCAACATTCTTTGCACCATTATTTCTTTTTATTTAGCTTGGTCAGTTGTAAGACAAGGCTCTGTCAGTATGGTTGTGACTAGGGTCCTACCATTGGTGTCCAATAGAGACATTGTCAATCAGAGACATTGTCAAGAGTGGAGAAACTGTTGTTAGTTCCTCCATTCATTTACTATGTGACCCAAACAAGGCACTTAGCCTATCTGTCCTACACATTTTTCATCTAGAAATGAAAATACTACCTCCTGTTCTCTCTGTAAATCAAAGGAAAATATGAAATTGTTAGAGAAAATAATACTATGTTAAAAATAGAATAAATGATATACAAGCAAATTTGAGAGGGTTTTTGTTTTATTTTATTTTTTGAGGGAAGAATTAATTTATTACCATTTATTCCCAGAATCTAAATGCTCTGATCTATATCTAAAAAGGAAATTTAGGATTAATTCATTCCAGACACTTTATTTTTGTTTGTCTTTCCTTCATAGTAATATACAACACATCTACAACAATCCACAGTGCAGTGGAGAGCTTGACAAATTTTTTTTTAAATATGACCCAGAGGGATTTTTTAAAAAATTATAACTATATGTTTTGACTATTGGTAACTAAAATAAAATTGTTAAATTCCTACCCTCCTTTCTTCAGTATAGACTGCTGGGTCTAAGTGGTTTAAAATGGAGAGACTAATGAAAAAGTGACTGTTTGAAATGTCCACATTGTTAAGAGAGAAATGTAATGATGGTAGGCTGTGGGGATATCACTTGAATATTTGAATTAGTTTGGTACTTTTCTTTGTTTTCTTTGTTCTTGTCCAAGGAAACAAAGAGATTTCACAAGTACATTTATGTGACTAATGGTAGTAAATGAGGAAAAAGTAGAAATGGTGAAATACAAGTAAGAAAATTACAGTACACCTCCAAATTTCTCAAACTGCACCAAATATCAGCCTTTTATATGGGCAGAGATACAACCCAAAATCCACCAATATGTTAAAAATTTAAGAGATACCCCTTTTTTCTCTGTGAGAATGATCGAAAAGGAGCTTGAGGGTAATACATAATGAGCATTAGTAATGTATTCACTTCATTGCCTATGAGTACAAAATTCATGTTGTGCCTTTCATTCTCACTGATCAGAGACACTGCCAAATATACCAGAAAATGAACTCCTCTGAGGGGCTTGATGCAGACCAACACAGTTTGGTGACCACAAACAAAAACGCTATCCAAACTAAATTTAGGAAAAGTAGAGATACAAATAAAAATGAAGCAGCTTGCATTTATTTTACAATGCCCAGTGAAATAGGTCAGTAATCCATGCATGTTCATCTGATTTCTCATTTTCCTTTATGCTTTCATAGCACTAGGATTACTTTATTTATGTATGATAAATATTGGAATAAAATAATCTAAAAAAAAATTTCGGAAACTTTCATTGTCAATGGTGATATATCTAAAATTACTATAAATAACAAATCTCCAAGAACTACTTTATGACAAGTGATGACTCTGTAGTGCTTCTTTGGCTACAAGATAAAGGTTACTTCTAAATGAATTTGCTCCAAGATGTCCAAGAGTGACTTGGGTAATTCTGCATATATTCCAGTATTTTGTGCCATGGTAAAACTATTGGTATGAATTTTTCCAAGTTTCAACTAGAAGGCTTTGCGAAGTGAGGATTCTATTTAAGATATTTATGACTGGATTCCAAGAAACCAGTTAGTGTGTTTCATTTTGCTTTGTTTGGCAGGCATAGCAGGGGAGCAAACAATATGAAACAGAGAACCAGAGGCAAGGTGAGAGAAAAAAAGTGATCCTAGCAGTCACCACTGGGAAAGATATACTTAAAGTCATCAGAATTCTAACTGACTGGCCATGAAGACAGATGGAGAATCAAAGGAAAACTGCATCAGGCTACATTGAGCAAAGTATGGGGAACAGAATAAATCATACTGTGTGCCCCCATGCTCATCTACTTAAACCACCAAGAAATGTTCCTATATAGGTGAAAACTGGTTTAAAAAGAAATAAAGGTAGCTCGATGACTACTCTGATCATAAACTAAGAGCATAAACATTGGGAATCACTGTACAGGAAGGGAGGAATTTCAAGGAGGATTAGTTATTTATTGTATTCAGACTTTAGTATCATTTGAAAAATTAAGGGGTTGAAAAAAATAATTGCAAAGGAATCATTGAGCTTTAACATTCTAGGATGTTGAGATTCTAAGGTATCCTTTGTCCAGAAGAATAAAAGAGAATAACTGATCAAGACACTTCCTCTGACAAGAGGGTTCAGCAGGAAGGTTTCTTGTATCCCCCTAATTTAGACACTTGTATGGATGCATATTCTTACTGTTGTGGCTACTCCTTTCATTAGTGCAAATCATAAGCCTTCCATACATTTCTGTGTTACTTTTTCTTGATTATGTCTTCAGGAAATGCTCCAAAGAAGATCCAGCCAATAAATTAACTCTGGTTCATATGTTCATACATATAAAGTAGAAGGGCCATGCTGGTCAGTTAATCCAACCCCTTTATTTTACTAATTAGAAAACTGAAGTGGAGTGAGTTAACCAAGGCAAGTGACTGAGCCTAGATTCAAATTCATTCTTTGATGAGCTCAAATCTTTGCTTTCCATTGTGTCACTGACATTTCAATATCCCAATAGTACCAAAATATCTTTTATGCTGTCTCTCATCTTTCCTACAACAAACTATTCATTCCTTTTAATCAGCTTTAAAATAGTTCATGCCACTACTCGCATGTATACAATTTTTAGTAATATTTTATACCCTACTTATACCACAGAATCACTGGATGTCAGACAGCACTTTGGAAACCCCATCTACTACAATATATACCATGTGACAAGGGGTCATTCAGTCTTTGTTTGAATTCCTTTGGTGAGGGAAAATCTACCATCTCTTGGGGCAGCCGATTCTACTTTTGAAAAATGTTAATTTTTAGGAAGTTTTTTTTTTACATATAGAATTTAAATATCTTTACAATTTTATCTCGATGGCTTCTTTCTAAGACCAAGAAGAAAAAGTCCAACCTGTCTTCCAAATGACAACTGTTCAAATACTTCAAAACAATTATCATGCCCCAGTCATCTTTCATTCAATAAATCAAATGTCTGAAGTTTCTTCAAATGATTTTTATGGGGCATGACCTTAATGTCTTGCTCTTTTGTGCTTATTCCTCTTTGGTTGCTCTCTGACTGACCAATGATCTTCCAGGGATGTGGTGCCTAAAATACCACATAATTCTACAGGATGATCTGACTAGGGCAGAATGACTTGATCTAATCAATGACACCTCATTACTTCTTTTCTATTTTTCTCTATTTATCTTATTATTTACTCATTAGCTTTCAAGTTCTGTCCCTTCCAATCAGATGTTTTGCTACTGGCAAATAGAGGGATTCAGTATATATCTAGAGAGTTGATTTTCTCTATTGCTAAATATGCTTTTATGCCAGGATTTTGATTGGTTTCCCAAACATTTGGTCAAACTCATTTCTAGAAAGGTTCATATCATACTTAGAAACTTCTCTTTGGTTTTTCTTCTATTCATTTCTCCACTTACTCCCATTGTACCACCAATACCTTATACTATGCTTTCCCCTGCAGAATCCTGGATTTTCTCACAAGACTATTTTAAGAAAAAATCTACTTTGTTGTCTTTGTGACTTTTGACAAGCTGTTGAATTTTTCAGAATTCCATTTTCCTCATTTGCTGGAGGAAAGGAGCTGGACTCCAGGGCTTCTGATATCCTTTAAAGCTCTAAGATCCTAACAAAACCTATACTTTCTTTTGAATTCATTCATATGTTTATATTTCACACCTTGCCCTCATACTCCAAATTGAAAGACTACTACCAACTCCCAGTGAATGTGAGCTGCCTGAAGGCAGGGACAAAGTGAAGAAGTGTCTACCATGGAACCTCCTCACATAGTTCAGCTTTCTGAATTCACCTCAAACAGTGGTATTCCCTCTCCCTTTGCTTCAATATAACTAGAAATTTCTTTCTGTGGCTTTTAACTTGTCTTGGAAACTTTCAGCTCATTTGAAGGTTGGACACTCCTTCCATGGCTCTTATAGAACCATACATCAGGTACTGTGGTACAGTGAAAAGAACACAGGTTTTTAAGTCAAAGAATTTGGGTTGGAATCATTCTCTTCACCACCCACAACCACACTGTTTATGTGTTGCTGTTGGTCCTTCATGGGGTGATGACTTGCCTGTGAATTGAATTAAAGTGAGGCAGAATTGCACAAAGTGAGCATCACTTTCTCTTCCAGAGTCATCCAAGTCCAGTGGCAGCACAAAAGTCAGGATGATATATGATGCCTAGGATGCAGTGGATGACCTTGGAGTCCTCAGTGTCTGACCAAACTCTAACAGCTCAACAGTACCGGCTTCAGTGGCCTTTGTGGCCATTAGAATAAATTGTTCTCATCTGCCCATTCCAACAGGAGAATCAATAAGCATTTATTTTTTGCTTACTATGTCCTAAGTATTAGGAATATAAAGAATGAATGAGACAGTTCTTGTCCTAAGAGATTTCATTTATTATACTAGGGCAATATAACATGAGCAAAGTTGAGTACATGAAAGGAATATGCAAAACAAGAGGCATCTAGATGATACTGACCTGGAGTCAGGAAAACTAAACTCAAATCTGGCCTCAGAAAATTACTAGCAACGTGACCCTGGGAAAGTCACTTGACTCTGTTTGCCTCAGTTTCCTCATCTATAAAATGAGTTAGAGAAGGAAATAGCAAGTCATTCCAGTACTTTTGCCAAGATAACAATAAATGTGGTTATGGAAAGTCAGATTCAACTGAAATTAATGAAAAACAAAACTGTGCAAATTAAAGGGGAGGCAATAATTGGAAGTAATTAAGGAAAGGTCTCTCTAAGAAAAGGACACTTGAATTGAGCCTTGAAGGGAGCTAGAATTCTAAGAGAAGGAGAGAGACAATATTCTCGGTATGTCTGGCAATAGCATGTTCAAATGAATTGAATGGGATTTCCTACACTGGGAAGAGGAAATAGGCTAGTTACAAAGGAAAGCAGTAGATATGAAGGACAACAATGTATGATAAGCCTGAACAGATCAACTGGGGCCAAACTGTAAAACACTGTAGTATCCCATCTGTATTGTATCCTGAAGAAATAAGGAGACACTGAACTTATGAATAGCAAAGTGGCATAGTCAGAACTGAGCTGTAGGAATATCAATTTGGCAGAGGTGTGGACAAATAGATTTGGAAATGAAGAAAGTAATGTAGAAAGACCAGTTAGAATGCTGACTTAGTCAGGAGTCTGTGAGGACCTGAAGAAGGGTAGGTGCTTGCTTTTGATCATCCTGTGTACTACAAGGTAAGATGACCAAGTGCCCCCTTAAATTATGTTTCTTGTTGCCATGGTTTGTATGAGGAAATCAACTCCTTGAGCTCCCTTAAACAACTCTTGCTGAAGAACACATGATTTGTCTCTTTATGACTCTAAGTTTTCTGGTTTCATTTATACTAAAAAAGTCAGTACTAATATGGCTTATTTTCTCCCATAGTGTGTTAATGTATTGATCACTGGAGATAGTGGTGAGAGAGACAGAGAGAGAGAGAGATACACATTAGTACTAACATTTAAATAAATATTTCATCTGGCCTAAGAATCATGAGTTTCTTAGTTTCTTTTGGCTTATTTTTTACCTCTATGTTATCATAAGTGTTGTGGTGAAAAAAGAAAGGCTGCAGAAGACTGAGGATTTTTTTTTAATTCTGTTTGTTTCATTGCCGACTTAACATCATTCCCAATCCCTCACAAAATTGTCACTAGTAGCCAGTCTTCTAATAATTGGGTTCTGTGGCCTGAATTAGAAGACTATTCCAGATTTAGGTACATTTTCTCTCTCACTGGGTCAGTACGTGAAGCCTTTTCATTTTAGCAATCACATTCATTTGAATAAACATTTATCAAGTGCTCTTTATGTGTAAGAGCTAGGTATTAGGGAGAAAAAGATAAAAATGAGATAGCCCTCATCTTCAACGAGTTTCCATATTCCTGGGGAGATACAACTTTACACGGATAAGTAAATATAAATTGATGATGAAGAAATAACATATTTTTCAAAAGAAAACATATCATAAAGAGCACAAACTGAGTAAATCAGTGATGGCTTCACAAAGGAGGGGGTATTTGAGATGAGATTAAAAGGAAGACCAGAGTTATGGGAATCAGAGATGAGAAAGAGATACCTTTCAAGCGTGTGGGACAGCTTGGGCAGATATAGAGAAAAGTTTGCCAACAAATAGAAGTATAATTTTTATAGGAAGAGGAGTTTATGGAGAGAAGTGATATGAAATATAGCTGAATAGATACGAGGGAGTCAGATCATGGAGGCCCTTAAAGGTCTGTCCAAAGAGTCTGCATTTGTAATGGAACTGGGGGGAGGAAAGGTAGAGGCAGGATGGCAAAAGAACAAATCACTTGATGTTCTTGGTCAAAAGCACAATCCATACAGTGTCAGCCTTTGCTCTACAACTTCTGGACAAACAAGTGGTATTGAGCTGAAAACTGGTTTCTTTGGGACAACACAGAAAACCCTGGCTGGTTTTTTGATCTCTCTTGCAACCCTGAAGGAAGAATGACTGTAGGAAGATGATTTGGCCACTGATCTAGGTATAGAAGCCTGATCAGATAAACTTAGAAAGGAGAGACTATACCCTCTGCCATGATCTCTCTTCCAATCTTCCAAGAATGTTGTGATTCCTCAAGTCTCTTCTGGTCTCTCCCTCATCCCCAAATCCTTTTATGCTGATATGAGTTCATGACAAAAGAGCACCTGTCCTGCCTATGGACCCTGGGACCTTCTCTGACTCTGATTTTGTGTTCCTCCCCTGAAGCTAAGTGATTAAATAATAATCTGAGAGGCATAGGTCTGGTCTTGGAAACAACCTTGTGATTTCAAGAAGTTGGAGTCTCCTCCGTCCTCAGTCAGTGCAACTATACTTGAGGAGAAAACCCCAGCAATTACAATAGTCTTCTTGGATGTGACCATTGGCAGTAGAAGGAGACCAACCCAAGTCTAGAACCCAGGAGACATAAACTTTGTTGCAGTTGTCAGGTCAGACAATACAGAGTGTAGTGAGCATGAAAAGGCCATTCAGGTGTCCTATAAAAGTTTTTTAGTAAATACCAACCTCTTGGGGGATTGTCATAGTTATTACAAATCCAATTCATGCACATATCAACACATCATCCTTGTGATATCATTGGTTCTCTTAAAAAACAAAGGACAAACACCAACAGTGATAAGTCTTGCTGAGGAGAACTTAAGATTTCTTTAATGTTTAGCATTTCTTATTTGTAGAAGAAAAACAAATATGTCCTATTCCTGACCAGTTCTATGTATTGAGTATCTTTCTACAGTCCTCTTTCTAGGGGAGACCCTACACATGAGCCAAATCTCAGATTTCTTTGAGATATTCCCCTTAATCCTTCAGGATCAGGGGTGAAAGAGCTTAACCTTCTCTCTGATGCTCTTCTAGTATTGACCAGTAATGCTTGGTGCAGAGGTAGGGATTCATTAAGAAGGAAAGAATAGGGCCACAGCCCTTCTGAGTCCAGGAGTAGGAGTGTGTGTGTGTGTGTGTGTGTGTGTGTGTGTGTGTGTGTGTATGTCTTTACATGCTTACCTATAGTTTCCTAAGGTAATGGGGAGTCTGTAATAAAGTCTTTTGAGCAAGAATGAAATGGTTAGATCTATATCTTTATCAAGATTAGTTTGGCATTTGTATGAAGGACAGATCTGAAATAAAGAGACTAGAATAAGGAAATTCAATTAAGAAGCCATTGAAGTAAAATGGATGAGGGGTATTGGGGGCATTTACTAAAGCAATAGAAAAAAATTCATGTATGAAAGAGGTATGTCTTTCTTGTCAAATACAACAGAACTTACATTCCATTTGCATAGCATTTAAGAAGATATAGTTATGTATGTGTACCTGTGTATATACATCATTTATTTATGTATATGTTATCTTATGTCAAAAGAATTTAAGCTCTGGGAGAGCAGGATTTGTTTTGCTTTTGTGTTTTTACCCCCAGTGCCTAGCCCCATGCCTCATACACAGAAGGTACTTAGTAAGTATTTGTTTTTTGACCAATTGACTACAAATTTTAATGATCCATTCATACTACTTATTTTTTCTTTTGTGGCATATATTTATACACATTTCACTTATATGTTGTATGTAATTTCTACTCTGATATCATGTCACACTTTATTACCTTTCAGCACAGTTTGAACACAATAGAGCCAAATGGTAAGTTCTTCCAAAGCAATGGATCTCATTGATCCTCTGGATTTCAATTTCCAAGCTTCATTTTCAGTTCTCCCTTTTTCTTCTTAGTGTTATATAACTCAAATTTCACAAGAAAAGAAACTTACCTGTGCATGTGGTTCCATTCTCATCAAGAAGTTGATTATCTGCACAAGCACAAACTCGACCTCCAGGAATGGCTAAGCAAAGTGTTCCACAGCCGCCATTGTTTACTCGACAAGCATTTTTACCTTCAAAGGAAAGGGCAAGAAAAGCCTTTAGAAATATACAAGGCAAAGTCAGACAGGATGTCAGTAGCCTCTGCTCATGAGGGATCTGTAAGCATCTGTGCATATGTAACTGTGTATACGTGTATGATGAGGGTTCTGGTCCTGCCCTGCACCTTACTAAAACAATCTCTCTAGGCTTATTTACAAAATTAGGGGAGTTGGAGTAGATAATCATTAAAGTGTATTTCAATCCTAAAATTGTGGTTCTTTGAGATCAATTTATATATATGTCTATATATCTATATATATATCTGCCTATACAAAGTAAAGATAAATAACAATGACATCATAATCATATATGAATGTGTGTCTATACATTTGCAGACTCATATATCAAAGGCTTTAGTAATCCAATCAACGATATTAATCCTACCACTTGTTCACAATTCTACCCCTCATTTTACAAGATATAAATAAATAACAGTTTGATTATGCCAGCTTAGAGACTTAAGCCCTAAAATCAAGTGTATTTAATTATTCAAAGACATAACAGAATAATACAAAAGAGGTTTTGAATTACATTGGCAGTTAAGATCTAAGTGAAAACAATTTACTAAAGTGACAGGTAAGGTTATTATATTGAAGGCCTTATAGGTTGAACATGTCATCTAGAGAATAATAAAAGAGGGGGGGAGAAAAACCACGTATCATAAAATTGCGCTATATGCCGTAAATATTCAACTCAATTGCACAGATCATTATATGGCGTTCAGATCAGAGTGAATGACCTAGAGTAGATTAAGATCCACTTTTATTATTCTAAAAGCCAAATTCAATTTGGCATGTTTACCCCCAAAATAAAAGCACACAATTAAAAGCTCGATAAGCTAATAATTCAGAATAGGCTTTTAGTATGACTCTGACTCAGAAGTAATTAAGCTTAGTTCAGACTCTACCGCCAACAGTGATTGCCCCCCCTTTAGAGTTCTTTTCAGATATAGTCATGTTTATTGCATGACCCTGGAATCAGAAATGTAATATGTTATAGGACTGTCTGACTTTATGTCCAGGCAACTTCACATCTTATACAGGAATAAATCACATTTAATAATTTTGCTAACATTCAGGTTCTAGAAAATTAGAATGAATTCAAGAATATAGAGAGAACAAATAGGAAGAATTTAGAAGAGTAAAAAGGAGGGGAAATATTGGAAACAATGCTTCCATATATAAAAGAGGCATTAAACATTCAAATTCTCAATTACAATGACATGAGTTATGCATACCACTAACTGCTACGTATGAATTTTAAATTTTTAAGGAGATATTACTATTTTATAGACTTTTAAAAATTTATTTTATATGCAAATAGCATGAATTGATAAAGAGAAATTACCTTGGTCCCATTATACTGTAACAGAAAACCTAAATTAACTATAATCAGTATATATCTTTTGTCATAATTGTTTGGATCCTCCTCTTTTAATATCTATAGAACTCCAACATGTTTTACAAACCTTTTTACTTGAAGCATGAAAATGTTCTTGTTAAAATCAGTGATACTTTTCCCTTCAGGTTAAAAGTTAAAAGTAGATTATTTTATAAAAAAAAAAAAAGAATTGGAATTGGAAATTGGAAATTATAAAAAATATTCCACTAAATAAAAAAGGTCATTATTGCCTCAAAAAGCATGATTAGGTGCTTATTTGGGTGACTTTTTACAAAGGAAACTCCATAGGGTCATAGAGTTTATTTTAAAAATTGCTTAGCTTACAAATTAAAACAAACATTACTCACATAAGGAAAAAAAGTGTGAATAGATAACAACAATGAAAAAGAAGACAAATACATGACTAGAAAATAGAGTAACTATTAAATATATGCATACATATGTGTGTATATATGTGTGTGTGTATTTATACATATATGCATATCAGAATTAAATCTAATTTGGAGTAAAATGCTTGGGAAATAAATCTGAAGCTTGAAGGCACCTCAGAGATCATAAGGCTCAACTCCCAGCTTTAACAGATAAGGAAAATGTGTTCTAGGGATGGAAAGGAATCATCCAAATGTCACATAGGTTGCAAACATCAAAGGCAGATTTTTCAACCCTAATTCTCCAACTCCGAAACCAATGTTTGTCCCACTGTACCACAACGATAATGAACCCATGTGTGGTTCTAATTCTATGTAACAGAGAAATAGGGAAAATGACAGCTATTCTTGGATCAATCTGCAAAGATTTCCAGGTAAAAAGCAAGATTTTTAGGGAAATCATTTAAATGGTGGGGATGAGGGGAGTTTAGGGATAGTACTAGGGAGAAATGTATGGTACTGCTTGAGAAAAGAACTGTTAACAAAAGTGATAGGATTGGAGAAAAAAAAAACATGACTTTTGATAAGATGAAGGGATCTCTAATGCCTTGGCATATACTTAGGTTTTATATACATTTATGAGACCTATTCCTAGTCCCACCTACACATTTTAAGTATCAAAGAACTCTTCATAATTTGTGTGAAATAGCCACACAGAGTTTGTTTAAATTATGCATTATAGATTCTCAAAGAGCTGTAATAAAGAGAGGAAAGTAAGGAGAACTGCCAATATATAATAGGCCCATACTTATATCTCAATCTTTCAAGAGGCTCTACAATTTAGCTTTTCTGTCAAATATAACCTTTACATTTCCTCTAAATTATGGGAAAAGGAAAGAAAAGGGCAGTGGCATAAGAGAAATCTGGGTACTTTGTTTCCTCCATCTTCAAGAAAATGGCCATAACATTTTCTCCAAGGTTAGAAAGGATCCTTCTTGTCACATATCCACTTGATTGTTCAATTAGGGATTTTCTCATCTAACAACTATCAGTCTCCACATCTGTCACTGAGCGCAAGTACCTAGAGGACTCTGAAAACTACTTAAAAATTGGTCAAAAAAGCGTGGAGAAGTCATTGCTATTATGTCTTGAAAATTAACTGGGCTTCAAATAGAACTGACTTTTATGTTGATGGTGAAACCAAAAGCCAATTCACTGGAAGGACTCAATTCATTGGAAAACTCTTTGATGTAATTTCAAATAAAAGGTCCCATTTGGAAAATGCACTGCTTGCCCCACCCATCTCCAGTAAAAGAAATCTGTATAAATTTTTAAGTGAAATATCCTGCAAAACAGGCTTGTCTGCCTTATCTTAGAATTCTTTTAGAGAAAGAGATGCTTTAGTATGTAGGCTTTCCATCTACAGAACCACATGTATAAGACAGCTAAAGACCCTATTAAGAATTATGCAAGTCTAGGATATAGGAATATAATTTTACAAATAACACCAACAAAAAGGACTCCAATATAAGTGTGTCTATCTATCTTACCCAACATTACATTAACAACAAAGTAAAGATTAAGGGGAATGTGCGGGCAGTTAAGATAACAGAGCAAGGATAAAGTAGTTCAAATGTACTGCTTAGGTCAATAGATATTTCTGCTTTACATACAGTTGTATTAAAAGGAACTGGTGTGAAAGAGACTCCTAAGTGCTCTTTGGTTGAAATCGACATTCTTACTGCTTTCCATACTTGGCATTCAATTTGCTGTTATGTCTTTATACTTGCTGTTCCTTGTGTATGTAAGGTATTCTGTTCTCACCTTTACCTCAGAATATCCATGATAACTTCCCATAATATCCTTCAAAATTCAGCTCATGCACCACCCTCTACATGAAGCCCTTCACTATTTATGCTTTTTCCCTCCCAGATTCTAATGCTTTCCTGAAGAATCATCTTGTATATGTTTTATATTTCTTTTGTGTATACCTGTACATATTGTCTTCCCCCAAACCACTCCTCATAGGATGAATACTTCCTGAAGGCAGAAAGTGCTTCCCTTCTGTCTTTATAATTTCAGTTCCTAACATAGTAGGTATTGAATAAATGCTTGTTGATTTCTTGATTGATCCATAGACTCAAGAAACATGGATACAGCCTTGCAGATATTACCGAATTTAAGGGTGAAATCAAAGGCACATAAGTGTGTATGGTAAATTATTTCTGAGCTAAGAGGGAAACTAAAATACTGCTAAGATATAGATCCATGTAGTAGAAAATATTGCTCACCTTAACAGGGCTCTGTTAATGTTTACTCATCACCTAGATTTTATGAGCTTTAGCTTTTGCCACCCTGTCAAATTCTTCTAAGGGATTCTAGATATTAGAAGATGTGTATGTATGTCATGTCACTATGTAGTGGCATTGCAGTGTCAAAATCGAAGAAACAATCTTCCAAACCACCCCCTTATATACAAATTTGGAACTTCCCTCCACAAAATTAAGAGAAAGTGATCTTAATTCTGTGCTTTGGAGAAACTGCTGTATACTTGGGAAAATGGATACTAGATTAGGGATGAGGTAAATTCATGTTATTCTATAAACAATCGCTTAACGCTACAGTTTTATAACTATGTTATAGTTAATAAATCATGACTGCAGGAAACTGAGTCCATATGAAACATATACAATAAGCTGATCATTGCATACAAGAAATTATGGATTAGCTTTAATAATTGAAAATATTTAGCATTGAGATTAAGATTCATCTTTCAAATATGTCTAATATTCAGATTGTTATTTTAGGAAGAACTTATTTTGTCAGATGCCAAAAAGTTGAAATAGGACAAGCAGGTGGAATTGGACCTTATAAATTCAACTAAGCATAAGGTAATATTTGAAAAAAAAAATAGAATGTTCTGCCTTATGGAAAGGTGAGTTTTGTTCCCAAGAGGAAGTTGGGTTAATTGCTTGTAGATGGCATTAGTGATTGGGATACAACTCAATATCTATAATTCTCTGGTTCCACATTTTTAATTTAGGATAACTTTAATGTAATAAGTTCTGGGAAATTTTAGTTCATCTTAGTGAAGAGGTAACATTTGCCATAGATGACCACTTCAGCTACTTGTCTAAAAAAATGACAGAATGCTCACTATTATAAGTATGGTATCAAGGTAGCCCAATGCATGAGTGTTAGCATTGGAGTTAAAAAAACCTAAGTTGCAATTTTGCCTTAAATATTTTCTAACTCTGTGACTGTAGGTAAGTCACTCAACCTCTCTCAGTGTCAATAAACTCATCTGCAAAATGGAGATAACAGCACCTACCTCAGGTTTGTTGTAAGCATCAAATGAAAGAAAAATAGATTATGTTCTGCAGAGCTGACAGCGCTACATAAATGTTAGATATTATTGTTAATTAGTGTTAGTATTATCATGAACATCATCACATTAATGATGATGGTGTAAATATTAACAGTAAACAAAAAGGAGGGGGAGTTTCCTTGGGTAACTAGTTTCCTTTCATTCATTTTGGTAGGTCATCATTTTATTCTTATTTTCTTTTCTTTAAATTTTAAGATAGTTGTCCTTTTCTGTGTATACTTATGACTAAACAATTATTGGCAAATTCTGGCTCCGTAAACTCATAACCATTATAACAATGACAGTAACAAAGATGTATCGAATATTAAGTTTTTTAATGAGGATAATCTGAAGAATGGGAAATTAAGAGAAAAATAATATAGTAGTGGTTAATAATGGGCTAAAACTTCATTCTTAGTTCAGCAAACCTTAATCAGTAGACTGGATGTTAACATGGTATCAGTATAAAAAAAATGGACAATGCCAAGCATTTGCATCTTCCATTGTGTCTTTTAATTCTTTGGGATCCCCCTAGAACACTGTGTCTAGGTTTGAACACCTAAATTTTAAAAAGTCACAGAAAAACTGAAAATGCCCAGAGGAGCAGAAGGATTATCAAGGTATGAAAGCAAAATCCTACGAAGAAAGGTTTAAATGAATTTGAGGTTTCATACTCTAGAAAAGAGAAAAGTAAGGAGGGGAAGAGAATTTATTTTTCTCAAATTACTGAGTTAATTATTTTATTTTGAATGAAAAGAAAGTGCAGAGAAAAAAGATAAAGGAAGAAAAAAGAAAGGGAAGAAAAAACAAGGAAAGAAGAAGCATTGCAAAGAATATTTTTCAAAAGAAAAAGTAACTAATTAGGTTAGGTGAAAAAAAAGAAAACATCTGCTACATAATGTGACCAAACTATTCTTCTTGTAGAATACCTAGTTCATAGTCATGTTACTTCTGTGTCGCCTAATAAATAATAATAGTTTATGAAGATAAACTATATAAGCAAATCATCTGATTTTTTTCAGAGAATAATAATAGAAAGGTTGTTTCCCTTTGACGTCAGTTTTAGGAAGCATTAAGTTCTTTAAAAGTAATCAACAAAGAAACTAACCATATAAATGAATGATGAACCACCATTAAGATACTAATTTCTATTTAAAGCATTGTACCTTAGATTTCCTTCACATTTATATCACTTTCCCCATAATTTTCCCTTTCCCTTCAAAAATGTTTTCCTTACTAGAAAGCTTTTAGCTTTTATCCTCTTGAAAAACTCAAGAGGATTATTCCATAATAGCAAGAATTTTCTTTCTTAGGTAAAAATATCAAAAAATAAGGTATGGGAGAAAACATCACAACTGCACTCAAATCTAACACCTTCAGTCATTCATTCACTGACTATTTAAAACAACAAATAGTGACTTCTATGGCAATGTTTGATTGACTTTGGAGTGGGTCAAACACTTTATCATAAGACTTCAGCAGCATTTTCAAACTGAAGCTTTTCTATTACTACTGCAAAGCATCATTTTATATGAAATGCAGAAGCATTGATGTTGTTTGCTTATTCTCTCATACCTTGTTGTTTCCGAGGATCATATATCTGGAGCCCAAACAAAGGGGGTCTCTCTTGTCTCAGCAATGTCACCTCACTGGTCATCAAATCTAGTTGGAAGATTGAGCCATTCATGTAGTCAGTCCAGAATACATAATTCCCATGATGTGACAGTCCAAATGGATGGTTCAGTTCTTTCCCACTGTAGACAACCTAGAATATATTAACAGAGCAAGAAAAAGGAGATCAGATCTTTCAGGTTTGGGCAGGTGTTCGGGTAAAAAAAATACTGAAACAGCTTGGTTTGTAGTAAATATACTTTCATCCATATATTCTTTCAATCAAGTTTCAAAAGTGCTTTTTAGAACCAGTTTCATTTCATGAACATGTCTTTTGAGGAAGACACTGAGTATTAAAAGGATACTGTTCCTAGTTTCTGCATATTTTTCTCTTGCCAATATTGTTCTAGTTTAAATAAGCTTATTACTAATAGCAATACCTCAGTTTTCACAGTGGCCCTGTGAAGTATTTGGAGGAAATACTATTATTTTCATTTTTTGCAATGAAATTGACACTTAGACCACCTTGCTGAAGGTCATACAACTGGTTAATTTCAGAGTAGAAACTTGGATTCATGATTTCTCAGTCTAAGTTCAGTGTTTCTTTCACTGATCATGGTGATTATAACTTCAACCATTTCTTTGGACCTAAAGTGATTTTGATACAGCAAAATGAGTTAGTGTGGATGCTCCAGTTCCTCCTGCAAGTACCATAAAAAAGTTCTGTTTCTAAAGAAGTCATCCTTGAGAAAAACTGTTATTCCGCCTAAACCCAGTCTATATTTCCTTTGTAGTATTGTTCCTGAATTTATTGTTCTCCAATTCCACTCCTAGTCCTGTAATATTTAGGCTTACAAATTCCTGAATTTCTATCTATTCCTTTAAATTTATTTATGAAATTAACTCTAGTCTGACTTACTACACATTCTGTTTATTTGACTTGGTCAATACCCCTTTTCACCAGAAACATTCTCTTCTTTGCTCTCTATTAATTTCCCCTACTCACAGAAAATAAGTGTACTCTGTCATAGCTCAAAGATCTCTAAAAATCATATTTCTTGACTCATTCCTTGTTTTTTCCTCTTATTTCCCCCCAACCCATCATGTGGAAGAAAACAAATTGTAGTAACTGGATCATTAGGAAACAATTAAGACAGGCAACAAAGCCTCTCTACTCCCACTGCCTATGTAGTTGATGGAGATAGCTTGTATAAATGGGTAGAGTGCTGGCTCTAGAGTCAGAAAGATCTACAATTCAAATCCAGTCTCAGACTCTAGCTGTGTGAACTTGGGCAAATTCCATAACTGTGTTTGACTCAATTTCCTCATGTGTAAAAAGAACTGAAGAAGGAAATGGTAAACTACTTCTGTAATTCTGCTAAATGTAAACATGAGTTCTGTAACGAGTACTATTTATTAGAATTTCCCTTCTTCACCAGGGAGCAGGACAATGGAGTTACACAAAAAACAGTCAATTAGATGAATTTCTGAGGCTAAGAGCTGCTTAACGTAACAGTGATCCTTTGTGAACTGAAATTTAGACTGAACTTGTAGATGGCTTCAGAGACCAAACCAGCCTTACAGGACTTGAGGGTGGCCTTGAGAAGCAATTGCAGATGAGTTTTTCCAAAAACCTTACTCCCTGGTTTATCATATCTACAGATGTCTTCTCCCTTAAACCTTACTTCCCCCTCTGAAAGCCTCTAGAAACTATTATCTCACCCTTTTGTTATCCCTTTTGAGAAGCTGAAGAACTCTATCTCTCTGCTCCCTTGTAGGATCTTCTCTGTCCTCCACACCTTTCCTCAGACAATAAATGCATTTAATTGGTATCTTGGACTCTGTCTCATTTCAGGTCCCTTTATGGGCTTGGGGGAATCATTTGTTAACATAATAAAACCTCAAATGAGGTCATGAAAATGCAGACAAAATGGAAAAATGACTGAACAACAACAGTCGTAGCAGCAGCAGCAGTAGTAGTAGTAGTAGTAGTAGTAGTAGTAGTTGCTGTGACTGAAGCATTTAAGCTCATGTAGTCAATTAAACAGCATAGTTCAGTAGGCATGGTCATAGAAAAGATGCGAAGAATTGAGAAAAAGACAATATTCTTAAATGTGTTCTTTGTCCCCTAATTGTGTTTGTGCATGCAAATTTGCCCCCGTGTGTGTATGTATGTATGTATGTGTGTGTGTGTGTGTGTGTGTGTGTGTGTGTGTGTGTGAAGGTAGTTGGACAGATCACCATTTTTGTAATGGGTGCTTCTCTTAATTGTAAGTGGATTTATTTTAAGATAGGCACTTTTTCCTTCCATGAAAAGAATCCATATGTTTAGTGCCATGATGTGACTAAAGAGGGGATTTAAGGTCATCTTTACCTTCTTTTTTGAAGGAAGAATAAATGCCCTTAGAACCATTTACATTTTTTTTTCAATTTTTATAGTAAAAATGCATACTTTATCATAGCAGCCCTCAGGTGAGAGACACATTAGATGAAAGCACATGTCTTGAATACAGCATACATTTATTATAATGCCAAAATTTTATAAAAGTCCCAAGTAATAGAAAAACAAAGAAATTATAGTCTAGAAATTCTTAAAGAATTAAAGGCCTTAAAGAAAGTCTCTCTACCCACTCCCATCTCCCTAAATTTTATACTTTGACAAGTTCTTTGTCAATAATATATAAAACATAATAGAAAGCCTATAAGGAATATATGTATGTATAAATATATATGTATGTATGTATGTGTAACTTTATTCTGAAGTGAGAAAGATTAGAATTACCACGCTTTGTTTTGTTTTCAGAGTCGATACTGCTGATTTCAAATCAATAAAGAATATAATTTTCTAGTCTTACAAGAATTAAACTTCCAATGGTAACTTCATTTTACAGATTAGTTTAAGGCAAGCCATGTCTACAAAAATTGGAATGATGAAGTGGCTGGTTACTCTGAGTCAGATTTTAGGTAGTAAATCTTAATTTTGCTCAAAATCTTCAATTAATGCAGTTCTGCTCAGCCTGAGGTGATTCTGAGCTCTGAATTCCAGGTTCTCTGACATTGATTGAAGAGGTTTAAGTAGTTTAACCTGGACTAAGTTTGATTTGATTCATTCCACACAGATATATATAAAAAGAATTAATCAGAGAAACAACTGGAATGCTTTGCCACCTCCTTAAACAGCAAGAAATTATCCCTGGAAGTGGCACCAGAAATTATTGTGAGCAGTGGGAAAGGCATTAGGCATAGGGGAAGTTATCCTATCTACAAGTAACATTAATGCCACAGGCTTTCCTCACTTTCTCCCTTTCCCTACATGCCATACCTCTCTATGTATTAAATTATCTACGGATCCTTTAAAGCTCAACTCAAATGCTACCTCCCACATGAAGCTTTCTCTGATCCCCTTTACCCCATCAAAACTTCTCTTTTTATAACTAACAAGCTTTTCATTCTTGGACTTTCACAAAGTGAAATTTGTGACTCTCTTAAATACACTTAGCATGTGTTAATTTGTACTCTATTATTTGTATATTTGTTATTTTTCACCTCCTATACAATATGCTTTATGAGGTCAGAATTCTATGTTTTACCTCAATTTAGTAGCTTCCCTAGTTCCAGTTATCCAATCTAGTGTTCTTCAAGAAATAGTTACCTGCTAAATATTTATCAAATTGAATGGGTTCCTCCACTTTTTCTTTTCTCACACTCTTCTTAACCTTAACAATCTGACTTCTAAACTCTACAGAAACTGTTCTCTTCTGAGTTACTCTTAATTGCCAAACCCAAGGGTCTTTTGTTCATCTTCATTCTTCTTAACCACTCTGGAGTCTTTGGCATAGTTGATCACCTTCTCCTTGGTACTCCCTTCTCCCTAGATTTTTGAGACACCACCCTATCTGGTTCTCCTACCTATCTGACCACTCCTTTTCAATCTCCTTTCCTAGATCCTCTTCCAGGTTATACCCTCTAACTGTCAGGTCCCTTATGGCTCTACCCTGGGCCCTCTTCCCTCTCTAAGTTACATTATTTGGTAATCTCTATGTTGATGATTCTCAGATCTAACTATCCTGCCCAACCACATCTCCAGGTGACTTTCTGGAATCTCAAACCAGATGTCCACTAGATATCATAAACTCAACATGCGCATCTTTGAACTTGTTATCTTTCCTCCTAATCCCTCCACCCTTCTAAACTTCCCTTGCTATCAAAGGCACCATAATCTTCCAAATTCCCAAGGCTGGCAACCTAGATGCTTCACTATCTCTCATTACAATATCTAATCTTTGCCAAGGCTCAATGATTTCTCCTTTGTAATATCTCTCAAATATGCCTCCTGTTTTAATTCTGACACCGTGACCACTCTGGCGCAGGTCCTCATCATCTCATGCCTAAACTATTGCAGTTGTCTTTTAGTGGGGTTTGCCTGCTCAAAGTTTGTCCCCATTAGAATCCACCCTCCATTTGGCCATATGCATCTCCAATTATGTCACCCAATCACTTCAGCCACTGTCTCTCTTCATACACATATACATAGGCATGCACACATGCACACCTTTCCAGTCTTCTTATACCTTATTCCCTTCTACGAACTTTTTGATCTAAAGACACTAGACCAGACACTCCATCTCCCAACTGTGGGCATTTTTTCTCTGGGTATCTCCCATGCCTAGGATGTTCTCTTTCCTCATCTCTGCCTCCTGAATATCTTAGTTTCCTTCAAGTCTCAACCAAAATCCCATCTTCTAAAGTACTGGTATTAAACTCAAACAGGAATGGGGGCCAATTAACCATAAATAAGAATCTCTGAGGGCTGCATATGGACTTAGAAACTACATATTGCTATTTATGTTTTAATTGTATTTTTAAAAATATTTACCAATTGCATTTTAATCTAGTTCAGGTTATACTGGACAGTGTCGTAGGCCTCATGTTGGTTGAGACCTATCTACCGTCCCTCTTTCTTCTACAGTAAGCCTTTCCCATAAATTCTTAATTCTATGCCTTCCTTCTGTGATTTATTCCCTTTTTATTTTATAAATAGCATGGTTTTGTATATTTTTTTGCTTATTGTCTCTCCCATTATATTGTGAGTTGCTTAAGGTTAGAGACTGTCTATTCCCCATTTAACACTGAGTCTGGAACAAAGTAGGTGCTTGATCAATGCTTTTCTATAAATATTTAATAAATATGGACTGTATTGAATGTAGCCCTAGGCAGGAGCTGAGTTATCTCAGAGAGAGGGTTTATCAGTTTAATCCTTGGTAAGTCTTAATATATGTGGAAAGGCAGAGAAGATATGTCTCAATAAGAAGAAATCCTAATGGGATTTCCTTGAACAGTAATCTCTTTTGGTAAAGACTTGTGGGTTCCACCAGACTAAAAGAGAAACTTTTCTTTTTCCATTATGTGTATCAAAATTTTCAAAAGAGAGCTATAGAAATTTTAAAGGACTGAAAGAGATTACAGGTTAGGAGAAAACATCTTTGGACAAGACTGATAAGGAAGCAGGATTGTGGCTAAGAATGGATTTTGAGACGTATTCAACTAGACTTCTTGGGAAATTCCAATGGAAGAAACTGTTATGAAAAGAGTCCTCCTACAGGGAAGGCAAGTGGCACTAGGAAATATTCAATGTGGGACTTTGTAATATACTCATTTTAGAATAACATTATTTTTTCTAATAAACTTTCATTTTAACATATTACAGTCAGCATAGTTATAAGGGAGAGTTGCTGTTGGCCAACTGGGCTGTCCAACAACAGGATATTTTTATTCTAACCATGCACAACCACTCACTCTCCAACTCAGTGGATAGAATCAGTTATTAACATGCTTGAGTCAAAACATTCCCAAAGCCATTCTAGGTTCTTCATACTGAAAGTATCTCTGACACATGGAGTGTTCTAAATAAATGAGGAGCTGTCTCTTCTCTTTATCCAGCTATAGACAGTTGTGTAACTGGAAGACTTGTGTTTACTTCTGAACTAACCAATAATTCATTCATGTTTTTACCAAATGTAAATTAATGATGGGAGAAGAGAGGAAGAATTTCCACTAAAAACTAACGCCCTGTATTAAAGAAAATATCACTATCCTTGCTGAGACTCCTATAACAAAATTTCTATTACTTGGATCATGAGTTGCAATAGAGCATTAGTTTTGATATAAGAAGATGAATTACTAGTGAAAAGTGAGATGAACAACAGCATTTGATTGTAATACTAATTATATTATTATGTTTCATTAAAATTTATAAAAAAAAAGGTTTGGGTGTGGCAAAATTAATACAAAGGTTTTCATCTGAGCCTGTCAAACTCTATTATGTAAGGGTCAGGAAAGAAGTGAGTCATATCTCTAATTAGAAAATGAAGGAAATTTCTGGGTAATTAAGACCCCAAATACCTATCTTTGTTTCATTTAACTTTAGAGTACTGAAAGCAGTCCTCCTCCAAAAACAAAACAAAACCAGAAACCTATCTGATATTTGGCAATCCAGTTCAGTCTGAATGTGTAGATGAGTTCAGGAGACATTCACCAAAATGCTATGCCATAGTATAACCAAAGTCATTAAAGGGTATTCTCATTAATAAGCATTTAGTGAGTGACTTCTCTATGTACAGTATTGTATAGATATTGCTACCTTCTATGTGAAATAAGAATTTATTTGTACCTCAAATTGTTGTGAAATAAAAGTGACTAAAATTAACTTGACTACTGGAGTTCCAACATGCAAACAAGATTCCATCAAGTTACAAAAGGGCTAAGAAATAGGAAACACATTGAAAAGGAGCTTATTAATTAACAATATAGTTCATATCCCATTATTCAGATGGAAGATGGTGTTTGTCTATGGTGCCATGTGGAATTAAGGCATTAAAAATGAGAACACAGGAGTGATTTGCCTGTGTTTATTTCACTCTTGCTTCCTACCCCCAATCCTGCAATAATCATTTTAACTACCCTTTTAAACAAGTGAGAGTAAAGCTTTTCATATAACATTAAATGCACTACCTTTTGGTCCAGTAAACAATCATTCTACCAGGAGAGGTAAGAGAAAACGTCCATCTAAGCCAATTGGCCAAGAGCTCAGCACATTTGTGCCACAAGTTGGTTTGTACCCCTATGTTAAACCCTTTCGTTAGAATGTTAGCCTTGACAGCATTATGTTCTCCCTTTGAACAAATACTCCATAATCACTTTGTCATTTGATGTGGGTTAAAATGCCAGCTGTAAATGCTGAAGATCTTTGAGTATACAGTTGAGTGGTTCAGTCATAGCATATTTCCTGTAATACAGGGAAACTGGATTTTAAAACAACTCTAATGTCCTGAAAGCTTAAAAAAAATCCTTGGCATACTGCAGAGAGCTGCGCCCGGTCTCCTGGAGGTGAATGCCAGCTGCACTGCTTTCAGCTCAGCCGACTTTGGCTACCCCACAGAGACTATTGGCAGCAACCTCAGAGGGGTAAAAATAAACTTGAAAGTATTTTTAACACAACACAACAAGGCTCTGTGAAAGGAAAAGCCTGTGGGTAAAAACAGCAGCATTTGTCCTTTACCTTCCTGTGAGTTCCATTCAAAAACACTTTTTCAATGTGATCATAATAGGCATCACACCAGTACAATGTGTTGGTGTGAGAGTCCAGAGTTAAACCATTTGGCCATAGCATCTTTGAAGTCACAAAAATCTGTCGATCGAAGCCATTCATCCAGGCCTTCTCAATTCTTCCCACGCTGTCATCTATTTCATCCTCCTCCCAGTCTGTCCAATACATCCATCTAAGAAATTATAAATAAGAGCATAGAAACATTATTTTAATCAGACACCTAACCAAAAAAGGCCTTGATCAGAGGTTACAATGTTAAAAAAAATTCAATCTGGTCTTTCTTTGCGTGCCTCTTTATAATCCAAGGCCACTGTCAATGAAGCACCAAGGAGAGTGGAGCTTTGGCAATTATCTGCTAAATCTAATCAATGTAGACAGTCCATCTGGCTATGTAAAGGCAAAAAATTGTCTGGGTTGGTTGAGGGCAATGGTAAAATTAACAGAAAACTGTCAAATCTCTATTTTCCTTGATACATACAAAGTCTCAGAAGAATACTTTGTCTAGGAAATGACTTTTTTTTTTCAAGGTTTAGTGACAGGTTTTTAAGTGTCGTTCTCAACACTGAGAATATAATCAATTATGTGATTAAAAAGCAGATTGACTGACATGAGAATCCAGGACACAGTTAATGACCTATTCCAGACTTTATTTAATCTCAGATGAATTATTATTTTTTTAAGATAGGCAATTGGATTGTCTTTGTTCTAAAGGGCACAGTCATACTGGGTTTGTTTGGCCAGGTCTAATTTGTCTTCCTGATGCAAATTATCTGTGTTTTATGGCTGCTTATTACTACCCCAAAACCCACAGAGGATGATTTAGCTGCACACAACTTTAATAACAGCGGGTTAACTGACCTTGAGATTTGGAGCTTCATTTCAATCTCAAATGAAAGCAGCTGCCTTAAAAAAAATCTTTTGTGCAAGCTACCAGGAGGAGAAAAAAAATCATGGGCTTATGTCCCAGTTCTCTCATGGGTAGGGTCAAAAATGCCCCCCATGCATTGCTTTAAGGTTATGTGAAAGGTCTTGAGTTATTAATTCAATTATAAGTTTTAATTCAGCCCTCTCCCCAGTCCTTCTATTAGATTGCTGTCTCCAAGAATGTCTTTATTATGTGCATTGATCCTACATGACTATCCTCTTTTTGTGGGCCCCCAAATGCTGCATAGCTTGGTGGGTGGTAGCGTTTTGCATGTCTGACAGAATCACAGCTGTCCCAAGACCATGATGCTATTTATTCCCTCTTGAATTTTCTTCATTTATAGCATTTTCTCATCGGTTTATAGATTAAATTTGGAAATGTTGATAAAAGGTTAATTGATATTCTGGATGCAACCTATTGTCTTGAATCTACACTGCCAATGCTGAAATTCAAATATTATAAATTATCTGCTTAAAAGTGTCCACAATGTAAGTATTTTACAAATATAATCAATAGGGAAGTCTACGCCACTGAGACATTAGGTGACTGACTTGTCCAGGGTCACTTTACTAGTATGTTAGAAGCAATCTTTGAACCCAGGTCTTGGAGAATTGCTTTTTCTTTCCTCTGATTTTTTTAAAACTTCTAACCATTCCAACATGCTTCTTGCAAGGAGTCTATACATGTTAATGCTTAGACATTATACTACTACTACAAATACAGTAATAGCTAACATTTATATAGTGCTTAAAGGCTAACAAAGCACAGCACATGCTATCTCATTTGACCTCATCATTCTCTCCTGTGCTACTTTATGAAAGAATCCATCAACCAATAAACACTTAATAAATGTTTAGTACTGGTACTAAAGAAAAGCATTAATCATCCCCTGACCTCAAGGAGCTTACATTTTAATGGGAGACACAACATGCACATATGTGCAGAAACGTACAAGATACGCATCGCATGAATGAAACATAACCTTAGAAGGAAAACTCTAGCGTCTGAAGGGACTAGGGCAGGACTCCTGAAGAAGGTGTAGAATGCTGGAGTTTCATCTTGAAGAAAGTCAAAAATTTCATGAGGTAAAAGTGAGCAGGAAAGAAAGAGCTGCTTGTGATCAGTCAAATAAACCCTGATGATTTGTATTCATATAAAAGTGAGGAAAATAAGTACTCTAATAAAGACATGATAGAAATAGGAAGTGGACTGGCCTTGTGCTTTGGTAAGTCTATCAGCCCTAGAAAATGCATCTCTCCCAACTCTAGACCTTCATACCTATTCCCATTCTGTTTCCTGAACCTACCATTTTGGAGAGTAAACCCTGTGGAGAGGGGGTCTGTAACATCCATACCACCACTACCATCAAATGAGGATCAACTGCTTCTCATTTGGCAGGAAATAAAATTTAGCCAAAAGAAAAATGCTTCCTGAGAGTCAGACTGGAAAGGACATGTGCCAGGCAGGTCAAACCATTACTGGTACCTCAACTGCCCCTTCTCTTTTGACCCTAGTGGAGATAGCCCAGAACCTGGAGTGAAGAACAAGGAGAACTGCAGCATTCTCCAGATCACCAACCCTTGGAACAGCCTAAGATCACATCCATTTTGCAGGGAGCAACTTTGGCAGGTATGCCACCTACCCTTCACCTCTATCTTGTTTCACTCTGACCCTGTTTTCTCAACAGCCACAACTAATGAATTCCTAGAAAAGAAAGCTCTAATTACCAAAGTCTTAGAACTTTTTCAATATTAGAAATAAAATTTTATCAATAAAAATAACAATAGCTGGAATTTATATAGTGCCTTAAGGTATGCAAAGCACTTTACAGATATCATATTTTATCCTGATGATCATGGGTGGTAACTACTATTACTAATCACATTTTTCAGGTGAAGAAAAAGAAGTTAAGTGATTTGCTTAGGGTTACAAAGTTAATTAGTCTCTAAGATCACATTTGAACTCAGGTCTTTATGACTACAAGACCGCCAGCTACCATTCATTTAAGCATAGGGTGCATTAGATGTGTAAAAGTTTGGACAAATATATACCTGTTAGCCATGGAAGATGTAATGAGGATGTAATAAGGCTTCGCTATTCAGTTATACCTTTGTGTAGATTAAAAAAAAGAATATGCCAATAAGTATTTCTTTTAACTAATCCCCTAGATAGGAAATATTTTCATATTGAAGTCTGCTGAGGTTATAAATACATAGATATATAATTATGTAAATTAGAATTTCCCCTGTCATGAAGTGTATAATGAAATAACTCAATGTACAATTATTTTACCTGGACAATTGCAGGTAAACAGGGATTATCCTGCACAAATTAGTGAAATGGTGAGATTTCTTTTTGTGAAATCACAGACTGCCATAGCCTTTCTTTAGAGTGACTCTCCTTCTAGTTCATGAGGATATTACCATCTAAGCACTTTTCATTCCCCTCCCAGAAGGGCTTAAACCTTTCACCCTCATTCTCCTCCCTTTTCTTCTCTGGAACCATTAAAAATCAATTCTCACACTGCTTCTGAACACCTAATTTCTAGTGACTAGACATTTACATGCACAGTTTTGAAATTAAAATACGTTTTTCTGGACATCATTCCCCTAGTGTGTGATTGCCCCCATTAAAATATAAGCTCCTTGAGGGCAGCGACTATCTTTGCTTTTCCATTTGCGTCCCTAATGCTTAGCATAGCCTCTGGAAAATCGTAAGTATTTAGTAAATTCTTGTTTTTAGCATCACTCAGTAGAAAAATAGATAAGATCACTGTGCCCAGAGCCAGGAAGATCCTGGAATTTCAAATCCTGCCTCAGACTCTTGCCAGTTGTTTCACTCTGGGCAAGTCACTTAACTTCTGTTTCAGTTTCTTCAGCTGTAAAATGGGTATAATGATAGCACCTACTCCTCAGGGTTTTTGAGAGAATCAAATGAGATAATATTTGTAAAATGCTCAACACACAGCCTTGTTTCTTTCCTTCCTTGTTGACTGACCTGTGCCCTTGTGTTCTATCACTTTCTGGAATGACTGAGAGAATTCATAGATTGGATTGAAGAGACACAGAATCTTAGGCTTAGAAGGGTACTTCTATATATTTTTTATAATATAAATTTTCTAGTTCAACCTCTTCATTTGACAACTGAGGAAAGTGATGTGGAAAAATTAATTTGCCTTAAGTCAGTGACAGTGTCACTTATGTCTCCCAAGTCCAGGGTCAAAGTATTTTTTTTCCATTTTGCCTTCCTAGAGCAATAGTATCATCTCTAAAATAAAGTGAGAGCCTGATGAGATATTCCTCCTTCCTCTCTAATAAGAGATAGGAGCCTATAGGTGTAGTCTGACATTGCTATCACCTGGTGCAAGCTCTCATCACCTCACACCTGGACTATGGCAACAATTTGCTGTGATCTCCCTGTCTCAAGTCTTTTCCCATTCTAATCTATCCTCCACAGTGATCTTCCTAAAGTGTATGTTTGACCATATCAGCATTCCTACTCAGTAAACCACAGTGGCTCCAGGATCAAATATAAAATCCTCTTACTTTCAAAGTCCTTCAGAATGTTCCATGCTACCCCACTGTCCCCTCCCCCGCCTCCATATCTGCAAGCCAGTAACGCAGTGTTACGGGTCAGTACCTCTTGCTCTTCCTTAAATAAGACATTCCAGCTCTGACTTGGGGCATTTTCACTGGTCATCCTCTATATATGCAATGCTCCCTGACCTCATTTCTGTCTCCTGGATTCCTTTAAGTACCAAAGAAAATTCTACCTTCTATAGGAAATCTTTCTTAATACTCTTAATTCTAGTGCCCTTCCTCTATGGATTATTTTCATTTTTACTTGTATGTAGTTTGATTGTATGAAGCTATTTGCATGATTTTCCCTTGTTAGAGTGTGAGCAGAGACTTAAAAAAAACCTTTTCTTTGTATGTGCAGTGCTTATCATGGTGCCCAACATAGAGGAGATGTTTAATAAGTGTTTATTGACCAAATGATTGGTCAATCTGTCTGTTTGCTATGCTTAAACTTTACTTTTCTCCTTTAAGGCACTGTTCCTAAAATGTACTATGTACTTAATAAATACTTTATCATTCATCATTCTTCAAGGCAGGGTTCTGTATTTGGGGTTAGAGGAGAGTGGTGGCAATATAATAAAATGACTGGAAGTAAAAATATTTTTAAAAATTAATAAAACATTTAAAACAAAATAAATTCAGACTGTCTGTTACATATTTATTCCTATAATTTTATTCTAAAACTACCCAGCCGTAGGCAACAGAATCCAACTCTGGGGAATGATGTGTACTCTAGACTTCCTAAGGACAGATTTCAAAAGTTCATAGAAAAGGTAAGTAAGATACCAGGACCCAAACTTATTTTGGGAAAATCAGTCCGAGAAACATTGGAAGCTCCCAAGAATGAAATTCTCATGGCACAACTTTATCTATGGAGGAAGAGAAAAGAGACCTTTCTAAAGGGACTGGTGTGGCTGTCCTGCAAATTCATTAACTAGCTTAAATTTTTTTTCAAGGCCTATAAAGGACACAGGCAAAGTAAGATAAGAGTGGATGAATACAAAAGAGTGGCAGAGTGCTACGTTCACAACAAACTAAGGTTGACATGAATTGTGAACACAACAAAAAGCGATATTTTAGCTATGTTTGAGCAAAAAAAAGCTAGAAGAAGAGAGAGGTCTACTGCTTATAATAGCACATAGATGATTCCAGATAATAGAAAGAAAGTAGAACTAACTATTTAGCTATTATTTTGTTTCTGTTTTTCCTTGGTGAAGTGAATTGTCTTCTTATTAGGAAAGACACAACAAAATTAGTCAACAGGAAGTGGAAATGAAAGGGAAATGAAAGGGAAAGTGAGAGAGCATCTGATCTCCCTCAGTGAGCTCTAGGCACCAGAGCCAGTTATCAGATTTGAAGACAACACAGAGGTGAGGATAGTTGACTCAATGGATAACAGTAGTATTAGCTAATAGGACAGGAGTATTCAAAAACCACAGAAGACAATAGACTCTTTCTCAGAGAAGTTATTTAATGAGAGAACCACTCAAGGATGCTGTAAAAAAAATTCAGCTCTTCTTAAACTGTGGGTCATGACCCTATATGGGGGCTGAAAGAATTGGGAGTGGAAAAAGTTTAAGAAGATTATTGGTCAGACATGGGTGGGAAAGATGACGAGATTCTTTCCAACTTTGATATTCTGCAATTTTGTGATTCAAGACAAGACAAAACTTACCACCTTCTCAGGGCATTTGCTTAATAGTCAAGGAAGTGGAAAAGTTTAAAATAATCATGAGGAACAAACAGGAAAAGGGAGAATAGAATGATATAAATATCTCTACATTTAACAATGGAAGTTCTGGAGAGTTGGGCTGTTCCCCTGTGTCCTTTGAAGAAGAAAGTGGAGAGACCTGGAACAGGATTTAAGATCTCTAGATTGAAGTAGTTGGACTGTCAATTAGTGTGACTTTACAATTTCCCTGGAACCTCATCACTGAGAAATCTTATTATCCCAAAAGATTGAATCTATCTAGTATTTACATCTATTTGCTAGTACCTTCTGTCTTTCTGATTAGACTCTTTGACCAGAGGGCAGAGCCATGGATTCATTGTTTAAAATGAGCACAGTTTTTGTCTACATTTCATACCAGTTGCAATTTTTTGGGACATTTTTGGAACTCATACCCTGTTCCATCTCCTTCCCCCCACCCCAGCCTGCTTCCATTCCTTTCCCCACCCCTCTACTTTTCAGTTTCTTTTTGTGTGTTTTCTTCCCCATAAGATCATAAGCTCCTTGAAGGCAAGGGCTGTTTTCATTTGCTTTTTTATCTTCAGTGCTTAGTACAATGTCTGGCACACAGTTGGTGTTCAATAAAGGTTTAATGGGTGACTCACAGATGGTAATACTCATTCTATAGGCAAATCATTCTTTCAGGAACTCCTGAAGCTTAACAGGACCATTACTGTTAATAAAACCTAAGTCACAGAGAAAAACAAACAAAATACTACCACATTACATTCACTGAGGTAAAAAACAAAAGTAGAGAATTATAAGGAATTTAATACTTCATATATTTAATACTTTCTTATATTAATGTATGAAAAGTTATTAAAAGAGTTGGAGAAATCTTATGATCAAGAGTTATTCATGTCATATGATTGGAAGTTCATTTATACTTTTCTGAACACTAGTCTTGGTCTACTTATGCAACCTTAGTTTTTATCTATGAAAAACAGGGATTATTTGTTCACAACAAATTCATTTCATTAAAAAAATTTTTAGTAGTTTTTATTCTATTCATGAATTTGAATGAAATGAATTGACTGAATCCTTAAGACATAGCCTGAAATTGAAAAGTAAGGTGATTTTCCAGGAAATCACAGTCAAGAAAATCTGTCACCATTAATCTTTTTTTTCTGGTGAATATGTTTTGATCCGATTTACTTTATCTGATTATTTTTGACTTTTCTTTTCCACTCTACTTCAAGATACAGGCTTGAGAAATACTAGAAAATCAACAAATGAATACTATGTCCTAAATCTGTCACTGCACCCACAGATTGCCAAAAAGGAAAGGGAAAAAAAAAGTAATCTCTAATTGGTTACAAACAGAAGTAAACTCTTTGCATACCCATTAACAGGATCAACAACGATCCCACGAGGATGAGACATTTCTCCCTCTAAGAGAGTCTTCCGACTTTGCGATGCTTTCTGGAGTCTGGCTACACTGATAGTTTTCTTGTGGCCATCATTCGTCCAATAGAGATTATTTCCAATCCAGTCCACAGCTATGCCTTCTACATTATCAAGATCTATTATTAAAAACAAGCAAAAAACAAAATATAACCAAGTACTTATTACTAACAGCTCAGCTTTGCTTCAGGAAGACATTACTTTGGCCCTCCATAAAGGCAATGAATATTAACATATACAGTATAAAGATGATTTGTATATTTTCTTCCTATTCTATAAGATATGATGGAGCATCCCTCAGTATGATAGATCTTTTTTTCATAAAAATCATTTACGTGTAATTATGATGAACATATTCTCTGAAATAAAAATTAGGATACCTGGTTTGACATAGAATATTCATTTTCCAAAACCATGTTAAAAGATCTGGTCCTCCTTCTGAAATTAAAACATGGCTTCTGTGCCAAAAAAAAACCAAACGAACAAACAAAAAAAACCCTTTATACCCCTTATTGCTTGGATAGTTGTTTCAATAGGGAGTACTGGTAATTTTGCCAGCACAAAGTTGGCAATATATTTGTCCAATATTCTGAAATAAAGTATTTCTAAGACATGCTTCAATTAACATTAGTTATTGCTTTGCTTTGTATTTCTTTTCTTTATTTGGCCATTTTATTTGAATGAGAAACTCTCTTCACATGGCTTCCTTCATTCCAGCCTCATTTGATGCAATGATCAGGACTACTTGCACCATTTAAAACTAAGGTATTAAAATGCTTAAAAGGAAATAGTGTTTCTCACAGACAATGATAGGAAGTACAATTAAGGGGGATAAAAAGAAAAAAGAGGACATTGAGACTAGGAACAAAGATTGTCATTCAGCATGATATCTACTCGTGATGAAATTATATGTGCAGGCTCCTAATGGTTACTGCACATTAACATCAGATCAATATGAATAATAACTTTTATCATAATAATAGTTATCTTTCTTTTTATTCTTATTCATTCACCTCCGAGGGAAATAGCACATACTTCCAAAGTGGAGAGAAAATACCCTCCCTTTACACTATCCAAAAAAGTGAATAAGAGATTCACAGAATGTTTGAAAGAGAAGGAATCAGAAATCATCTTGCCCAAAGCCCTCATTTCAAGATATGTTCATATTTTGAATATGAAATTTAAAAAGAAACATGGTTCAGGACCTTCCAAGGAAAGATTAAAGATAAGACAATATTTAGGCACCCCATCAGGACCATAGATCTGCAGTTACAAGTGACCTCTGAGGCCCATTGCTAAATTTACAGCTGAGGAAACCACAGCTCAGAGGTTAAAGGACATGGCCAAGGTTGCCCAGGTGGTAAGCTGCAGAGCTAGAATCTGAACTCAGTTCATATAACTCTAAGTTGAGCTGAGTGGAAACACTATTCACAACATTCAAACAGAATTATAACCTCAAAAAGAAGCTTGAAGGTCATCCAATCCAGTTTCTACTGTTTAATGATGAAAAAAAAGAGGACCCAAGAAGTTAAATGCTTTCTCAAAGTCACAGCTAATTAAGTGATAGGACTTGGGCTACAACCTATGATTCCTGACTTTCAGTCCATTATATCAGGCTATATTTTTAGTAACTATCTGGGGCTATAGATTCTCTAGCACATAATGGATGTGCTGCAACAAAGAGGCAAGAAGGACCATCCAAAAAGAACAGGAGGAAAAGATGACAGAAAGAGATGACTCTACTTGGTAAGACTGAGAAATAAGTGATAGGTCACCAAAGTGCTCCACCAGTATACTAAGGATGGCAATAGAAATGGAGGAAAACATTCATTATATGTTGAATGACTTTTTTCTGTGGCTGACTTTTGAGAGGAAATGGATTAGAATCTCACAATATAAGCAGGTGTGGATGGTTTTCAATCTACAATATTGAAGGGAGCTCCCTAATAGATGCGATCAAAAATCCATGTAAGTATTAAATACTAATCGCTTTCCAATTATTCATCTACTAGACTGAGTTGTGTGAAGCAGGGGCTACATTTTCCTCCTTAGCCTCTGTGTTTCTCCCAGCACTGAACATAACGATTTGAAAAAAAATTAAATCTCATCCAACCCACATGTAGTCTTAGCCTAAATAAATATTAAGTAACTGTGATGTGCAAGGTGCTGCCACAGTGACTAGGGAGATGACTCAGAATCAAGAAGACTGACTGACCTCAGTCAGACACTGGTTAGGTGATTGTGGGCAAATCATGAAACATCTTAGTGTTTCAGGAAACATTTTAAGAGGATAAAGAGCAAAACCACTACCTAACCACGTTCAGAGAGGGTATTTCCTCATGGAGAGTTTCTCTGCATCAGTGAAATCACAAGACCAGTTAAAAAAAAACAACAACCAAAAATTATGCAAGGCAATCTGCCAGGTGTTAGGCATATGAGATTAAAAGGCATCACACAATTAGTACTTCAGGATTGATTCAAGGAATGTAAGGCTTTTCTTCTAGAAGCTGGCAAAAGCTGTACAAAGTGGAAAATCCTAAACAAATATCACCTATATAGTAAGTAACAGAGGATATCGACTTGTTAATTTTTTGCTAAAAACAATAATACTTATCAACTATTATTATTATAGTTTCCAAATAAAAATAAATATCCGCTATTATCGTTATGTTTCCTAAATGAGTTGCTGATGAAAATATAGTAAGTCCCAAATTTAAAAGTGGTAAATTATAGTATTCCAGATTAATGGAATATCATAAACTATCTTAGCTTTTAGAGCTTAAGGGTACTTTAGAGCATATGAATTAGGATCTGGAAGGTACTTGAGACATATTATTTCCGATTTTCATACTCCTGATAATCTGTCCCAGTTATTCCATGGGGGGAGGGAAACCTTAGTTGCAAAATCAACAAATATTAGCATTTATTATATTAAACAGAGCATAAGTAAGTGCATTTTTTCCCTTTTAGTAAGTTTCAATTTCGTGTAAGATTTTGGATATTACCCAAGATTATTCCTCCTCCATCAGCCAATTTAAGGAATATCACAGAACTACCCCTCTCCCTCTCCCCTCAGGCTTCTCCACCAATAAGAAACCAGGTATCTCAATCCTTCTAACGCTGTTTTTCTCTCCCTCCAAATTGTATATTAACTTTGTAGAAAGCAATGGTCATTGTCTTTGGCTTCGGAAAGTCTTGGACAGATTTGTTTCAACTAGATGTCTTGATAAATAAATCATGTGTCTGGATAAAAATTATTTTTTAAAACTTTATTCTAGCAATTACATCACAAACCCTCCTACTACTGAGGAAAAAATATTCTGATTACTACTACCGATCAATGTGTGCCCTGACTCAGGAGAACTAATGTATCTTGTGACTTGATCTAACTGAAAATCCCATTATACTGAATCAGATATGTTTCCAATCTCCCTAAGCTATTTGCTTCATTACCATTCAAAGAGAGTAATTTTCCCAGGTTAATTGTGCCTATAGTTAGGGGGAAAAAGTTTAATTTTGCCTTGACTTTACTGGCACTTAATTTAGTGGGTACCTTCTTGTTCAGGTATGATGGAAACGACTAGCAGATTGCTGGTTTTCATACCATTTATCATATTATATAGCTCTGATATCATCTTTTTATTTTCCTTTCAAAAACCATACAGCATTTGTAGTCTCTCCTGGAACAGAGATTCTCCCTTCCCCATCTTCATCTTTCTGTTTAATAAATTTCCTTTTGAAGACCCAGTTTGACTCCTCTCTCCCCTTTAGATAAATTATATAATATTAAAAAATTTTCATCATGTGCTTTCCATATACATAGACAGTTCATATTTATAACTGCATCATTAATGAGATTAGGGCATACTTGGTACAAACCACATTCCCTTTTATTCCTTTCTCTTGGCATGGAGGATACTTTGGTCACATTTCTTTGCAATTTGTCTGGTTACCATAACCTTAAGAATTACAATTTACATTTACCTGATGCTTTAACAAATCACTTTCTTCATGATAATCCTGTGTAGGAGTGTATTAGCTCCATAAGAAAAAGAAACCAAGGCCCTATAATTTGCCCAATTACACATTACTAATAACAGCACAAAGTCAGAATGAGAATCAGCTATAATTGAGAAGAGACATTAGAGATTAGAAGATGAATAAAAAGAAAGATTATAGTGAAATTGTAAAGGATAAGATTTTGAAGAAAGAGAACAGCCCTCATCTTGCCATTAATTATGGACAGAATTTGTATTTGGGGAAAAAAGTAGAATCTTTCCCTTAAATATCTAATTGGAGACATCATCAGAACAAATTAAACAAAGTGATATATGCCCCATTTCCTCTATTGAATAGAGAAGAATGAAATGCAGGGGGAATTATGAAAATTTTCTTTCCTTTTCTGGCCAAAGGAATGGCAGTTTTCTCTCTTGCACATTGAAATATAAAGCCATTGTGCAAACCTGAATCATTTCTACATTTATTGTGCATCTACTATATTCATGTCTGGGTGGTAATAGAAAAAGAACTGACTCCATAATCAGAGGACCTGGAGGGTTTTATGAGTCAATAAACTTAATATGAATCAACACAGTGACATGACAGCAAAATAAAGCTAATAAAATCTTAGGGAGTATCAAAAAGGTTATAGTGTCCAGTACAAGGTAAATGATAGCCTCACTGCATTCAGTTCTTGTCTGACCACATCTGGAGAATTAATTACATGCAGTTCTGACCATCACAGTTTAGAAAGGACATTAAACAAGTGGTAATGTATACAAAGATGGCCAAACAGAATGACTGATAGAGCCTAGAAAGAACTGGGGTTATTCGACATGGAGAAGAGAGGGCTTAGAAGAGAACTTGATATAGCAGTCCTTAAGTATCTGAAGGATAGTCACATGGAAAAGACACACGGTAAGAGGTCCAATACAATCTCTTACAAATGAAGGAACTGAGACTTAAAGTCACATAACTGGCATCTCAAGAATGATTCTGCTTATTCTTATGAGTCCTAGAAAGGAGAAATAAGAGCAATTTGTGGAAATAGCTGAGGGGCAGATTTAGGTTTAATGCAAAACCACCACAAAAAAATCCTTTCTATGATAATATTCAGAAATGAAATGGGCTGTCTTGGGAAGTAGTGGGTAGAGGTCTGAAATTAAAAGTTGGATGACCATTCATTGAGGATACCAAGACTATAGGAAAACAGATTTAGAGAAGGGAATCTTAAAGGTAAACTAGTCTATCTCCATCAGGATAAAATGACATAACAGATGTAAAACTTCATAAAGCTATAATTATTAGATAAGTTCTGGCTATTTCTCACCATTGTCATCAGTTCGCAAAGGAGAAAAGTAAGACCAAAAGAAACTAATACATGCTTAATATCACATAAATAATGTCAGATGGGATTTTAACCCGAATCCTCTGATTAGAAATCCAGTAATCTTTCCATTGAATCATATTGTTTAAGGACATTCTCAATCAGGTACAATCACATGTCCAGCGATGAAATCATAGATCTTTTGAAATATTAAAGTATATATATATACATATATAAAATGCACAGTGAGGAAAGAAATCATGAAGATGATTATCTAAAGTACTATGAGAAAAATACATTTCTTCCTTCTATAATCTGGATGTTTCAGGTGAAAATGTTCTTTTGGCTTGAGTTATCAGAGTAATTAAATCAATTTTCCACTTCACTTTGCATGCATAAACACATGTTCAAGTAATTTTAGCTTAACATTTTGAAAAATGGACACAATCCCTGAAAAAGTCACGAAAAGTCCACATCATCACAAGTCTGTCCTGGCAACAAATTACACAGTTCACTAAAGTGAAAAATTCTAGGAAGAACAGAATTGTTATTTCCTAAGAATAACTACATTAAGGAAATAGTGATTGATTGATGTGTGTTTAAATCTATATGAACAAAATCACAGTTACTGTCTGGATTTTATTAAAGAAATAAATTAAATGGAAGTTTTTTTTTTAAATGAAGTTAATCTAGTTAACATTAATAAAGCATGCAAAATGTCTACAAAGCTAACATTTTCTCAAACCAAAACATCATTAGAGTTCTTTTTGATCATAGATATTAAATATTCAGAGAGAAAGGGATTAGACTTTAAATATTCCGTAAATACAATCCCCAGTTACTAAAATATATATTCCAACCTTCCTCAAAACAAAACCAAGCCACCAGTTTGAGTTTTATTAACGAATTTATCCTCCTTCTGCTCAAGGGTCATCTTTATGCATAGTGTTTTGCAAAATAATAATTTGATCTATTCATGGGAGATATGTTTGGAAATGAACATTCCTTTGAAGATCTTGTAGATTTAGCAAAGAAAACATTTTCTTTTTATTCTGTAGGCCTGTTTTTGTTTTTGTTTTTTTTTACCATAGATATTATTCTCTTGCAAAGTGAATATGCATAAAAGGAATTGTTTCCTTTGACAATCTTAGCTACAAAATGTCATGACACCCTATGCCTGTTTACAGTGTACTATGAAGAATTATAATGGTCATTCTTAACTCTCTCTCCTGCATCCTTTTTCTCCTTGAAGCTAGGAACCTTAGGCTCAGTCCAGATTCTAGAACAAATGGTGGCTACAACTAGACAAGTTAAAGGGAGCCATGGATTCAGGGTTCACCAAACCAATATGTAGTTAGTCTGCTACTGGTTTTGCTACGTCCTTATTTCTAAATTTTCAGTGGAACTGGATCTCCGCATTTCGGGCATTCAGTGACATCATCTGCCTGTATTCTTTAAGGGCAGCTAGATGGCACAATGGATAGAGTACTGGACTGGAGTCAGGAAGACTCATCTTCCTGACTTTAAATCTGGCTTCAGACACTTACTAGCTGCGTGACCCTGGGCAAGTCACAAGTCACTTAACCCAGTTTGCCCCAGTTTCCTCACATGTAAAATAAACTGAAAAAGGAAATGGCAAATGAAACCAGTAATCTTCACCAAGAAAACCCGAGAAGGGGTCAAGATTTGGACATTACTGAAAAACAACTGAACGACAACACTCTGATTGCCTTGTAACTGTACAACTGTACTATTCTAGTAACTGTACTACTTTACATCTCACCCTCCAAGTTTCCTTGCTATTTCCTACCCCTGAAAAACAATAAGATCAAGAAAGGAACAAAAAATATCATAAATATGACAGTAGGCATCTTATGAAGTATTTTCACTTATGTTATCTAGTTGATCCTCACAAAAAAGAACTGTCCCCATTTTATAGATTAGAGAAATAAGGCTACATTAAGAATAAAACCTAAATAGAATCTTTTGCCATGACAGAATCCTGAATAACATTTCTCAGACCTTCCTAGGACCATCTTGCATTCACTCATCAGCATCTCTAAGGAGTGCATAATTTAGGCCTCCAAATTAATTGCTATGTTCCTGTGTGCTATCTTGCATTGAAGTGCAATTACCCAACCCTTTCATTTACATTTCTGTGCCTCAAAATCATATAGTTTTCGTATATCAGAAATGTTAAGATATTTGCATGAACCTTGGACTTTATTAGTCTGTATGTGGGTTCTGGGATTAAGAGACTTGAGTTAATGTTTCCCAAGCATTCTTCCAATTGATCAACAAACTGATCCTATCGACTAGGTTATATAGTAGACAGAGATCTGGGCTCAGATTCAAGGAGACTGAGTTCAAATCTGGCCTCAGACACTTACTAGTTGCATGGTCCCAGGAAAGTCATTTGCCTCAGTGTCCACAACTGTAAAATGGGGTTGGAACAGCACATACTTTGAAAGGTCATTGTGAGGGTTAAATGGGATTTTTTTAAAGCTCTTAGCAGAGTGACTGGCACAAAGTAGGCACTATATAAATGCTTATCTTCCTCTTCTCTTCTAGTTGGTAAAAAGCAATGTCCTATTCACTGAAGAACACAGATACTACTTTCAGTCAGAATTATTTTCGCTCTTGTGAAAATTCGTATTCCCAAGATTCATACAGTCAATCTTTGTGGCTCATTCATCAATAGATGCAATAGAAGAAGAAAGGATGACTAATTTCTCATATGAAAGGTACTGGCAATTTCAATCCCATTGTCATAAATAGCACCACTAAACTAGTCAACTGTTTTACACAGTTAAAAGTGTAAATGAGTCTATAACAGTGATTCTCAAAATGTGGTATAGGTATCTCAAAGGGTCCCTCAGATACTTTCAGGGTATTGATGAGGGAAAAATTATTTTTATGATGAGACCAAAATGTTTTAAATTCTAATGTGGTATGTGAACAGATAAACTACTTAAAAACGCTTGGGAGGGGTATCCTCAACAATTTTTAAAAATGTAAAGAGGTCACGAGTTTCACCACCTTTGTTGGTTTCAAAATGCTTTTGTTGATGAGTAATTCCACCAATCTCTGCATTTACCACTTCCATGATCCATAATTTAGATCACTTGCTTTGCTAAACCGCATGAAGGAATGAGCAGTTAAGTCACTGGACATGTTTAAAGAAGAAAAATACTGTTTAATGGCTTCCCCATTTGCCCTGGGCTTCCAAGGTATGTATAGACCAGTGCTTCTCCTCTGGAGACACCTTGTGGAGATCAAATTGTGGAAAGAAGTGGTAAGCTGAAGTTTGGATGAATCACTGCTGGTTTTCTCCACATCCCTTCAACATTGTTGTCTATGCCATTTCTCCATTTTGTGTCTTGCCCAGTCAGGTAGCAAGGAACCTCTGGTGTATAATATTAATCTAAGACTATATTAGAGGTAGGTAAGAATTTATAAGGTGTACTTTAAACAGTGGCTGTGAATTACAGACCCCTGGGCAATTACAGAATTTTGTTTTGTCTTATATCTACAAATTCATCCCACATTTTTCTTTGATCTTTATTTAGGTCTAGCAAAATTTTCGGCATGACTTAGGATATAAATATACAAATATACTTTTAGGCTTATTGCATATTACCCTCCTTCAAGTCCATTACATTCCAGTCAAACTGACCCACTTACAGTTGCCCATATATATCATTCTCTTTAAAATCTTTTGATTTTACTTTAATATATTAATTATATTTTTCCTAATTACATGTAAAACAATTTTAACATTAATTTTAAAAAAAAATTTTG
>CM053771.1:243981839-244047332 GCA_028658325.1 Potorous gilbertii | reverse complement strand
GGGTTTATGCAGAGATCCTTTGTAGTGGAGCTGGGGTGGAGCTCCAGCCTGCTCTGGGAGTCTCTGGCTGAGCTGCCTCTGCTTCTGGCCGAGCTGCCTCAGCTTCTGCCGCTTCCCAGGGGGTCCAAGTCCCGGAGATACCTCGCTCCCCTCTCAGCCCGTCTCTCTCACTGACCTGTGCGTCTGTGGGTGGAGGGACCTTCGGGGCCGCCAGAGATTCAGGTCCCTGACGCCTGCTTGGGTCTGCTCGCTCCTCTCAGTGCGGTGCGGCCGGGGCGGGGAAGGGGAGGACTCCGCAGGACAGGGCTCCGCTCCCGTCCGGGGTACCTTTGCGGTCTGTTTTTCAGGGCTCTCTGCAACGGAAATCTCCTTCACTGTGTTTCTGTGCGGCTTCCACTGTTCCAGAATTTGTCAGGAGTTCTTTTTACAGGGAATCTATGGGCTGTGGATTCGGAGCTAGCAAATGTGAGTCTTTCTACTCCGCCATCTTGGCTCCGCCCCCCCGAGGAGGTAGTATTTGAAAAAGTAAAACAACAACTGACTGCAGAGACCTCGTGCCTTAGTTTCCATTCTGCTTCTTATGTTTGCTGCCTGTGTGACTTTACCTCCTGTGAACAAGTCATTTAATCTCGGAATAGATGTCTTTTTAGGTCCCCTTCAGTTCTGAAACTGTGATCTTATTATCTCAATTCCATTAATAAAGAAACTGGATGATTTGTCCAATACGTAGCTTTCAAATGAGTAGAAAATGGTTTTCCAACTTCTAGTATAGTTCTCATTCTACCTTATCACATGGCCTGCCAGTGAAGTACAACTGCTGGGAAGGGAGTGTGGTGTAACAGAGGAATGACTTTGAAGGTCTTAATCTTGATCTATGCAGTCACTATTTAGGAGTCCACAGTAGCTAAGATAGAGCTTCTTATCCACTTCCTGACAGACAGGTCATGGACTCAGGGGTGTGTGTGTGTGTGTGTGTGTGTGTGTGTGCGCGCGCGCGCGCGTGTGTGTGTGTGCATGTGTGCGTGTGTGTGCGCGCGCACGCGTGTGTGTGTGCATTTGTGCGTGTGTGTGTGTGTTTGGACATGACCAATGCATTTTGTTTGGCCATGCATATTTGTTACAAGGACTTGGTTTTATTTTATTTTATTCTTAGTCCTATATTTATTTGAGAGAGAAAGAGGAAATAGATTTTTGTAATTCAAAAAAAATTAATTAAAAATTGTCTTGGATTTAGAGTTAGAGGATTTGGATTTAAATTGTGGTTCTGCCCGTTACTATTATGTGTTTCCTGTGATAATGCAGGTTACTTGTCTGGACATCGTTTCCTGATTTGTAAAATTGATGGGGGTTGAATATGATGTCTTCAAAAGTTCTTTCCATCTATAATTCTAAGACTGGGAAAGGGGGGAAAGGGATAGAAATAGTCCTATACTTGTACCACCATCACCAATCCCAAATAGCAAACAGTCCTAACTGCTTGTCATTACAAATGATGGAGGAACTGACCCCCTGAGTGGCTATGATATAACAGAGAAAAAACAGAAAATGAGAATGATGTGGCAGCTCTTAGTGAGGTTAAGGAGTTAGAACATGAAACAAGAATTAGCCAGTGGAGATTCTGGAAATCTGTTAATGTGTTTTTAAGTTGATATTTTATTAATAGAAATGAATTGAGTATAAAAGTGATTCTAGTGTGATTCTGGTGACTTTTGAAGATTTAGCTTCTAATTTCAGATCATTACAGGGTTGTGAAATCTAATGCTAGAGCCTGCTTCGGAAATTGGTATTTGCTTCGGTCACCCGTTACATGTAGGACTCGATCAAGACATGATTTACAGCCATCTCAAAAATGAACCATGCCTTATTTGTACGCTTTGTGTGCCCCACTTGCACCTACCTCCAACCTTTCTGTTTCTGGAACCATAATTGCATCGCCTTTTTCATTCGTCCTAGACAACTATGGTACAGTAGATAGAAAGACAGGTCTTGAATCAGGAAGATCTGAGCTCAAGTCTGTCCTCAGATACTTCCTAGCTGTGTGACACAGATCAAATCTTCTAACCTCTCTGCCTTACTTTTCTCATTTGTAAAATAGTGATATTTATCATGACTGCCTCCTAGAATTACTGTGAGAATCAAGTGAGACAATCTTTGAAAACTGTTTTGTACAGTGCCTGATAGTTGTCCTTCATTCCTTTATTTCTTCCCTCTCTCCCTCTCTCCTAACTTCCTCCTTTCACTAGTTTATTTGTTCTTTCTTTCCTTCCTTCCTTCTTTCTTCGACATGTAAATCTATTCCTCTATGACTCATTTTTCCTATAACTTTCCAAACCAAAACATTCATTCCTGGCCACCAATTGCCATGTATGTGTTTTCTCTCATTTAATTATATGTGTCTTAAATGAAAATTTTACTTTTGCATTTTTTATCCTCAGGGATATATAATAAGGTAAATGCTTAATAAATTCATTTCATTCATTCTTCCATTCTTGAACCTAAAACTAATTGGTCACTTACCATGTCAGTATCTGTGGACTGTTCAGATCAACTATTTCACTGCTCAGTATGTTATTGTTCCTAAATTGTATATTTGGGAAAGAAAAGAGATTTCAGGGAGAGGGAACAGGAACCAGTGGAGTAGAAAGTTATTGTGGTTGTATGTGGAGGAGGGTATGCATGGGAAGAAGTAGGTTTATTTAATATATTGTTACTTATAATATTTATCATTTTGTATTTTTTATTTATAAATTCCTTGAGTTCAATGGATTATCAAAAGGTTATCCATTATTCCCCTTTATTTTAGGCAAGAATACCTCTTTCTCCATCTTGTATGTACCCTTTTCTTTCTCAGATAGATAGTGATCAATTGTTCAATTGTCTCAGCAATGCCTTCTAATATCAAGAATTTTGGATGCTTCGAAAATTGATTTAAAAGTTATGTTAATTTTTCTCAGATATACTCAATTGCCAAAATTATGATATGCCCAATATATAAAGATGCATAAGATTTTACTATACTGGATTCCTAGACTATTTTTAAGTTTTCTGTGCTGGTTTGTTCAGATAAGATTATTAATATTGTCATCATTTCTATTATTGTCTATACAATACCTTTTGGACAAACAGTGTAAACTCATAGAAAGAAAGTATCAAGTCTGGTTAATTTTCTTGGTAGTATAACTAGAATGGCAACATGCACCTACATTCCCTTTTAGTAATTAAAAAAAATATTGCTGTTAGTGGAAGTTGTTATATTTGGAAATAAATGCTGATAGATTTGGCAGTTTTATTAAGAATTCCAGTAAGCAATAGGCTTATCAGGAATAAGTAAATCATAGGAATTACATCTGCCATTTTATGGTCAAAGGTTGCCTCTCTAATGATTTAAGATCAACAGGTAGTGAAACTGCCATTACGTTAAGTAAAAAACTTAAGTAGGTCTCTCTTAATACCTTTATATTCTACAAAAGGTGAAGAAAATGACAAGGGACTTACCATTCAGGACCTGATTTTTACTAGCAAGAAAGGAATAGTTGCCCAAAATGAAAGGAATTTTAGAGGGACGTACTGTTTTAGAGTTCAAAAGAAATATAGAAGGAATAATCGGGCATATTATCTGGCAGTTACCCTAGGTTTTGAAAAAAGCAAATTTCAATGGTTGGATCCATGTCCTAAAGTTCCATGGGGGAAGTCATCCCAAGAGGGATGGAATGTGTCTGAGAATGAAATTTGACTGCCATTGGGGAAAATGAGAGCTTTCTAAAGAGACCAAGGGCAGATTTCTGAAAATTAATGTATGAATAATAATGAAAGTGCTGCTTCATAGATAATTCGAAGGTTCCATACAAGGAGGTGAATTTTATGCTTTTTGGAAACATCACATACATATCTCAGAACTTCTCAAGTCACAGAGGGAATGGTATGATTCACAGTCTGATATTTCCTTACTTTTAGAGAAGATAAACATTTCACATGAGAATGTTAGAACTGGAGAGGTTTGATGGTATTAATTAGCTATATTTTCATTTTATCTCTCAATATCCCAGATCATTTTTTAAGAATATAAACTGCAGCAAAGTTAACCATCTATATTGGTGAGGGGAATTTTTTATACTAGGAATTAACTATACCTGTGAGATCATCATTCTACAATCCTTTCCTCCATCCTGTTCCCTACCACCACCACTCCCCCTTCTACAAAAGTTACTTTTATTAAAGAATGAATAGCCCATCAGTGATATAAATACAACAAACTTCTCACTTGCTTCCCACGTGCAGAGTACTTTCCAATTTGGGAGGTACAACTTATAAAGTTCAGTGATGTGACCTGGCTATTAGTGATGCAAGAATTCTGAGGAAAGTGGCACACAAATCTAGGGTGAAACCCATGCAGTAGCCCCCCTGAAGAGTGCTACAGAAAGCAGCAGGGCACAAGTCTGTGCAGGTATTTAGTTCTTAAGCTGTGGGTGTGCTACTGAAACTGCTTAAGGAGGGAGTGGGTTAAGCATGTAGAATATGCAAAGGTATATGTCCAAAATAGCAAGGTGTGTAAATGTTGAACCAAAATGGAGTTGGCTAGTAGTCATATATCACTCTTAACCTACTGAGAGTATTTATGAGTTTCTTACTCCTAATTCCAAATATAGCCTATTTATCAATCCACAATGCTCCGAACTATAACTGTGACCTATTTAACCTCTTCTGTTTTCTGTAGTATAATTGTCTCTTAGAATATTCAATCCCATCTCTTCCACAATGTATCTAGGGCTCCATGGAGGGAAGACACACATTGAATTTAAGGTCCTTGGTTACCATGACATTTGTAATTATAAACATATAGCACACCAATGGTATAAGCACATGTATATAAGACAGTGGATGAACATAAAATGGACTTGGAACATTACAGCATACTGTATGTGCTCTTAGTTTCATTAGGAAAAGTCTTTAAGTCATGGTAGTTATCACCTTTTAGTGGTTCAGCTTTCCAGGGTGCTCCTCCATGATCACAGGCAGGCACATCCACGTAGATCTAGCAATTGTAGCATTGTTCCTCATGTGGCACATGGTGTACTCAGTCTATGTAGTGGTTCTTATGTCCTGAATGGGCGTTAACATGGAGGGTTGGGTTTCATGGTAACAATAATGTAATAGTCAAGTCAACAAACCTAGTATTCAACAAGCAAAAAAGAGCGAGAACATTGATAGTTTAGCATATAAAAGGATGTTAGACAGGAGTTCTCTGTGATAGATAAGTATGCCATTTAGTTAAGGTTGGGATTTGTTCAACGATGAAAGTGGACTTTTTCATCTTATTGTCACTTAAGTATGACAGTTCTTGAACTCAAGGAGCAACACAAATATACCAAGATGGTATAAAATGCCCTGGCTCTGTCACTAATTTTACCTCTCTCAGTTATATGGTCTTTAAATTCCTTTCCGGCTCTAAAATCATGCTATTTTGGTTTATTGTGCTTCTAAAACCTTTCTTATTATACTTATAGTGAATATGATATATCCATTAGAATGTAAGGTCATTTCCAATAAACGTCATTTTACTCTTTGCACTTGTTTCCTCAGGCCTAGCACAATGCCTGGCACTTAATAAATACTAGTTTGTTTGATTGGTCTATACTGAAGGTGAAAGTTTGAAAAAGTGATTCATTTTTGCATTTAATTTCCATGATGCTGGAAGTATGTATTATTTTAATGCATTTTACATTTTAATTTTAGAGAAACATTTTGTGGAATAGCGAATGGAGTGCTAGACTTGAAGGCCATAAGACGTAAATTCAAATACTATCTTGAATACTTGGTATTCAAGGTCACATGACCTTGAGCAATGTAGTTAACCTCAGCCTCAGTTTCCTCATTTGTAAAATATGACTATAGTAACGATATCTTACAAAATTGTTGTGAAGATTAATGAAATAATTTATAAAAGTGACTCCCAAACCCTGTTTTTTCTTATCTATCTATTCACCGTTAACTTTTATTCTTATGCTAAAAGTTATAGAATTTTTTATTTTAAACATGATTAAAATCTTTAATATTCAATGCTATATAATTTCTGGTTAATTATTTATGAACTTGAAAGTATATAAAATACTTTTCAAATCCAAGTTATGTGCAATAAAACAGAAGTTACTATAAATAGAAACTATTTAATAAATATGTCTAAGTGCCTGCATTATCTTAGATTTTTTATGTTATTATATAATTTGACACCCTAGCAATGCCCACCACAAAGTAGGTTACACCTGAGATAATACATTTGTATTTGAGGAGAAAGCAATAGATTAAAAATAATAATAGTAACCTTTCCTAATATTTAATATGTGTTTTAACACTGGAGGCACTATAAGGCATGTATTTCAGACAGATGATCATATGTCATGTATTACCTGGGAGATACACTGAAATCAATAAGAGGAGGTCCACTGTGAGGAAGGTTTGAAAGGGGCTTCCTCACCCAATTATTAGTTTTCAGTGTATTATGAGGAATTACAGTTCACATGTACCCAAGTTAAATGGATTTGCAGATTATATTATCTAATTTTAACTAAATTAACCTTCAAAAACCAAGTGCCAAAACCAATGTATGTCTCCCATAAAAGACACTCATATTTATGCACTTAACTTGGAAACAGAATTTGCTAACTTGTTTAAAAATTTTAGAAAGACTTTTGATAGGTTTTTAATTAATTTACATAGATATGCAACATCTGAAGTGTTTGCTAAAACTATTGATTAACCCCATGAAAGATGGAAATTAGGATGAATTTCAAGAAAAACTTTTGCATAATTTGTGGCTAGGATTGAAAAAATGAGTATGATTTAGTAAACACAGATAGCATTGTGCTTCTTTTGCTTAGATCTAAGTACATCTATGGGATAACTTTTTCATCTATAATAGCCATTAAAATCAAAGATTGAAATAAATTTAACTTTGATCCAATGCTTGACACATAATAGGAGTTTAATAAATGCCAGTTGACTTCCTAAATTAAACCTTCAGATTGGGGCATCAAAGTGTTAGACCAAGATTTTTTAAAAATAACTAAATATATTATTCAATCATATTTCTTTCAATAAAAGAATTATAAATAACATTTTAGTGAGAGTAAAGGGAGTTTTACTGTTAAGCAATATTTTGTCTTAAAGTTTTATTTATTTCATCTTTAGCTTTTTAATTTCTATTGTCTTTAATGCACCCCATTTGATTTTTCTTCTTGTATATGTTCTATAATGTACAGAATAGTACATGTATGTAATTTTTAAATATAAATATGTTTTAAGAGTTCACTCAATATTTAAAATTTTATTTATTTTACTAATGGGATACAGGACCAAAGAAGTTTGGATATAGTTGCCCCATAAAATGTTTCGTTAAGAAGAGGAAACATGCCTCATATTTATGTTACATTTATAACCTTTGACCTAGGTTCAACTATGTTAATCCTTATCCTCTCAATGAGGCAATGCTTGTGTTTTTCAGGCACAATTATTTCTGTCTATTTTGACATCAGCAGAGTGATATGATAATTTAAGATATGAAAGAACTTAGATGAAAACTGTAATTGTCATCATTGGTGGCAAAAACTCTTAATATTTAGCATTAAATAATTTAAAATTAAATACTCAGTCTGGAGTGGATGTATAACATTGATTTCTTTGTCTTTCTTTTTAAAGTGTCTTTTAATTTATTTTGTTAAATATCTACCAATTATATTTAGATTAAAAAATGAGTTCTACATTTTTCCTTCTCTATCACTCTTTTGTTACCCTATAAGAAGGCGAGCAATATATTATCAGTTATATATGTGAAGTCATGCAAAGCAATTTTTATATTATCTGTGTTGTAAAAGAATGTACACATACACACATTAAAAGTGGAAAAAAAAGTGTTTCAATCTGCACAGAGGGCATCCAGTTCTCTCTCTGGAGTTAGAAAGCATTTTTCATGAGTCACTTGGAATTGTCTTAGACCATTTTCTAAGTCTTTCATAATTGAACACTGTTACAATGTTGCTTTTTTGGTATACAATGGTTTCCCAGTTCTTTTCACTTCATTTGGATTCAGTTCATATAAGACTTTCCAGGTTTTTTGAAACCATCTTGCTCATCATTTCGTATAGCTCAGTAGTATTTCATTACAGTTATACCACCACTTGTTTGCCATTTCCTTGCTGATAGACATTCCCCCTAGAATTCCAATTCTTTGCCACCACAAAGAAAGCTGCTATAAACAGATTTTGGTAGAAATAAGTCTCTTTCCATTTTTTAAATATCTCTGGATTAGAGACCTAATAGAGGTAATGCTGGGTCAAAGTGTATGCACAGTTTTGTAGTCTTTTGGGAGTACTTCCAAATTACTTTTCAAATAGACTAGTTCAAAATGTTATCAACATTGCACTAATGTCCCACTTTTTTCACATTCCTTCCAGCATTTGTCATTTTCCTTTTCTGGTGTTAGCCAATCTGATAGGTGTGAGGTATTACCTAAGAGTTATTTAATCTATATTTCTCGAATTAAAAATGATTTAGAACACTTTTTTATGTAACTTGATAGCATTAATTTCTTATTTTGAAAACTCCATTTTTATTTTTTTGATTATTTGTCAAATGGGGAATGGCCCTTACTTTTTTTTATTTGACTGAGTTCCCTCTATATAAGAAATATATATAAGAGAAATTTCTATAAATATTTTTTTCAGTTTCCAGCTTTCATTCAAATTTTGACTACATTAATTTTGTCTGTAGAAAATCTTTCTAATTTTATATAATCAAAATTATTTATTTTGCTTTGTGTGATCCTCTCTTATCTCTTGCTTGGCAATGTATAAGCTCTTCCCTTATTCATAGATCTGACAGATAAATTTCCCATGCTCCACTAATTTTCTTATGGTATCACCCTTTATGTTGTGATCAGTTATGCACTTTGACCTAATGCTGGCATACAGTGTGAGATATTGATATATATCTAGTTTCTGCTAAAACTGCTTTCCAGTTCTCCCAGCAATTTCTTTTTCAAATGGCGAGTTATAACCACGAAATCTTAGATCTTTGGTTTATAGATAGTAGATTACCATGGTCATTTACTACTGTCTGGTGTGCTTAACCTATTCCACCAATCCACCATTGAAGAAAATAATTTGTTTTTCTTTCTTATTTTAGATCAAATTATTCAATATTTTATCTGTCTTATTGTTCATTTTTTTATCATAAAACCAGCTTCTGCTTTTATTTATTGGTTGAATTGTGTTTTGCTTTCAATTTTCCTAATCTCTCTTTTGATTTTTCAGGATTTTCATTTTGATATTCAATTAATCATTTAAAATTTGTTCTTCTTCTAGTTTATTTTAGATGTATGCCTAATTCTTTGATTTTCTCTTTCTTTTATTAATTATTGGTTTAAAATATAAATTTCCCCCTAAGTACTGATTTGGCTGCATCCCATAAATTTTGGTATGTTACCTCATTGTTGTCTTTCTTGTTAATGAAATTATTGATTGTTTCTGTTACTTGTTCTTTTGCCCACTCATTTTTAGCATTAGATTATGTAATTTCCAATTAATTATAATTTATGCTTTTAATTTTGCTTATCTGTCATTTCATAATTTTCTTTCCTTACTCTCATTTCTTTATTTTATCCTCTACCCTTCCTATTTGATTTTGAAGATAATTTTTAGCCCTTCCAGGAATTATTGTCAGGCTTGTGTCCCATTCACTTTTTTTTCATCTGAGGTTTTGCTTATAGCTGTTTTCACATTCTTATCTACTGTGTTATCTTGATCTTCTCTGTCACTGAAGTAGCATTTTGTGGTCAGGTTTTTGTTGTTGTTGTTGATATGTGCTCATTTTTCTAGCCTATTTCTTAGGAAGGAGGGACATTGTTACAAGTTTCTTTTTGGCATTATTTTCAGAGCTACTTTCAGGAATTTGGAAGTTCTTGTTTTTTTCCAAGGTGATCTGACCTGGGGAGAACTGTGTTGCCTTCCTTGTCTGAATTCTGGTTCTTAGCCAGAAAGGGCACTTGATCTCTTCGGACTGGAATCAGCACTGTTCCTTGGGATTCCTGTGGGAATGCACATGCTCCTCCCTGCTCTTGAACTGTGACCTCCAAGTGGATATAGGCAATGGTGTTGCCCAATAGCATCTGATCCTGTGCCCAGGGTTCCTCTATATCTCATTGTGACTGATCTGCCAGATCCCCTTAACTTCTCTGGTTTGAGATCTCCTACAGCTGTTGCTCCTTCTGTCACTACCATCTAGTTCCACCACTGGTGTTGCATTCACAATATATTCTTGCCAACCTCAAAGCACATGTCACAAATCGCTTTCTGTAACAGTAAACACTCCAGGGACCCTCTACTACAGGTTCTTAGATCTGTACTCATAAAAGGAAAACAACTTTTAAGGGGTGAACAATCACTTTAACCAAGTACAAGTATCAGAGAAAATCAAAATCAAAATTTAGATAAAAGTCAACAGACATGTTTCCAAAATGTCTGACCATTACATTCATACACAGTTACCAAAGAGGGAAGCATCAACTTCTGGGTTTTAGCCAGGATGTGCCTTAGCAACTTCCTAGGGTCTCTCTGGCCAAAGAAAACACTTCCACTCAGTAAACCCCAAAGTAAAATCCCACCCTCAGAGTATTTGTACACTTTTTAGAGTCAGAGGGCATAACACTGACCCAGTGCTTCAATAGAAAAATCAAAAGTACTTGGGATCCTCCTACAAGACAACTCCTCTAATCAAGTTCCCCATAATGGGTAGGCCCATCAATGTGGGGGAAAGATCCTCCCCCAATCATATTATTCAGTCAGAGGCACCCGTAGTAAAACAAAACCAGCAAAAGATCCTAATTTGATTGCCCATTACTTTTTCTGACTTCTTGGGCTTGAAAAATGACTCATCCTGACCTTTTGTTGGTCTATTACTCCAGAATCTGATTTGAGGTTTTATTCTTCAACTATTTGGAGGAGAATATTAGGAGAACTCAGCTGTAGTGTTAATTCTGCTCTGCCATTTGGCAATACCCCTAGAACTTATCTTTCTTTATGTTGTAAGAATTCATGTGAAAATCATCTGAATTTCACCTACAAGTTTAATAAAACCAAAAGTCAGTTACTGGACAGCTTAGTTTTTTCATAAGACCCTAGAACCATGGTTTGTTACTGAATTGATCTGACTTTTAAAATCTTTTTAAGTTGTTTGTCTTCATAAATGAATTGCTTAATTGCTGTGGTTGAAAATGAAATCACCTTGAAGTCAGTCATCTTCTGGTATCGCACTTTTCTAGAATATAAGTAGGTTGATCCTTAGACAATAGGCAACATGGCCTTTGAGCTTATACTCCCAAGTCTTTTCAGCTTGGTAGGACCGGACAGAGCTTGTGTTCCAGTGATATGATCTTCAGGACGCCAGCATTACTTCCATGCTATTATAAACTTTTTGAAAGTCTTAGTGAAGCCTAGCTTAATTTTATAGATAGAGAAATAGAAATAGATTAGGTAGATGATATAGTGTATAGAACTCTGAACTTGAAAGAAGACCTGGGTTACAATCTTGTCTCAGGTAGTTACTATCTCTTTTTGGCCTTTATTTACAGTGCTTAGCATAATTCCTGGTACATAGTAGGTACTTAATAAATGTTCATTGCCATTTAAGTGACATTGTGTCCTTGGTCATGTTACCTATTTCTTTCTCAGCTTCCTCATGTGTAAAATGAAAATTATAACAGCATTTCCCTTGTAGAGTTATTGCAAGGATCAAAGAAGTTTATATATATATGTATATATACATATATATGTATATATGTATATATACATATATATATAAAGTACTTCGTCTATGTAGGAGTACTTTACAAACAATACACATACATACAGTGTATGCAGTAGTTACTGTTATATAAAGATAATATTACCCTGTCCATAGTTTTTCCAGGTGCCAGGATGTAGACCTGGAGAAAGGCAAACTTTTCTTATATGCCCCTTGTCCAAGCTCAAAAATTAATGACAGGTATTTGCTTTGAGGACTAGGTAGGCTCTGATTTTTCTACAGCAGTGTATTTAGGAGTCGACTATCTAGATAATTTCTTTGACTTTTTCACTTCGTCACTGTAGGATGACAGTAACAACTAAACTAAATGAGATCCCTCTCAGAGTGGAACAGAGGGAACTTCTTCAAAAGCTTCCCTAGGGAATATTATTAGAAACTAGAAATCAAGAGAAAAAAATTGACCTTATGTCAACTGAATTATAGTTATTACCATTTCAGCCCAATTCATTAAATAAATATAGCTATTGTTTTCAGCCACACAGAGCGCATTTTAAAGACATTTTTAGTTCTAAGGAGTTCCAATGTACTAATCTAAACAGAAGAATTTTAAAAATGATTAGATAGTAGTTTTGAAACTTTTTTTTACTTTGGTTCAGTAGTAAAGTTAGGAAACTTCATCAAAGTGAATTAAACCCTTTGGTGTTCAGGTGCAAATCTCATTGCTTTTAATGAGTTACTCCATCCTATTATGGAGTAGAAATTGGCCCAGACTGTGTTGATGTGATGTAAATTATCATATCCATAAAATCCACATAAGAGAAATGCGGAGCATTTGATACCACTAAGTGAAGACCTACAACAAAAAATTCAGTAGGGAAAGTGAAATGGAAATGTTTCCCTTTGTAATAGCAAAATAGCAATTTTAGTTTGATGACATTAGTGAAATTAAATGACTTAGGGCAATGGAAATTGTTGTTTATAGATTATGCATTTTGCTCAAGTTTTCTCAGTTTCCTTGCTTTTCATTTATAATTTGTATATTAGTCTGTCCCATAAAACCCATGGCTTTTCAGATAGAAGAGAGTGGAGAAGGAAGTTATTGCTCTTTAATCTACTTTTTTCCTTAACTACTTAGATTCACAGTCTGTGTGTGCGTCTGTCAGTTGAGATATTTTCTGTTTTGTTTTTCTTTTTTTTTACATCTGCACTCAGCTGATGACTTGTCTATATTTGATGACTTTTCTCATGACTTCTTGATGAGTTGCCTATCAAGCACTGAAAGTCTATAAGCTATACCCCAGGTGGTCAACCTATTCAGTATGAGTTTAATTAGATATCATTTCTTGCTTCTATGTTTTAGAATTCCACTCTGTTTAAAGATAGTTCCATTTTGACATAGAGGAAATTATGAGATATTCTGGAAAGTCTTGCTTATTCATTTTTTTCAATTAAGAAATATATTTGGATCTAGCAATTAGAATTTCCAGCATTAGGCTTCTGTACTTTGGTTGGAGATGTGTACACAGATAGTGAATCATTCCTTTTCCTCAAATACTAAGCACCTAATTATATTCCTGAAGTTAAGTTTTAAATTACACTCAGACACACCAGAGCACCAAGAATATATTTGATAACTTAGCATTGAGTTTTATGGTATTAATTCTGGGGCCTTTAATACTTGCTATAGCAGATGGAAAAGAAATAGAGCTTGGGACCATAAAGAGAGACAGAGAAAGAGGCACACAGAGAAAACACTTTATATCTATTCAAATAACAGAAAATGCAACTGAGCATTTAAGCCTCTAGCAAAAACAGCCCACTGTGTTTACAGTAAGTTTGGTGCTGTTATTAGTTTTCCGTTCAAGCAGTAATGGATTGTAGAATAGCCATAGCTTCAGATGCATTTGAGATACCCAGATGTTGTGAGAATATTGCAAGGTAGTCATTTAAACTGTTAGAAGTCTTTTATTTGACTCTATTTTCTTCAGGGCTGTCTATATAAAAGTTATGAAAAAGCCTTGTAAGGCCGATAAAGATATAACAAGTGTGATTTAAAAAAATTTTTTTAAGGTCCAGACAAATGCTTTTTATGATGTCTCAGAGGGTTAATGCATCACATCTAGTTATAGCTCTAGTGTGTTGTCTCCCAGTATAAATTTTAAAGACAAAGCACAGTGTTTGAAATCTTTTAAATATTGATTTCAAGGGACCAATCTGTGTATTTTTCTTCTGGAGTACAACAGTACCATTCTCTTTTTTTGAAAGTACTTGAGATAAAGGCACAGAATATGGGTGTTTTCTAACATAGCACCTCCTGGACCACTCTAAGTCATTAGACCATCATCTCCACCCCACTGGTAACTGTATTCTGCCCTGGAGTTCCTAGTGTCTGATAGTTCAGCTTTCACCAAATAGTTCCACATCAGGGCACTAAATACTCTCCTTCCCAGCTTCCCTTTAAATGTTTTCTTCTTTCATTAGAGTGTGAATTCCTTCAGGGAAGAGACTGTCGCGACTGACTCATAGTATGTAGTGAAGTGTTTTACTCATTTCTGAACATCATATTATATACATACATAATATTATTTACAGAATAGTCATTCAGTTAATATTGTCTACTAAGATAGAATTAGGATCAGTCAACTTACACCTGTTGGTCTTACTTAAAGGATTACATCATTTTGATCTCTGTATATGTACACTTATAAAAAAAACCAAAAAAGTAACAAAAGTTTACTGTGTGAGTCAAAATATGAAATAATCATATGTTTCAAGAGTAATTCAGTCTTTTCCACTTATCTCCAGCCCCGCCTTTCCAGTCAAAACTTAAAAGACAACTCTATGTATTAGCTTAATTTCTCTCCTTTGAACTTTAAAAGATTCAACTGAACTCCTCTCTGCATGGTAGAGATTTGAAAGCTGTCTTTCCTCAATTCTATAAAGAATTACATTTAAGTTTCTACCAAGGTATCATTGGGGCACAAACTCATTCATAACTACAATTTTTACTTCCTCTCTGCAAAATAAATATTTGAGAAACAAAAATTGAAAAACAAAATTGTCTCTTATACCAGTGTACCATAAATCAGGTGAGTGTCCCCGTAAACTAATGGATAACAATGTTTACTGGTAGATGGTAATTTCATATTTTCTTAGACATTTGTCCTGTCCTTTCTACTTTCACTGCTACCAGCCTAGTTCAGGGTATGATTATCTTTTACATAGACTACGTTAATACTCAACACACACACACACACACACACACACACACATATGTTATCAGATTAATCTTCCTCAGACATGGCTCTGATGGGGAGAAATCTTACAACTAAATTCTCCTATGCCACAAATCAAAACAATAAAAAAAACCTTTTGATGGTTCTCTATTATCTGTTAAATTACATAAAACCTATTCAGCCCAGCATTGAAGACTGTTCATGATATGACTACCACTCCAGCCTTTATCTGCCATTAATTTAATTCAATAAACATTTGAATGCTTACTATGTACCATTGTTTTGTTAAGTTCTGTGGATACAAAAAGAGGCCAAAGACAGGCCCTACCTTCAGAGACCTTATAATCTAATGGGGAGACAACATAGAAACAAATATATGCAAAGTAACGTATATAGATATACCTATATCTATGTGTATAATCTGTATAATATATATATATATATATATATATATATATATATATATATATATATGACAAATAAGATATAATTTAAAGAAGGAAGGCACTGGAATTGAGAGGTTAGAGATGATTTCCTATAGAATGTGGGATTTTAGTTGGCATTTAAAGGAAACAAGGGAGTTCAGTAGTCAAAGTAGAGAAAGGAAAGCATTCTAGGCATGTAGGACATCCAGAGAAAATGCCTGGGATCCAAGAAATATAGAATGTCCTGTTCATGGAACAGCAAATCAGTGACACTGGATCTAAAAGGAATGTGTGTCTGGGAATGAAGTGTAAGAAGACAGGAAAAGTAGCAATTTCACTGTTTCACAGATAGTTCTCCACATTTTATGGTATATTTAGTTTTTTCAGTTGATAAGCATTTATATTTTCTCCTTGGAATCTACATCCATTGAACACAAAACCAAAACTGTTGTAACAAATATACATATCTAAGCAAAATAAATTCCTGTATTTGTCATGTGTAAAAATGTGTCTCATTCTGCACCTTGGCTCTATCACCTCTCCATCAGAAACGAGGTTTCCCAAACATGTATATATGGCCTTTCCCTAAATCTTATCCCCATTATTTGATTATAAGAGGTGAGAATCTAGGAAAAATCAAGTCTGATTATATCAGCTTTATTTGACATTCTCTTTTTTCTGAAGCACAGAAGATCAAAAATCTGCCTATTACCCACCAAGGGCATCTATTTAGCATCAGTGGCAGGTGAGCAGAATTCCTATTTTCTGTAAATGCTAATTTTGCTAGACTGTTTTGAATAGCTACAAATAACCCTTTTCTCATTTCTATGCCTGTTATATTTCATTGGTGTTGCCAGAAGCATTGAAGTGCAGAGCAGCAAACAATCTTCCATTGATTGGTACTTTTACTGCTACCCTGCTGTTTACTGAAGCAACTTGAATTCACTGGCTGCTGAGGCTGCCTGGGCATCATGCGATGGACTGAGTCAGAGGATATTATTTCTTTTGTGGGGTCCTTGTTACTACCACTGTGCATCCTAGCACTTGTGAGCATAACTGTTAGTGTAGATTTTTTTTATATTACTGCTTTTCTTATCTCTAGTTTTTGCAGCACCAATTTTATATACCTATTTACTGAACACGTTAGCCAGCTTATATTAGAATTTCTTTTCCTTTTGACTGCGAAGTCAAACTCCGTCACTTATAATCCTGGATATAGATTTTATGTGTGTCAGTGGTGTTGCTTGAAGATTTTTTCAGTAATAATTATTAGACATAGATGGTTATAGATTACCAATTAAATTAGAGCATCTTCAATATCTTAGTTCTAAAACTAATTTAAAATAATTCATCTTCCTTCTCATCAAAATTTTCAACAACAATGACAATGACAATTTTTTTAACCTATTTTGCAATAGGTTACATAGCATGAAAAATGAAAAATGATAGCAGAATAGTTATTTATCCCAGGATAATTTTTATCTGATCTCCATTGAAAAAATATGACTATGTCAGTCATCATCACTATCATCTTACATTTGTATCACATGCAACTTTCAGGTTTGCAAATTGATTTACGCACATTGTTTTAGTTAATTAGACTCATGGTTTTTCACATTCACTCTTTTGTGAGAGATGGGGTTAGTCATCATGACTTTGCCCTCAGAGTTTGGGTACATGTCCCAATCGTACCATTTTCCTTTATGATCTTTATGATTTGTTCATCCAGAAGTATTTAAAAATCTTTTTAAAATCTCTACTTCATAAGTGATCTTTATTTCTTGGGGTAATTAGTTCTATAGCTTTACTAGCTTACATATATAATAATTCCTACTTATAGGGTATTTATCTCTCAAGTGCCAAGATTATCCCCTTATTCTGGTATCTAGGGATTTGGTAAACAATAAAATATAAAGTCTCTATTTTCTATTTAGCTTTTTTTGTACTTTTGAGACTAAAATTCCCAATTATTTTAATATGCCCATTCCCTTGTTCACTTTAGCTTCCCTTTTCTACTTCACTTATATCATTCTTTTGTTCTTGAGGTACAATGACAAGTAATTGGGCACATTATTACAAATGTACTATGGTGTTATACAAGGTTAGTTAATATTTACCATCTTATTTTTAAAATCATTTTTTGCTATGCCTAGCATTTTTATTTTTTTATTTTTTGGGGGTATAGGAGGCTAATAATCCATCAGCCTACTGTCTTCAGGGAATTGTCCATGATGACTCATACATCCAATATTTTTAGGTAATAAATAGCTCAGTCTATCATCCAGTAAGGATAATATAGATTCTTTTTTCCTAAACATATTGTGCTACCCTTGTTCACATTGAAACTCATCTATCACTCTTTCATTATTTCATGTAGCCTCTTGAGATCTTTTCTTAAAGTTTACATCCCTCATCTCATTTCACTCATCATTTGTTGTCAGATGCAAACTTTGAGATTTCAAGGTTTACTCTCTCTCCCAAACTACTTATTAAAATGTTAAATAATGTGATTCTTAGCACTGGTCCTCAGGGAACCACAATTTATGCTTTTCTATCTATGAAACATTTGCTTATCTCTTTGCCTCTTAGTTCCCTTTTTATGAAAAAACAATTTTCCAATAGCACTGTGATTAATTTTGTAAAATAGCTTTTTAGATGACACCTTGTAAAAGCCATTTTGAAAGGCAAAATCAATCACTTCCATTGGGTTGATGTAATCTCTCTCTCTCTCTCTCTCTCTCTCTCTCTCTCTCTCACACACACACACACTCACACACACAAACACAGAAAAGAGTTAAAGAGTCAACACATTAGCATATCTGATTTTTATTACAGAAACCATGTTGCCTTTTCTGTAATAGATGATGCTTTCTTAAGTCTTCAATGACACTACCCTTTGGGTAGACTCCATAATTGTCTGGGTTTAATCAAATTTGTCTTGGTTTCACTCAGCAGAATCTTTAGACCTTCCTTCTCAGGTTTATGGTGGTCTATGGGTAGATTGGTAAATGGTAATACTGAATGTTTAGCAATGGAACTTTTTGTAGAAATTTTTTGTTCACCTTGTCAAAAAGTACCACGTTTTTCAAAACAAAGACATTTACAATACTTAATCAATGTTCAAGTGACAATTATTGAGAGTACAATGGTGGTTAAAGGTCCAAGAGACCATTGGACTGTTAAAGTAAGAAATACATAAGACCAAATTAGCAAAAACACCACAATTCAGTATTGCAAAATAAGAGTAGAGAAGAAAATCAGTAGAAGGGCAATGTCTGAAAGGCCCATATACTTCGTCATCTTACCTAGTTTTCCAACTTACCCCAGCATTCTTATTTCTCTCTATGATCTTAATGTGACATGTATCTGTTTTAATAAGCTAAAAATAGCTTTTATATGATACTACTTTCTTCTCTGTCCCCACCAGCATTTTAGAAATGGGATTGAATAAAGGAACTTATAATCTGTTCTCTTTGGAAATTAGGTTATTGGTTTTTTGGGTACAATGGAAGCTTTTGCCTTCCTTTACTTATTGTGTTTGTGTATGAACTAAATGTTTGTATCTACTCACAATTTTGGCAGCAGATAATGTTCATTGGTACTGCTTTATGACTGTGTAGACATTTAAATAAAAAAAATAAATAAGAACAAAGACATTGAAATTACCTTATAAGAACTCAATAGGTTCTTACACTAGGAAAAGGGATGGAATAGAATGACTTTTGAAGACCTTCCCAAATCAATAAATAATTACTTAAATGATATTGTGAAGCCCTGTGGAACAGTATAATTGACATATACATACTAGAATCATATTCACTTTAGATGATTCATATTTCAAGAGAGTTTTACAAAAACACTGGAATGAAGTACAAAATAAACAAATTAAAACAGAATAAATCCTGAGAAAACAAAGATTCCATGAGAAGGCATGAAGCAGGTCCAGCTTTATTAGTCTCCAGGTCCTCATTCATTACTATAAGGGGTCACATTGATTATGGAAAAACAATTTTACTTGATAAGCTGTGAGAAAACTCAAGTAGCATCAGCTGAAGATAACAATTCAGTTTAATTCAATAAACATTCATTAAGTGCTTCCTACATGCCTGGCAGTGTGCTAAGTGCTGGACATACCAAAAAGGAAAAGAAAGATAGTTCTTGCTCTCACAGAACTTACAATCTATTAGGAGGGAGGCACAACACACAAAAGGAAGCTGCAAAAGTTGAAGGACATGAAAGAGGGTATCTTGTTCCATGGAGTTTATACCAAACAGAGCTGCAAATACAAAGTGGAGTTAAGTGGAAAGTTCAGTTTCTGCCCTCTATAAAGCAAGGCTTTGGGAGGAGTTTAGTACTCCAGTCAGAAGGGAAAGGATGTTGAGAGAAGTGAAAAGGTGTGGAGTACTCAAGACTTGAATTAGCAGCAAAGGGATGAGACCAGAAGTGACCAGTTTGTCCTGGGAGGGACACTCAAAATAGTTATGCCTTTCTAGTCTCTCTGTCTTCTAGGGAAATATACAATCTTCCTTGATACTCCAGTACATGGTGCCTTTTTCTCAATGAGGACCAGTGGTGCTCATTTCACTTATTTTGTCAAATTCATTGTAGCTGCCAAAGATGGAGTAATGAAACCATCTGTGGAATCTATTCAGCGCGCCCCAGATGTTCACGTTCCAATCATTCTTACTAGAAACAAGGGTGATAAACCTAAGGCTGACCTGGAAAGAAAGATGAAAGGTACCTTCTCTTTCACAGTAGGGGGAAAAACCTAGAAGTTCCTGCAGCTAGATTTAGGTGTCCATTAGGAGGGACAATTGGAGAAAAAATATGAGATTTAAATTGATTTTAAGTGGAGCCTGTATTTGAAAAGGATTGTTAACTTCATTGAAGCACATAAGGATGATTTATTCAGGTAAAATGGGTGTGTTCCTTTTTTTAATATACAAAAAGAGTTTGACAAGAGACGAAATTATTTGTTTTGAAGAGGACAAAGTTTTGCATTTCTTGGTACTTGGGGTATTCAATTGTGACATTTTTTTAAAAGCATCCAATTTGAAAAATGTATAATTTCTCAGGGAACCTAGATAGAGAATATTTTGTGGGGCTGCCCATGTGAAGAAAAGTTACAAACTATGACAAGTCCTGCAAAGAATAGATGCAGCACCAAATCAGTTTATTTCAGAATTAAGGAGTATGAACTGGAACATTGTCCCTCTAAATTTGCTTGTGATCTAATGGAGGAATCAAAAGAGCCACACTTGTAATTTTACAAGTCATTACATTTTCTTAGCCCTTTATGCTTTACAAAACACTTGACATATGTTAACTCATCTAATCCTCACAATCACGTTGTGAGATAGATACTGTTATTACCCCCATTTTATTAATGAGGAAACAAACAAAGAAAGGCTTAGTGAATTTCCTAGAATCACATAAGTGCCTCAAGTAGGATTCAAACTCAGGTCTTCTTGATTCAAAGTCTAAGGTGCTATCTATTGCACCACATAGCAACTTAATTATTTGATACGTATATTGATAAAATTAGATGATTTTTGAAAAAAATATTAAAGGTCTAAATGAAAGAGCAAGCACTTGTTCAGTAAACCCCTTTATTATATGCTTATGGATTATCATACACAAATAGCAAAACAGTACAGTGTCTGAGTGTCCAATTTTTTTACAAGTACATGTACAAGAATACAAAAGAATTCTTTTTCATGATGGCCTATTCAAGTGTTTCATTCCATTTAAGTTAATATGGTACTTGAAGTTGAAAAAAGTCTTATTATAACTAGTTTTAACATTTCAGCTTGCAAATTTCAAAGCTGTGTTTTATAAGTGAGCCTTATTGTGTCTCTGTACACATCAGAAAAGTGGCTTGTAATGGGTATGAATCAATTAAGTTACTCAGCACATTAGAGTACATTCATTTTAATCATTCAAAGCCTTTAACCAATGGAATTTCTTTTTAAAAAGAACTCTTGCCATTGTTGTGGTTTCTTTACGGAAAATAAGCAGTATTTTAAGTAATAGGCAGACCACAGACCCTGGATCAGGTTCATTTTGCAGGCAATTCACAGTTTAATTGCAAAAATAAAATAGCAGAATGATTTAAATGCTTTGTGGAGTTGGAAGTGTACTTTGTGAATGGTAGGACTTCTAAAAATCTTTCTTATGATTAGGAGTATTCTCTTAATTTAAGAAGAAACTAACTTGATTTTATAAACTAGCTCATTGATCTTAGGTAAGTTATTTCTCTAGGCCTCAGTTGCTTCATCTGTAAAATGAATAGAGCACTGTTAAGTTTCATCCCTACTGAAATATTCTGTGTCATACTCATTGAAATTAGTGTTACCATTAGGTATGCTTTTTAAATAACAAATTTTTGTGTAAGAGTTTGTATATGTATTAGTGTATTATAAAGAGATTGTGTGTATATGTTGTTTTCTTTTCAAGGAGGAAACAGAGTACTGGCTCTGCTGTTAGAGAATTTGAATTATTATTTTTCCTCCTGCTTCTTGTATGACTTTGGATAAGTCTTTTATCTTTCTTGGGCTTCAGCTTCCTTATTTCCAAAATGAAGTAGTTGTACTAAATGTCCTTTCCACCTCTACTTTTCTTATACTTAGTGATAAAGCAGGGAAAATAGCACAGTTCAGGCTCTGTGTATGTGTGAGTATGTGTGTGTATATATGTGTGTGCACATGCAGATGCATAAGAGGAGGTACAACATGATGCCAATATATCTGACATTGTGGTATAGTCCTTTTTATTCAAAGAGAATGTTCTTGTTGTCATTGTTATACTTGTATGTGGATATATTGTAGAAATTTGATGGGTTAGTATAGCACTTTCCATCCTGGAAAAGCAAGGAAACTGTCCTTGGATAGGATTCTGCAGTCACTGTTTGTTTGAAAAGACTATCATTCTATATTTCTTCCTCTGCAGGAACCATCTGATAAATGACTGATGTCTTCTAGGGCCATCCATGAATGGCTACTAGTTCTCAGTCAGCTCAATCTATGCACAGAGAAGGTAATCTCAGAGAGCATTTGGGAATTTCTCTAGTGGTTGGTAGGATATAATTTGATTTCTACTTCTTCCTTGGAATAAATAGGAATCAGAGCTAGCCTGCTGCTTCTGGAAACTGCCTATATTCTGACCAATTGATGGAACCCAACCCTGCTTATTGCCTTGAATTGTATGGTAGCAGTTTTTTCTTCTATAGTACTTGTGACTGTCTATAAAACAATTGCTACTTAAATATTCTGATACTCCTGAATCCTTTTCAAAAGCCTACCTCATTAAGATAGAGTTATAATGTATAAAACTTTCATACAGGTTGCCTGACATCAAAGAAAAGTGACAATACTCTAGCACTATACATTTTAAGGTTTCTCTGTAAGAAACAGCTTTTTTAAAAAAAATTAAACATTAACATAGCCAAGTTATTTCTAGCAGGGAGAGAGAGGTGTCTAAAATGACATAGTCCCTCATGCCCTCTGACATGACTATGCTCCAAGAAGATTTCAGGTAATAATAAAATGAATATTAAACACAGAAAAAATATTATAATACATTAAAGTATAGTTTGAGGTTAACATTCCAGAGCAGTTAATACTTCCTTCCTTGCTGGACCCATTCCTTTTAAGGATTAAAAAAAGTGTCTTCCTGTGATCAATATCTTAATCTTCAGTGTAAATGAGGACCCAGCCCTGTGGTGAGTCAAGGCACTAATAACTTCATGTGAGTGAAAAGGCAGTCATCATATCTATTTCTGTAAAAAGGGTTATTTTACTTTTAGCCACCCTCTCAAAGGAAAAATCTGAAAAGGGCTAGAGATAGATTGTTTCTTAATATTTCAAATGAAATCATAAAGGTTTTAAATATGCTTTTTTCACTGATGTTATTTTCTGAAGTATGATCAGATTATGGGGGTACTATTTATAGAGAAGTCCTTTTCTATCTCTATCATTTATGTTTCCCTGTCAGATGTTGTCTTACATAAAGTGGTCAGCACCCTGGACAGTGATTGTGGTGCCATGTTGTCTTCTATGGTAACAGCTATTAAGGATTTAGTGGAACCTGATATCTTTTGTATCTTTTAAAAGTTTACTTGCCTTGGGTATGTTACCCAACAGGAAAGTAGGGAGAAAGGAAGAAGGAGGGATGATAGAAAGGAGGATAGATTGGGAGAGGGGTTGTTTGGGAGCAAACACTTTTTGAAAAGGGACAGGGTCAAAGGAGAAAATAAAACAAATGGGGGGTAGGGAGGGTAATATAGGTAGTCTTTCACAACATGACCATTTTGGAAGTGTTTTGTATAACTTCACATGTATAACCTTCTCAGTGTTTGCCTTCTCAATGAGAGTGGGTGGGAAGGGAAGAAGGAAGAGAATTTGGAACTCAAAGTTTTAAAAACAAAAGTTAAAAATTGTTTTTACGTGCAACTAGGAAATAAGATGTACACGCAATGGGGTATAGAAATCTATCTTGCCTTGCAAGAAAGTGAGGGAGAGGGGTATAGGAGTGAGGGTAGGGTGATAGAGGGGAAGGCGGACTGGGGGAAGGGCTAATCAGAATATATGCCATCTTGGAGTGGTAGGGAGGGGAGAGATTGGGAGACAGTTTGGAACTTAGAATCTTGTGGAAATGAATGTTGAAGACTAAAATAAATAAATTAATTTAAAAAGTTCACTTGCCCTCAGGGCCAGAGGGACATTAAGAGGAGGCCCTGAGGTTTAAAGGTAATACTTCTGTATCATCTGTCTTTTCTTAGGAATAGTTTTTCCAGTGTGAGTGTGTCTTTGTGTCTCTGCCCCAGAATACAAACTGACAAGGTTGTTGGGTTTGTCCTTCATTCTTGAAGAGGACCATGGCATGAGGGAGGTGATGGCATGACTTGCTATTGACTTTGACTTGAGTGAGAGAGGACTGTGCAAGGTCACCAGCCTCACTTTCTCCTCCAGAGCCATATGGGTCTAGTGACCAGATATTCATCATGATGACCGGAGATGGCCCAGGATGTAGTGGGAGACCCCATCCTTTTTAGGTTAAGGTCTTTTTCAGGTTCTCACTTTGACTGAGGTAATATCCATTTAGTGAATAAATTCCTTTAAGAAGTGAGTCAAGGGATGACCATTTTAATAAAAAAAATCATACTAGTAGGGGAAGATACTCAGGGTAGCAGGCCAAAAGAGAAACAGTTACTATTGACATTCATTCTGAGCCAGGAGGGCCTCAAAATGGCAGCAGCAGTACTTGGGCAGGGACCTATTTTTGTCCAGTCTCTGAACTCTAGAGTGAAAGGGGTTTAAGCCTTGATCTTCGAGAAAGAGATCTAACCAGTAAACCCCCTGGTTAAGTCGGCAGTTTTCTGCTACCAAAATTTATCTTCCTTTGGAGAGGAGAAGCATAGGCAAAGGGAGAAGCAGAGGCACCAAGCTGAGTTACCCAAATGACTGCATCCCCATTCAGGCAGCTTGGCCTTCTCACAGGTTGTGTTGGTTTTTCATTTTAGAGGAGCACCATAGGTGCCTCTATCCTACCTCAAGCAAAGATGTTATTGTATAGCACTTCTTAATGTTGTGTCTTCATGTGTTCCAGAAAATAAACAGATTCTATAATGCAAAGGTCCCTCAGAAACAGCTTTTGTTGTATCTATAAAGTAGCAATTGTACAGAAATTCTCTCCCAAAATCCTAAAAATATGTAATTTCAGTCAAGTTGTAACATCTTTACCTGATTAGTTATGATAAGCGACATTGATATGGCACTTTACAATTTGCACAGTTCTTAAAATGCTTCTTATTTAATTCCCACAAGTAACATCCCTCCTATGATGGAATGCTATGGATATTAGTGTTTACCTGGACCTGTGATTTCAAAGGGTGCCCCTAATGGTTAAGGGATTTGTCAATGGCCACTTAGTTGATATATATCCAAGGTAGATCTTGAACCCAGAACTTCCTAACTCCAGGGCAAACCTTCCATCATACCACACTGCCTCTCTTTGTTACATTTGTAGAAACAAGCTTAGTTGAAGTAAATGGACCTTGATCTTGGAGCTTGAAAATGTTTAAAGCAGGATATGAATGTAGATTTTCATTATTAAAAGTCCTTATACTCTTTGCGTTCTACAACATTGTCTCTCTTTGGATATAACAAGTTGCTACATGGGGATGATATCTGAGAGGTTTTGATACTTTCATGATCATCTCTCCTCCCCATTCCTCCAACATATTAAACTTCCAAAAATATAGAACTAGGGCAGTATAGATCTAATTAACCATGATTGAATCAAAAATATCTTCCTCAGGGAAAATCAGTACTCTGTGTTCTGGAAGTGTCCCATAATTTCTTAGGAACTCTGATTCCAAGTAGATGCGGGTAACCCTTTCTTCACTTGGATTTGAAATCTAAAGAGTCTCCTCCACAGCAGGCTCTAATTCTAACAACCACCACAGCATTAGCTTATATTTGTATAATGCTTTTCAGTTGAAAACATTTTTGTATATATTACCTCATTTGATCCATACAACAATCCTGTGAGATAAATAAGTGGAGAGCATGATACAATTATTTTTGTTCAGTTATTTCAGTCCCATCTCACTTCATAACTCTATTGGGCTTTTTCTTGGTAAGGATACTAGAGTGGTTTGCCATTTTCTTCTTCAACTCATTTTATAGATGAGGAAGCTGAGGCAAATAAGTTAAATGATTTGCTCAGGGTCACATAGCTAGTAAGTGTCTGAGACCAGATTTGAACTCAGGAAGCTGAGTCTTCTTGACTCCAAGTCCAGCATTCCATCCACAGTGCAACCTAGCTGCTCAGGATACATTTATCCCAATTCCATGATGATGAAAGTGATAGTCAGACAGGTTTAAATGATTTGCTTGTGGCATAGAGCTAGTAAGTAGAAGAACTGCAACTAAAAACTAGAACTCTTCCTGACTCCAATGCTTTTTCTCCTATGCTAGAGTTCCTCTTTCTACCTCTATTAGTCCATCAGAAAGAAAGCCATCATCCTCTTATAAAAAATTGAGAAATTTATTGAACTTTTGCATCATTACCTTTCTCTGCAACTGTCTACCCTTCACGGAAAAGAGAATTTTCCCTGAGCAAAGCTATTTGCCTTCCTTTGTGTTTCTAACACTTCGCACACTGGCACAGAGTGAGTGCTTAATACATTTTTCTTGACTATTGACTTCTTTATTGCATTATTATACTAGTTGATCTGTAGTATTACATCATCATTATAACATCATAACATACCCCATTTCAGTCAAAATTCTATGGGCATATTTGTATATCTATAACTAAAAGTTTCATTTTGTTAGACATTGTTTTTCTCCATTTAGTAAGGGTTTGAAATAGAAATTGACAGCTCAGCTAACTGGTAATTAGCATAGCAGTGAACCAAATTTGTTCAGCAGTCCACGACTTCCAACTTCATGGATACTTACCTTATTCACTTCTGAAACAGCCATCTGTGTTATTTCAGCTGGTGGGAAAATATATGCCTTTGTAAACCAATAGAAAATTTTTAAATGCTGAAAGTAGGTTATACATCTTTGCATATCTCAGAAAGCACCTTTCAGCTTCCCCTGTATTGTAGAATATAATTCACTGTTCACCATGAAGCAGGCATAGTTGCTATATGCTTTAGGTTGTTGATATCTGAAAACAAGCCTGTGGAAGAATGCTGAGACTGCATTACCCTTTGTTAGTAAAGGGTTACCTGCCCAAACAGGGAAGTTTATGTTTGCCTTATTTCAGCCTACAAAACAATGTCAGAATTCCATACCTTAAAATATAAGATCCTCCTCAGTCTTGTTCCAGCCTCTTTTTCAGTTTTATCTCATGCTATTCCCTTTCACACACCCCTGCTCTGTTCAAATTGCACTGATCACTATACCTAAAGTATATTGTGTAACTTTCTGGACTTAGGGATTTTTCTCTTTCTTTTTCTTTTTTCTGAAATGACCTTCCTTCCTCCTTTAACTCTTCCCATTGAAATACATTTTGTAAGTTTTTTTTAAACTCTATGTATGTATGTGTGTGTGTATGTATGTATGTGTGTGTATGTGAGAGAGAGAGAGAGAGAGAGAGAGAGAGAGAGAGAGAGAGAGAGAGAGAGAGAGGAGAGATTGTCTTTGGGGATCTAGTAAAGACTAGAGACTTCTTGTCATTTTTAAAAATTATTTTATTTATTTCCAGTGTTCTACAATCACTTCCATATATCTTAGATTTTTTTCTTTTCCCTCCCGCTTCTTCCCCCATCCCTCCTGCACTCCCTCCCTGAGATGGTGTGCAATCTTATATAGGTCCTACACATACATTCCTATTACATATATTTTCACCTTAGTCATGTTGAATAGGAGAATTCAAATGAATGGGAGAAACCATAAAACAAAACAAAACATAATACAAAAGAAAATAGTCTGCTCCATTCTGTGATTCAATTCCATAGTTCTTTCTTTGGATGTGGAAGGCATTTTGCCTCAAAAGTCCATTGGGAATTTTTTAGGCCCTTACATTGCTATGAAGGACTAAGTCTACCAGAAAACTTCCTTGCACACTGTGGTGGTTGCTGTGTATAAAATTCTCCTGGTTTTGCTCCTTTCACTCAGCATCAGTTCATATAAGTCTTTCCAGGCCTCTCTGAAGTCTTCCTGTTCATCATTTTTATCACGATAGGATAAGCAGTGACCAAGATTTTTGAGATTGAACTAGGAGGACAAATATATTATTTAGTCATTAAATAAAGCCTATTCTTTTGGTGTTTTTTAGTATTTAAGTAGTAGCAGTACAAACTGTCAGAATTATAGTCACCACACTGATTTTGGATTAAAACTATTTTGTTGGGCTTAGTATTCCTCAGAAGGGATATGATTAAAGTAACCAAATAAACATACCACTTGGATTTTCCTAAGCAGTCCTGATTTCAAGAAATGCAAGTGTCCAATTTATAAGATTTTTGAAAGAGAAGATCCTTTGTGATGATGTTGTTTGGTTCAGTCACTGAAGCAATGACTCATGATCTGGTGGTTATTGAATTGATGACATTGTCCTCATTCTGACTGACTCCTCTAGGGAAATGCTTGTGTGTGTGGTAAGGTGTTTGAAACCAGAAATGCATGAGGATGATTAATTCAAAGGAAATATATTCACCTAGTGACACAAATCTATGTAAACTCTACTCCCCACCTGCAACAAGGACAAAATCCAAGAATAAGATCCTTTTGTATCAACAGCCTTTATTCTCTGCCATTGAGTCATATTCTCCTACATTGACTGGACCTGTAGGTAATCAACTGACTTCTATAGCCTAACAGGTTTAGCAATGTCTTCAATCTTGATGGGAAGAAGGGACTAGACTTTTTCAATGCCTTGGTCACAATTGCCAAAGATAACAAAGGTACTGATTCAGTCAGTCATTTAATCAACATTCATTAAGTGACTACTATGTGCCAGGCACTGTGTTAAGTTCTGGGAATACAAAAAAGGCAAAAGACAATCTCTTCTCTCAACAAGAGCACAATCTAGTAGGGCAAAAACATGTATATGTATGTGTGTATAAACACACACAAGTCCTATATAGAATAAAGAGGAAAGAATTAAAAGAAGGAAGATGCTAGAATTAAGAGGAGTTAGAAAGGCTTCTATAGAAAGGATATTATTTGAGATTTAAAGGAAGTCAGAAAAGACAGCAGGCAGAGATGAAGAGAGAACAATCCAGGCATGAAGGACAGTCAGAGAAAATGCCCAAATCTGAGAGATGAAATATCTTGTTTGTGGAGGAGCCAGAAGGCTAGTGTCACTGAATCAAAGAGTATGTGAATAGGGAGTAAGATGTAAGAAGACTGGAAATTAGGTGAGAGCCAAGTTATGATTGTCAGAGGATTTCATATTTGATACTGGATGCAATAGGAAATCTTTGGGATTTATAGAGTGGGAGAGTAATGGGGTCAGATCTGCGTTTCAGGAAGATCACTTTAATAGCTGAATAGAGGGTAGACTTGATAGGAAGAGACTTGAGACTGGCAAACCTGACAGAAAGCTATTCTAATAGCCTAGGCATGAGGCAGGGAGGCCTAAGTCAGAGTGGTGGCAGTGCCAGAAAAGAGAATGGGTTATATTGGAGAGATATTGCAAAGGTGAAATCAATCTACCCTGGCAACTGATTAGAAATGGAAGATGATGGGTAATGAGGACTTGAGGATGACACTTAGGTTTTGAGCTTGAGAAGCTGGTGCTGCCTTCAGAACAATAGGACATTTTGGAGCATGGGAGCATCTAGAGAGAATGATAATAAGATCAGTTCTGATAATTAGTTCAATTTTGGACACGGTTGAGTCCCCGAGGGATAAAAGAGATGCTGCTTCGCTAATTTAATAATCACCTACAGAAAACAGGGCTGAGAAGGACTTAAGCTAATTCAGGCCCTAGTTGCTGAAGGAGAGATCAATAATGAAAAGATTAGCAATATAGTACCATAAAATCACAGATCTAGAGATTGTAGGGACCTCGGAGGACATAGAATGCATGTCCTTTATTTTAAACGTTTAGAAACTGAGGCTCAGGTCTTGCTGGGAGTCACACTAGTGATTTTGAGGTAGGATCTGAACCCAAGTCCTCTGATTCTAAATATAGCCTGTGGAAAAGGCACTTGTTTGAGTCAGAGGACCAGGGTCACTTTCATGAACCTCACTTTCCTTATCTACAAAATTGAAATAGTTGGATTAAATGGCCTCTAAGTTCCCTTCCAGTTCAAAATCTGTGATCCAGTGATGAAAGAACAGGGCTTGCGAAGTTCAGTCACTCTGGTCATAGTGTTTCCTACAAAGGTTGGCTGCTGGACATATGCTGGTCACACACCTAATACATCCCTGCCCCTACCTCTCAGAATGATAAATTGCAATTGCTTTTATAGGCACTAAAAGACATTTGGTGCTGTTGCCTTGTTGTTTTTCAGTTGTTTCATTCATGTCTGACTCTCTGTGACCCCGTTAGGGATTTTCTTGGCAAAGAAACTGGAGTGGTTTGTCATTTTCTTCCCCAGCCCATTTTACAAATGAGGCAACTGAGGTAAATAGGGATAAGTGACTGGACAAGGTCCACAGAATTTACAAGTGTCTGAAGCAAGATTTGAACTTGGGTTTTCCTTACCCCAAGCCTGATGTTCTATCTACTGTGCCATTTAGCTGCCCATAAAAGCTCTTAGGAGTCCTCACTTGTAAAGGGGTTCTGAAACCAAAAAGTTTAAGAACCACTGATCTATTGTTATTTTTGCTTTTTACTTGACATGGTTAGCTTTTCTAATACATTAATTTCGAGAGTCCTTCATTATTCAAGAAGAAATAAAAAAATGATCCACTCTGAAAACATGTTCCTAGTACTGGCACTGATTCACTTACTGAGATCATGGAAAGTTCATTTGAAGTAGAAATTTAAGGAGCAGCTAGGTGGTACAATGGATAGAGCACTGGCCTCGGAGTCAGGAAGATTTGAGTTCAAATTTGGCTTCGGACAATTGATACTTACTGGGCAAGTCACTTAACCCTGATTGCCTCACCAAAAAAATAAAAGAAATTTGAGCTAGCCTTTTTGAACAGGGACGGACTTTATGAATGATCATACACTTCATATGTTAATGGAGTTTGTATCTGGAAAGGAGCAGATAAGGACTATTTTACAAATAAAGGAGTCAAAGTCCAAGGGGTCTAACTTACTTGATGTAGATTATAGTAGTTAGTAAATGTCCAAGTCAAGACTTGAACTTAAGTTGTCATGTGATGTACTATATCATGCTGCTTTTTAAATTTTACTTCAGTTTCCCCTTCTGCTAAATTATTTCTGTACATTCTTACCCACTTTCCATGTTTCTCACAAGATATTTGTAGTTAGTACCACCAGTAAGACACTCACTTTAAACACTTGGTTAAAGGATTTGATACATGTAATTTACTACTGATAATTCCCAATCCTGATTCTGTGTGTTTCTCTTGGCTAGTAGCTTAGGAAGGGTAAGTGCTCCAGGGGGGTAAAAAGGAAACTGATTTATTTCCACGGAGCTGAATTACCTGCACCCTGGAGTGGGTTATAGCTAAAATATATCTTTCATTTAAAAAAAAATAAAATGCCAGTTTCTTTAGGACATTTTTTTATTGCTACGATGAGAATTCCTTCAAAGAAGCTAAATTTTAAGATAAAGAGGAAAAAGATTCTCTGTTCATCCACAGTTTTACAAAAAGCTATCCATTTCTTGGTTTAGGAGAGGAGAATTAGATTAGTTAATTGACATATTTATGGAAAATCTAGTATAGTTTAAGGACTGGTATTAGTATCCTTATTGTTACAGTCAGTAAAATGTGGAGCATAATTTTTCCTTGCTTTATTTTCACTGTCAGACTTAGCTCTACCCACTTTTTTGCCCTAATATCCCTAAATTGACTAAATATTTTCCTCCCCACATGCCTCTCTTTTCCAAATTTCCACATGCTACTCATTTCCTACAGGGTGAAGTCCCAGTTCCTTATGCTGTTAAAATACCATTCAGAGCTGACCTTAATCTATTTCACTACTGACTTATTTTTTAGGTAATATAGCTTCATTTGGGGTTTTCTTTTTTTTATGGATTGTGTGCTTTTCAACTTCAGTATCTTTGCTCCTATTCCGTTGTTAATCTCCTACCCCTATACACACACAATGCCTCCAACAAACTTGTGTGTATCCTGCACATTCTTCAAGGTCCATCTTCCAGGCATTCTCCTCAAAATCTTTCTGCTGACTGAATCTGAAAAATACAATTTTCCTCTGAACTCATCATTTAATCAAGAAATATTTAATAAGTAGCTATGATGGTGAGGTTGGCATTAATTACCTATACAGCTTATTTAATACTGATAGAATCATAGGTGAAGAGAATTTTAAAGTTAAAAAGAAACTTAGAGATCACTTAGGCCAATCTTTTTGAGGTTTGGACTAAACAAGGGTTAGGGAACCTGTGGCCTCGAGACCACCTGTGGTCCTCCAGTTCCTCAAGCAAGGACCTTTGAATGAATCCAAACTTCACACAGTAAATCCCCTTAATAAAAGGATTTGTCCTGTAAAACTTGGACTTAGTCAAAAGACCGCACCTGAGGACCTAGAAGGTCACATGTTCCCCACCCCTGGACTAAACCATAGTAGAAAAAAGAAGGGTTGTTATTTATTCAAGGATATATAGTTGGTTGATGGCAGAACTAGCATTAGATCCCACATCTCTTGACTTCAAGTTCATGATCTTTTCATATCAATATCAGTAGTTTATCGTATACTATCTGGAATTATTAGTAGTTTTTCTTGCATTTATACCTTATCTCTTCAACTAAATTGCAAACTTCTTGAGGACAGTGGCTATCTAATGTAGTACTCATGATGATAATCCTAAGCATTTATATAGAGCCTCCTACATGCTAAGCACTTTGCAATATTATCTCATTTATCCTTGCAACAACCCTGGGAGATAGGTCCTGATCTATTTTTATATCACCCAGTTCACTTGTCAACATACAGCCAATATGCGTAGACCAGTATCTAGTCAGGGCTTCTTAAACTTTTTGCTACTCACAACCCCTTTTAGAGTTTTGGCAACTTTCTTTCGTGTTTTGTGGCCTGAGGGCATGCACAGTGCAAAGTGTGCATGCTGTGTGTTCAGAACCAAGGATGCAGTGAAGTTGTGCAATGCAAGCCTTGCCAGAAACACCACGGATTCATTATGCATTTGATTTCTAATTAATTTTTGGTTGTTGCACATTCAGAAACCTTTTACTGTTGCCAATTTTTTTTTTGCCACACCATGGGGATGCAGCCCACAGTTTAAGAAGTGCTGTAAGCTTAATAGGCATTTATTGACTGATTTTTGTCAATAATATCTTCATTTTCCCAGTTGTACGGGCTCAAAAATCATGTAGCTCTCTCTGATGTTCCATCTCTCATGCTCTGAATATTTAATCAGTATTTTCTCACAGTTCTTTCTTTGCAATGAGATTAAGATCAGTCTTTTCTGCTCTGGTCTCTTTTGCCATCATTCAAGTCCATGACTCTCCCTGCTTCCCACATATACCTGTTATTCTTAACCAGTATTAGAATTCCAAAAATCACAGACTGGCAGAGGTAAGGAGGATTTTAGAGGCTAACTGTCAAACTCTTCATTAGAAGGAACAAAGGAGCTGTTTCAAGAATAGAGAGAAAACTGAAGAGGGACTACATTTAGATTCTCATGGTGATCTTGTGTGTGTGCGCGTGTGTGTGTGTTTGTGTATGTGCTAAAAATAGGCAAAAATTGATTTACTATTAAAAATATTCAACCATATTAAAAATCAATAAATTACTGATTTGAATGGTCCGAAGTAGACAGAGAAAATGGTGGAATTATTTGTTATGTAAATCTCATAAGTAATGGAAGCTGAAGGATCTCACATCTAAATTACATGCTAAACAGATTAATTTCTCCTTCATAGTCTGAATTGCATATCACAATTGTTATTTTTAGTTAATTTTCTTAATTTAATTCTTGGTATTCGTTTATTACTCTATAAAATGAAAAAAGTATATATTGTTCTTTTTTACACAATGAAACTTTTTTTAAAGTTGACTTATTTAAGAACCATTAAATTACAAGTTTGAAAAATTAATGAAATTTAAAAAACAAGAATACTAAATTATGGCCTCCCTTCATGAAGATTAGGAAGGAATTATGGAAAACAATGATTATTTCCAGTCTTTTGAGGAAGAATAATACAAATTATTTTATCCCTACTTTTCTTTTAAACATTCACTCAAAACATTTTCTCTGTATTTAAAAAAAACAAATACCTTCCCTTGAACCTACTATCTTTTCATGCTACAGGCCTCTATTTCTCTTCCCTTCTTTGAAAAACTAGGAAAAGCTATTTATGTTCTTTGTTTTCTCAACTTCTGATCCTCAACACCTGGAAATTTGGTTTTGATCCCTACCGTCTTACTATACACATACATACACACACACACACACACGAATTAATATGTGTATTTATATATGCATAAATAAACATAAACATGTATAATAGATGCTTATGTGGCATATTTTATATGGATCTACCTATACATAACATGCCTTAACTCTACAGACATATCTCTGCATCTGGATCTGTATATATGTATTCCTATAGAGATACTTAAATAGATGGATAGATGGCTCAATATTTGAACCAGGCATGTAATTTCAAAGTTATGCACAGCTCTGATTAAGTAACTTTCTCTTGCAATGAAGATTGGCACCTTTTCTTCATCTTATAGTTTTTCAAAGTTATACCTTGTTTGGACCATTGAGACGCTAATTTAGTCATTCAATAATCATTTGGTAAGTACTTTCTATGTATTAGGCGCTGTGTTAAGCACTGGAGATTCAAAAGAAAGCAAATAACAGTCATTGTCCTCAAGTAGCATACATTGTAATGGAGGAGACAATAGAAGTTTAAATGACTTGGCTAGTATTGACTGTCAGAGGCAAGACATATCCAGACATTCTTGACTGATGCTGTGTTCTCTATCCACCCTGGCAGGGTCTGTCTATTTTTAATGTCTCTGCACCACGATGTCAGTAAAGCCTAGTACAATCATTTTTAATGGAAATCTTTGGTAAAAAATAAATCTTATTTTATCATCCAGAGAAATGTGTTTTAAGATGTCACTGGGTATAATAGTTGCCTTGCTTTAAAGTGTAGGAATGATTAGAGCCATAACTCTATAAGCCTAGTGTTCTATCACTGTCTGTGTGTTCTCCCCTTGTGCCTTTTGATTTATATCAGCCAAGTTAACCAACAACACACAAAGTTTCTTATTGTTGCCAGCTGTATAGCATCAATAGAGCTGTAGGGAAACTGAGATGTTTCTGGAATAATAAACCATGTTAGATAAAATCAGCTTATCTAAAAATTATTTCTGATAAGATATGAAGCAGAAAAAGATAAACTTGTGTTTAGAAGGCATGTGAATTACATTAGACAATTGGTTGAATATTTGAGTCCAAGTCTAAAATAAACTTTCTTTTCATCTTTGACAAGGAAGTTTGAACCCCAGAATTTCAGAATTGGAAGGGAATTTAGAAGTTGGCTAGTCTAAGAATTACCTGAACAGAAATTCCTATAATGCCATACGAGACAAGTGGTTATATGACTTTTTATTGGAAATAATCATTAAGGGAGAACAATTTGTTTCCCAAGGTTGGGTGGGAGGGAAAAGGAACCTTCCATTTTTGGATAATTCCAAGTCTTAGGGATGATTAATTTGCCTCTTAGAAACTTTCACTCATTGTTCTAATTATCAAGAATGTTTTTATTTTTATGGGGCCTAAATTTACTCTGAAATCTCTATTCATTGTTCATGCTTCTGACTTTGAAGGCAGGACAGATACTCTAATTCTTCTTCCATCCAGGGCTTCCAGTACCTGAAGGAAGGTTTAAGGTTCCCCAAGTCTTCTTTCTTCTGTCCTAACCCTCCCAGTCTCTTTTAGCTTATCTTCATCATGTGCTGAACTCAACACTCTTCATCACCCTGCTTGCCCTCCTCAATATATTCTCATGTTCATCAATATGTTTCATAAAACATCTTAACTTATATTTAACTCATTGCTCTTCATATAGCTTGAGTAGTGGCAAAACTACTATTGTACATCATGCTTTATTAAATGCAGCCTAAGATTGAAATATCTTTTTTTAACTGCCATGTCATCTATTGATTGGTATTAAGTTGCAATCCATAAAAACCCTTAAGATATTTATTTTTTCAAATTAATTGTGGTCTGGTTCCTACCTATCTCCTCCCCATCTTACACGTATGAACTTTAATTTGGAAACTTTATGAGACTTTACATGAATCCCTATTTTATTTCATTTTAGTACTTGGGGCCCTTTTTACATGTTGGTTCTCAGAAAAGCTATCCCAGGTTTGGGATACTCTGTACATCAGCTTCTACTTAAAAACATAGCTCATGAGCCCCTATCAATGTATTTCCTTTTACCTGCCAAGTAGAAAGCACATTATTCTGAAGTAAAACATATTTAACCAAAAAACATAGGAAATGAAGTAGGTTACACTATTCTATAGGTTGCACTATTCTATTGGTTACTACACTACCAGTGAGAATAAGAACACATGCATAGAAGATGTACATCCCAGAACACACATGGAGGGGAAATGAAGGGAATGTATATGTCCAGAATATATGTGTATGTATAGATGAAAACACATACATGTGTACAAACACACACAATATATTGGGTTGTCTGACGAACACAGCCCCTACCTTTATACTTTGGGAGTTGGATGTTGTTCTCTCAAACATTCTTCATCAACCTCGGCAACTCTCATTATATGTCAAATATTATATGTCCAGAGACCCTACCCACTCCTAATAGGGATGATGGTCAATACAACTTTGGGCTGATCCTGAAGCAGAGTTCACTTGGTTGATGATTGGAAGGTGAAATAATGAACCAAGCCTCCAACTCATGCTTTATTCCAAATGACCACCATTCACTGACTCTGAAAAAAAGACCATTGGCTAAGAGGACCAGTGAACAGACAGTTTGATCATTTTACTAATTTCCTTGTGCATACGCCAGTTTCTGCTTTTCATCTCTTAGACAAGGAAAGATAATCACAATCTGACTCCCTCAAAGAGATTCTTATCATCATAGCCACCTCAATTAGTACTATATAAACACATGCACAAATATATATATTTTTATATATATACATATATATGCATGTACATGCATGCATGCATGCATACACACACACATATATAAAATCTTTCCTACCTGTCCCCATCTCAACACATGGGAGCATAGGAAGAGAAGGCATACTTCTTTCTCCTTGCTCTCAAACTCCTGCTGTTTCAATACCATTTAGCAATCACTCCTTTGAGGTTCCTTCTATTCAGATATATCACCCCATCCATTTCTTGATGACTGTTATGTATTGGTCATTATGTAATTTTCTATCCCTCTTGATAATTTTAGAACCTAAATCAGCCTTCCATTTAACCCAAACTCCTATCTTTACACTTAGGTAATTCAGCTTATGTGTTATTCACTCCAATGCCCTCATTTTCTTGTTTACCACTTTCTCAAATCCCATAATTTATACCTTTACTTTACCTCTGTCACACATAAAAATCATGACCTAGGAGTCATCCTTAACTCTTCACTTTCTTTGATTACTCTTCCCTACTCGGTTGGAAGTCTTAAAGTTCCTATATTCACAATATCTTTCACATCTCCCTCCTTCTCTTCATTCATCCCACAGCAAGTCAGTCAGTAAGCATTTATTAAGTACCTACTATATTTAGGAACAGTGTTACTGTTTAGTCCCTTCTTACCTCTGGCTTGGAATACCATGATAGTTTCCTCCTCCCTGTTTCACTATCTTTCTAATTTATCTTCCATGTAATTGTGAAAGTGACACTCATAAAACATATAATTTGGCGCTGGTGTTTCAGTGGTTCCCTATTGCCTCTAGGACAAAGTATCATTCCTCTTTCTAGCATCGAAAACTCTTCATAGTCTAGATAAAGTTGTCTTTCTGGATTGATTTTACATTATCCTCTTATATAATCTATGCTCCAACATAGCCTGCTTAATGGCTTTCCCATGGGCCTCCCAAAATACTCCATTTCCTGCCTTCATGTCTTTGCTCAGGATTGCCCTAACTAACTGAAATACTCTTGATCTTCACCTCTGCTTCTTGGAGCTATCTCCCTTCAAGGCTTATCTTAACTTTTATTTTTTATAAGAAACCTTTACTAATTTCTCCATTTGTTAGTACTACCATCATAACATTCATTTCTTATTTATTTTTTCAGTATCTAGTACACAGAAGGCATTTAATAAATGTTTATTGAAGGGAACTGGGTCAGTAAAGTTGATATCAGAGAGTATTCAGTATACAGAGAGTACTCCAGTTTGACTGGAAGATAAAGTACATGGAAGAAAGTTACACCCTTCCCATGAGAGCTAATTGTGGAGCTTGTATTGAGTATAACCACACCTACCTTCACTAATATAGCTCAATACTCCACTCGAATCCATCCTGCATCTGTTGAAGTTCTAATTTTCAAAGCCAGGCATCAGCCCCTCTGAGTAATTATAACCTAATCATGAAAACAGCAGATGCATAAGCACCAACAGGAAAAATCTCCTCCCCATCCCACTACCTTGGCATTCTCATCAAGAAAAGTAATATACTGAGAGAATGCATGATCAAAAAAATATGGACACTATCAGGCTAAATGATAATACAGATATAAGTAGATTTGGATCATCGACCAACTGGGGTCAAAGAATATTCCTTAGTGACTCAGTGCCAACTTGTAAGAAAATCTGTAGTAGTGGAAGCCTGAGGACCTGCCCAAGGTACTGTGCTATTGAACATTCTTGGTAGTGATTCATATAAAGGTATGGATGTCATATTTATCATAGTTCCAGTCTGCACATTAAGGAGAAAAAGCTAACAATCTGAATGGCAAAGTTAATATGGAAAAGAATTTTTACAAACTAGAAATTGGACCTAGTTGATTTTATTTGTTTGTTTTGGGATCTCTGAATTCCTCAGAGTGGGTTTTGAGTAGCATGCAAACACTCTTCATGAGTGTAGATAAATAACTTATTTAACATAAAGAGATTCTTGAAGTCCTGAGAGGCCCAGTGTTTTGGTTATGATCACAGCTAGTACACATTAAATGTCAGAGGCAGAACCTGAGCCAGCTTCCCTGGCCCCAAATTAAGTCCCCTACTTACCATAATAAGAATAAATCTATAAAATGAAATTTATTTTAGTTTCATTCTTTCCCAAAAATCATCTTCACAAGTACAAGAAGACTAGGTGGAGAGAGAGGGGGAGGGAGAGAAAAAGGTATATGGTTAGTTAACAATTTATCTGACAAAGGTCTGAGGGTCTGATGATGGATTGAAACTCAATTTGAAACAACAGTGGGATGTGGCAAAGAAAAAATGATACTCAATTTTAGGCTATATTGAAAGAGGTAGAGGGCACAGGACTAGGGATGTGGTAATTCTACTATATTCTTCCCTGGTGACTTAATACAAACTTGAGGAAGTTCAGAATACTAAAGTCCTGTATGAGGAAAGGCAACAGTCTCCCTTTCCTGCCACTTCTATTGCCAGGAGGAAAAGCTTGAGGTAGCAATTTAAGAAAGAGCCCTGTCATAATCCTGGCATCTAGGAAAAAGAGAGGGGGTGAAACATGCCTATGGTTCAGCCCTTGTGCTCTGTATTTTCTGAGTCAACTCTGATTGCCAAATCACTAGCCATAGCCTTGTACAATGACTTAGGCTTCTAAGAAGAAAACTAGCATAGATGGAAAGCCCAGTGCTGTCCTTCTTCCCACCCCTGCCCCAGATGAACCCAAATTTCTCACAGCACAAGACAAAATGAGACAGAGAAAATTCAGCAAGCAAGTTTAAATGAGAGAAGATACTCACATAGGTTAGGGTGGTCAGGAAGAGCTGACATACATGGACAAGTCTGCTGTTGTCCCGATTGTAGCTAGGCACCTAGTGTGGTAACAGTATGGTGTTTTATATTCTTATCTAAGTCAAACAGATCCAAGTATTTGTGGGTCCATATTTGTGGGTATGGGCAAGGGGGCTCAGACTTGGGATGCAGGTCAAGGTTTATGCAACCAACCTAGATAACTTCAGGACTGTTGCTGACATGCTGGAGGAAGTATGGGGGAAATTGATGACCTGTTGATATTCAAACTCTAGCCAGATCAGGAGAAAAAGGGATTTGGCATCACTAGTGTGGTCATATATTTGAAAAAATAAATATCTTAAGGGTTTTTATGGATTGAGAGGATGATTTAAACTTCCAAGGGGTTTCTTCATTTAGTGGGGTGGGGAGGTTGCTCTATTCTTACATCTCAGACCACATCTATTATAATATCTTCAATTTTCATTGACATGATTTTGAAGGACATTGATAAGTTTGAGAATTGTTGAGGGGGCAAGCAGAATGGTGAATGATATAATGATGAGCAGTTGAAGGAAGTTGGGATTATTAGTCAGGATGCAATAAAAGAATGACAGTTGCCTTCAAATATTTGAAAAATTGTCAAGTGAAAGAGAAATAATACTTTACCACTTTGTCTCAGAGATCAGAAGCAAGAGAAAAGTGTGGCTGTTTGAGAGATGTAGATTTAGACTTGAGATAAAGAAAATATTTCTAACCCTTAGAACTGTCCAAAGGAAAAAATAGTGTTCTGTATTGGATAGGACACAGATTTTGCCTCTACCACACTTTACTTATGTGACTTAAGATGCTGTAGCCTAACTTCTCTGGGTCTTAATTTCATCTTCTAGAATATTTAGGATTTAACTCTACCTCTTAGATGCTTTCCAGTCCTAAATCTATGATCCCATAAAACTGAAATGGCCTGGGAAAATAGAGAATTCCCCTTTAGTATAAGTCTATGGACAAGAGAGAATTAGAGAGAATTTATATTAGAGAGAAGATAGTAGCTCAGATATGAGTTGGTCTATATGACTTCTGAGGTTGAGTTTTGAAATTAACTTTGTAAAAGATGCCTGTTGTTCATTCATATAATGAATCTAGAAACATTCAAGTGTCAAGAAATTTATAATTTCATCATAGACTTACTGTACGTTCTTAGAAACATTGAAAATATGATGATTGTGAACTGGTGAACTGGTATTCACCACAATAATGAATTAATGAAGTTGCATTCTCAGGATCAGTTTACCCAGTTTGAAAGAAATGTTCATGGGGCAGCTAAGAGCTCCCTGTGTCTCTTCTGCTGCTTATAAGAGGGTCATGATTGCCTGTTCAATTTAATTCTAAAACTTGTAAGTTTCCCTTCTGTTTCAGTTTTTAGGATGAAATTGATTAATAGAGGCATATAATGTATTTGAAGCAGAAGAGGCAATAATTTGATTGTTCCCTATGCTAGCACCAAAAACTATCAGTAGATGGTTTGGAGAACTAAACCTCAAGTCCATACAAGAAAAATACCTTTTATACAGTAAGGTGCTCAGAAATGAAAGGGCATCAAGAGATAGTGGATCACCATATGTTACTGATACTGTAGAAAGGATTTTGGGTCAGGTATGAGTTGGAGTATATGAAGTCCTTTCTTATTCTTATATTTATGACCATGTGATTAAGACAAGTGACAAATAAGGAAAGATCAACAATCCAACTCAGATTTCCAGACATGGGAGATTACAGAATGGTGGGATGACTGACAGAAATAGAACAATCAGAAGAAAATATATGCTTAGAGTAAACAATGCAAAAACTATGTTTTAAATTTGAATTAATGGTGAGACATTCAAGTGGAGAATCCTTGTAGAAAACTGGAGATGCTAGTGTTAATGACAGAAGAGTGGTCAGGATAAAGTGTACACTTGCTGGTTGTTGTTTTTTTTTCTTTTTTCTTTTCCCCATACAGGTGGAAGCTGAAAGCATGAGAGTGGAGGAGATTTCTAGGGAATAGTTAGTCCAGCTGAATAAACAGTGAAGCATATTCAAAACCAACGGAGATAAATATAGCTAGTGGAGGACATGACTAATAGTCTCAAATATACAGAGATAAGGATAGAGACAGGCAGAGACACAGAAACAGAGAAAGGAGGGGGAGGAAAGAAGAGGGGCAAAGGGAGAGAGAGGAGAGGGGAAGGAGAGGGACGAAGGAGTAGAGTGGTAGTCAAGGAAAGTGGGGAGGAAAGAAAGAGGGAGGGAGGGAGGTTGGAAGAGAAGAGAATAATGAAGAATGAAAGGAGGAAAAAAGGAGGAAAGAGGAAGGTGTGTTTGGTGATCTACATGATGTATAGGTGATTTCAAGGAAAGAATGAATGTGTGATAATTTTGTCCAGTGTTTCAAAGGATTTCTAAATGAAGGAAAAAGAAGAGAGATGGATGAAGCGGAAAAAGAGATGTAAAACTAGGGGGCTTTATTCTAATCTCTTCTATATAACTTTGTTTTGTTTGACTTTTTAAAAAACCTGAAAATTACCTGTAGTGTATATTATTTGGAAATTCATTTTTAATTTATTGTGATAAGTTGGTTTTAAAAGAACATTTGGATGGAAATATATTTTATGTTACATTTACTGTTATATTCAGGCACACCACAGCATAATAGTATTTTGATGTTTAAATTTTGATAAAGAAAGCCACAGGAGCAAAAGCTAAATTAAAGTTAAATTAAATGTTTTTTTTTATGTGAAAGAGATAACATACTGATACAACATAAGCCTGTTGAAAGAGGTAACTGAAAACTAATTCACTAAGTTTGGAGAATTGAATCTTCAATACTCCAGGTAAAATTAATACTACTCAGTCACTGGAAATTGGATTATTCTTGAAATAGTGTTTAAGTCATGGCAAGATGGTCTCCTATTTACAAATGTAATTTAGTCTCATGAGAAAGTAATCTTGTTAAAATATTGTCAGGTTAATTGAAATTGATTTGTGTTTACTAAACATAGTGAATACTAATCAAATATTAAGCACAGTCACTATGGAGGTATAGTTAAGTCTTTGATAGATTACGGTGCCTGTTGCAAGGAATGAGTCATTATATTTTTTTCCAGGGGTCAACACTTAATTCTAGTCTTTCCCCCTAAAAAAACAATAGAAAGGAAATAAGGGCAAATCATATGCAATGCCTTTTGTGAAATGCTGTGATTTGTAATATCTGAGACAGTAGAAATTTTGAGAGCTAATTTATGTTTTTATTTTCATTGCTTACAAACAACACATTTGCTTTTCCATCTGTTTAATTCCATTCCAGGTTTGCTGTTCTCTACCACTCATGGCAACGTTGGGCTCCACATTAAAAAGGAGCCGTAATAGCTTTTATATGAAACAAACATTGCTGTGCAATTTTTAAAAAAGCAGGTCGAATACAAAGCCGAGTAGCTCATATGCACTGGCATGGTGAATATGCCAGCATCCAAAGGCAATGTATGATCAGCCCTTTGTGGTCCCTGATGGTGTACATGAACTACTCATACATAGTTTAAAGAAATATTTCTCCAAATACCGAAACAAGTTCCATATAACCATTTATTCGGGAGACTATTTTACAGTTGTTCGTTAACCTGCTCCGTCATGCCTGGCAATATTCATTAGCAGATTTCTCTCTTTATGAGTAATATTTTATGGAAATGATTATAGAAGCTACCAGATGTAACCAATGCAATGAATTAGAACCAAAAGTTCTGCTTTTTACAGATGGTTCCATTGGACATGTTTTCCTCCTTTAACATTCAGTTTTCTTTCAACAGAAAACTTTTCTTTACTGACTATGGTAATGTTGCCAAAGTGGAGAGATGTGACATGGATGGGATGAACAGAACAAGGATAGTTGATTCAAAGACGGAGCAGCCAGCTGCCCTGGCACTGGACCTGGTCAGCAGATTGGTTTACTGGGTAGATCTTTATTTGGACTATGTTGAAGTGGTGGACTACCAAGGGAGAAACAGACATACTATAATCCAAGGCATACAAGTAAGTCTACTATTTATTGGAGAATGTCATGGGACCAATCAAATGGAATGGTATCATTATATAACTGACCAACATGTGTAATGATGCAAATTTCTTCCTTGGTCAAGTAGAAGTGGGTGATAAAAATTCCTGGTACATTTTACTGTTGAAGAGAATTTTCATTTTTATATTGCTTCATATGTATATGTATATATATCTGTATATATATATATATCTATATACATGTATGTATGTATTTGATTCATCTCTCCAAATTCCCCAAATGCAATAGTAAGAACTACAGGTATTTGAAGAGAAAAAAACGTTATGACCTAGTTACTAAAAACTAATTTAAGTAGTTCATTCATCAGGAACTAAACTATCAGCTGTCCCATGTGGTATCAGGATATTTTGCTAACAAAGGCAAACTCTTCCTCATAAAAGAATATTTATTATTTTAATAGGTTTGATTAAATTTGGTCTTCACTTCTATTCAAAAACTCTGAACTCAGAGAACAAAAACCATGTGAAACTCTCTGAGGTCAAAAGATCCTTTGGGATCTTTCTTTTTTCTTTTTTCCTGATGAATTACAAGTTTATGTGTATAACTCTCATTAATCACCAAGGGTAGATCTCTAAGAGAAAATAAACTTCTTTATTCACTATAGCATTGTGAAACCTAATGTTTCCCATCATCAGTTGTCCTAATATCATAAAATAATATATATTCTTCATATTTTAGTGTGTTTTGAATCTCTGCAGGCTGTCATAATGCAAAGCAAGCATATCTGAGAATTCTCACAGAAAATTCTGGCCTCATTTCTAGTGACCTTTTTGCAAAGTCTTACATTCCTTCCTTGAATGTTTTACTGTCCTTGGAAAAGATTGACATTTTTATGATGCTAAAGGATGGCTTGCAATTCCTTGCCTATCTATTCTAATTCCTCTCTAATGGATGAATCTCCTTTAGATCAGGAGTTCTTAATCTGTGGTCTGTGAACATATGCATACATGCATGCATATATATACACGTACATAGTGTGTGTATGAATGTGCATATGAATGTAACCATTTCAATATAGATTATATCTTTTGCAATCCTATTATGTTTTAATTTATGTATTTAATAATGATTCTGAAAAGAGCTCTGTTTATAGGCTTCATCAGAGGCCAAAGGGGTCCATACACGGACACATGTTAACAACCTTACTTTCAAGGAGGCATCCAGGCTTTGCTTAAATACCTTCAGTGACATCTGTCAGGGCATCCTGCTCTATTGTTGAATATCTCCCATGGACACGAAGTTCTTCCCTACAATGAACCAATATCAGTCTCTTTGTGACTATGTCCTCTCAGCTATAGGCTGTCCCCTCCTCCACTGCTCTATATGAATTTATGCCTGGATGCATGATGAATTGTCTGTCACTCAAAGTTGTCCCATGTTGGCAAGCAGAAAAGCATACATTGTAAGTGTAAAGAACAGATCTCTCAGAGGAATTCTAAGGATCTTTTCAACTCTTCCCAAAATGGCACCATATGGACATATTCTCTGTGTTTTTCCCTATACTCCCCCTCCTCTTCATGCTTCCTCTTTGGAAGTTTTGCTGAGAGAACCACACAGTGCCCATGTGCAGGGAGAAAATTGTTTCTTTCATGCTTGAGGAACAGATCACTGGAAATTTAAGTCAACAAATAATATAGATGTTTGTTTTTTTAAATCACTCTCATTAATATATTACTTTAATAGAAAGCTTCATGAGGTAATTGATAATTCTTAGGATTTAGAACTCAGAAGGACTTTAGAAATCACTATTCCAACACTCACATTTCATGGAAGAGGACGCTGGATTTATAAAAGTGATTTGCACATAGTACATAGCTAATAAAGGCTAGAGTGAGGATGTCACATTGACTAGTTACTAATAGTGGATTACTTCTACCTGTAAAGTTCTAGGCTCCTGCGTGATCTTAGGCAAAGCATGTGATGCCTCTGAGCTAGAATTTCCTCATCCATGAAATGAAGGGTTTGACCCAATAGATTTCCAAGTTCTTTCCCAACTCTGCAGTTAAATATTTCTGTGCTTTAGAGATATTTGGTCAACACTATTTTCTTCCATATAGACAAATAAGCTGTAGATTCTTTTGATTTTTCATATTGAATAATCATCTCATCCAAACCTAAATCCTCATTCTCATCTCATTTACACATAGTAAATGGAGGTGTGGCCTAACCTTGGCTTTCCCTGGAAGCCCCGTGTCAAAAAAATTCATGAGAAAATAGAGGCAGCTGGTGTCACAGGAGATAAAGTACTTAACTGGGATCAAAGATGCAAATTGTGTTATCCTAGGAAAGTCACTTAACTTCTGTTTGCCTGGGTTCCTCAACTGAAAAATAAGGGCAAATACTAGTACTTACTGCGCAGGGTTATCATGTAGATCAAATGAGATATTTTAAAAAGTTTTTACTGTAGTATCTGGCACATAGTAGAAATTATTCACTCCTTTCCCCTTCCCCCCCGCCCCAAATGTTTCAGATAGTCTTTGCTTTGCAGTCACCTAAAAAGATGAAAATATATCACCGTAAGTCTGCCAGTAAGGGATAAAATACAACTCTGTTCACAGAAATAGCATTGAATAACAGGTCTCATTACAAATTAATACTATATCATGCTAATCACTAACAGAATCAAAGTCAAATAATTCACTGCTAGAGAATTTTTAAAAGAAGGATTCATGAATGTTTATAATATTGGAACTTAGCTGGTGATGAAAAATGCTGAAATTTTTCCTTTTATGAAGTGTAAAGTCATGAGGTCAGTCTCAAGTGATCTTATATTCACACTTCAGTAGTACACATTTGAATTCAGAGAAAAAAAATAAGTCACATGTAAGAAGGGGATATATTCTACTTGAGTGAGTCTGGTTAAACTACAAACTTGGCATTCCATGATCACTTCTCAGTTGATTATTGTATTTTTTTCTGTGACAAACCTTGACACCTAATCCAACCTGTTGTTTCCATCTATTTTGACTATAGTTTTTTATCTTTGGTTATTTGTGCTATTTAAGAGAATAAGGCTTAACATCACAATTGCACATAGATCAGAATTGTCTTAGTAACACAGTGACCAGTCCTAACCTCAACACTTCTTGGGCCATACCCCTTTTCAAAGACGAATGTGTACATTAAACAGGAAGTGTATGGGAATAGTAACTACAAACCATGCATGCCTGTCATATTATGGTGAGAGGGGAGAACCATTCTTCTTGCTGGTTGGTCTCCATGACTTCATGAGACTCTACCGCCCCTCTTTATGAGAAAATTGAATTGTTGGCATAACTGCTGTTATATAAAAATGCATTTTCTTTATTCTTTAAACAAAGGGCTTTAGCTCTGTATAATGAAAAACCTTTTAAAAAGCAATATAATTGCTAGTAAAGTGTTACATTTTCCTTCCATTTATTGCAAATATGTGTTTACCTCCAAACATTTTCAATTCTATTGCCAGAATTTTTCAAGATATAATATTTAAAATAATGGGATATTTAATAAGTTTTATTGCTTTACAGCAGGGTGAAAAACCCAAATACTTTTCCCTAGAACTTCAAGCAAACTATTCTAGACAAAGATTATAATTAACAAGACTATCTGTTTCTGTATTGAGTCATGAGAATATTGACTCATTCCTTCATATTTGGAAAATATTAGCCTTTAATGTCACATTCCTTTCTGAAACTAACAACTCATCATAACATTGCTTCTTAATGAAAGATAAATGTAGGTACTCTTCATACATTTGTCACTTTACTTTGTAAGTATGACTTTCTTATGTTGTCATTTCCAGAGCAACTTTTATAAATCTCAGGGGTTTTGGTTAAAATTAGTCATTTTCATAGGAAATAGAAGAAATGAATAAAAATCAGTCTCTTTCAAATGGAAAATTTAGATACTCCAATATATCTCTGATCTTCCTCATTTAGAAATTCAATCCAGTGATAAAGATTACAATCCATCTATACCTTCTCATTCTATAAGATTATTGTCCATATCCTGCTGTATCTTTACTACAGGGTATATACTCAACATTTTGGTGGCTTTCCTCACTTTGTCTTGATATTGAAGGTAATACCACTGAAGCACTTTAACTATCCATTGATAAGAGGTAAGAATTATGAAAAAAAATCATCATCAAAATTTACAATTTCTTCCTCCTCTTTGCAGGTCAGACATCTTTATGGTATTACTATATTTGAAAATTATTTATATGCAACCAACCTAGATAACTTCAACATCATACGGATAAACAGATTTAATGGTACTGATGTGCACGCATTAGTTAAAAAGGAAAATGCTCGAGCAATCCGCATTTATCAAAAGAGAACACAGTCAACAGGTAAGATTCACCCCACCTCTATTCTCTTTGTAGCTTTAATATCTGTGAAATTAGCTGGAGCTATAGTTCTACCCCTTTTGTATAGGTCTGAAGTAGCTGAGTAATAAATCCTGTTGACTGTGATGGCAAAGTGTATTTGTCTGTTTGATAAAATGGTGTAAACCTCCTGTCATAAGTCTAAATGACATATCTTTTAGGTCTCTTTCCAATAAGCACAGGACTGAAGTGATAACTAGATTTAGATTTGGGAAGGAATTCCCCATCATGATGTATGTAGACAGGAAACACAGGTGTTGAGAAGCTCTATTTGTATCATTTTATGTGAGACACAGAGGCTAAAGAAAGGTGGGTGTCATTGCAAGATCTATTTCTGGGCCATCTGGCGACAGTTGGATTCTTCTATCTTTGCATTCCCAGTTTGCTAAACAAACGTTGAGAAATTAATATAATTTGAAGATAGCATGTTTCTATTTCTAAGCATTCACAAAAACACAAGCCAGCTAATACTTAATGTGTCCTAGTGATGTTTATTCAGCAATATCATTTAGGATTCAAATATAGAAAAAGTAAACATACAATTTCGATTACCCAAAGGTGTTAGTGGATTTTTTTAAAGTTGCAAATTAAAAATTATTGAAGAAGTAGGACCTTAGTTCAAGCAAACATGCATAGTTGAAGGCTTACTAATTTTCACTTCAAGTTCAAGGTTAGCATCCTTCAAATCATATGGCAAACTTGAGAAGGCAGATTGAGACAAATTCTACTCTGGGGAAAAGGCAATGACAGTATTAAAAGGACATGTCTAAAGGTTGGTTAGCTGCCAACCCTAGGGATATGGGAGATGGGACATATCAATCACAATCTGAAGAAAAATAAATGGATTTAAATTGTCAATTACCAATTACATTTCCAAACAGCTGCTGATGCAAAATAAAGATGAGAGCAATAATAAATGAAGCCTTCCTGATGCAATTCATTGTCTACCCTCTTCTTTCTATCTCTGTTTTTCCTTCTATCATTTTTTCCCTTTTAAAAACATCTTGCCCTTTCCATTTCCTTTTCTTACTGATCAGTTCCCCATTTTTGTCCCTCCTTTGCTGGAACCCCCCAATTTTTATTCCCCTGTTCCACTCCCTAACCATTCAGCAGCCTTTTTACAAAAGAACCACAGTATGAAGAATCACATTTCCTTATGGGGTAAACAATCTTATTGGTTACAATGGATGTCTACTTTAAGAAGCATGGAATTCAGTTTGGTACTTGTTTACAAGAAAGGGAGAGAAGAGAAATCACCCAATTCATTGCTAGTACCTCCTCTTTTAGTATTGTCCCCCAGTGGATGTGCTCTTATTGGTAGATTTCCAAAGGCAGATAACTCTAGTTGCTTTCATCATTCTGGCTTGCCTACTTCACAAGACTGTTGTCACAATCCAATAGTCACAATCTAATGGCATCTTCATCTTTTTAAAAGGACATTTTCATAAAAACATCCCAGAAAAGAAATATATTGCAAAATTATCTCTTAATGGCAATGTAAACTATTATGAGTGTGAAAATTGATTCATTTTGAAGTATTCTTAACCATCTAGTTCTAGAGGCCACTATGTGGTACAATGGATGAGTGCTGAACTTGAACTAGGGAGGACCACAATTCAAAGCCTCCTTCAGACTCTCAGCAACTGTATGACCCTGAATATGGGATGTAACTTCCAGCCACAGTTTCCTCATCTGTAAAATGGAGATAATGATAGCATATGCCTTATAAGAGTGTTTTGAGAATCAAGTAGATAACATGTGAAGCGCTTTTCAAGTCTTAAAGTGCTAAATAATTGTTTTAGAAAAGTGAAGTTAAGGGACAAAAGTTCAATCGCCCTTCTTTCCACATTGTTTTCCATCTCTGACAAATTTGAATATTTCAGGGTATATTCTAATGTACAGGATTTTTGCTAGGACTCACTTTTTTTTCATTGTAAAGTCTTCAACATGCTGATGCACATAATTATCTTGTTTTGAGAGGATTTCAAGCATGCTGTTTTTCATTTGTTGTAGTCAGAAGCCATGCATGTGAAGTAGATCCATATGGAATGCCAGGGGGATGTTCGCACATCTGTCTGCTCAGCAGCAACTACAAAACACGGACTTGTCGTTGCAGGACGGGCTTCAACTTGGGAAGTGATGGCAGGTCATGCAAAAGTATGTTGTTAAACTCAAACACTTTGCCAGCAGCTAACATTTTAGAATAGGTTTTTGAGTGTTAATTAGCATCATCATCATCCACCACAGTAATAACATGAGCTCTCATCAGGTAAAATTTGCCTACAAATAGGCACCTGTCTTTACTATCAGAAAATGGTATTTGTCTTCATCTTGTAATGGTGTCCTCAGGGTAAAAGAAGCATGAGCGTCAGAGTGGTGAATTGGAAAGGGTCCTGAAGCACTTGGAGTCACACAGCTTGAGTTCAAATTATGTCCCTGTTATATATAATGTCCCTGTGTGACCTTGGACACATCTCTTAACCTCTTGGGCTCAATTTCCTCAATTTTCCTCCAAAGGCTATTGGACAAGATGAATCCTAAAATCCTTTCCACATTTAGATCTATGATCCTAGAATAAATTATTGGATGTGATTAACCATGTGCTCATGCACCTCTGGCTAAATATTATTTTAGAAAGATTCATTCATATAATCACCGTTATTACTAACCATTTACTCTGTACCCAGCACTTTGCTAAGCACTGGGGAAGATAAAAATTAAAGTAAAATATGGTACCTATTCTCATGTACTTTGTATTCCAGTACAAAAAGACAATATATTCATGGAAATATAATAAAATTCAGAATATAATCCATGCAGATGAGGAACATAAAGTACTATGAAATAGGGGAAAAAAAGAAGAAATCACTCCCAGTTGTTTTGTGGGGAAGGAGGAGGATACATTTGTGTTGGAGAGGGGAAGATCAAGAAAACTTCATGAAGGAAATGTCATTTGAAGCGATCCTTGAAGAAAGGGTAGGAAGTCCAGAGATGGAAATTATAGATAGCATTTCAAGTATAAGGAATTCAGTTCAATTTAGCAAGCATTGATTTAGGGAATTGTGTGATATCCATTGCTGTGGAAAGAATGATGGATTTGAAAGAACTTATTTTGATTCCTAGCTCTGTGCTTTACTATATTTATGACCTTGCACAAAATGTTTGACCTCTCTAGGTCTCAGTTTCCTCATTTGTAATTTATGGGTTATATTAGATGACATTCATCATCTACAGCTTCTGTAGTCTGAACTGAGTTGTTAATTGGCTTTAATTTTATTCAATCAATAAACCATTTAATAAATACCTACTATGTGACAGGCATTGTACTAAGTACTGGGGTTACAAAAAGAGGCAAAAGCCCCACAATACTTTAAGAATATATAATCTAATAGTAGAGATTCATAAACTTTATCCAAGGGGTTAGGCTATGCCCTATTGGAATTCACGTTGAGTAAGAGGTCTAACATTTTACAGAATCACTGAATTTCCGAGTTGGAAGAAATCTTAATCCCCACCTATTTCAATGGATACCTAAAAAAGAATTCCTACCTAAGCATAACTGACATTCAGTCATCTAGTCTATTTGAAACCTCTAGTGAGGGAGGAAGCATTCCCTCCTGAAGCAGCCTATTCTATCTTTTGATAGTCCTAATTGTAAGGGCTAGCACTGAGCCTAATTTAGCCTCCTTTCAAAATGAGACCTAAAGTGGAGCTTCCAGGCAACCTAACCTTACTTCTTTAAGTTTCATCCACATTCACATTAGCATGTGTAGGGCAATGAAAAGAACACTATGGGTAACATCAGGTGATCTGAATTAGAATCCCAGCTTTGATATTTATTAGTCAGTGACATCAAACAAGTTACTTTCTCTCTTACTATAATGATCTATAAGGGCTTGGGATAGATAGATAGATAGATAGATAGATAGATAGCTAGATAGATAGACAGATAGATAGCTAGATAGATAGATAGATAGATAGATAGCTAGATAGATTGATAGATAGATAGATAGATTGATAGAAATCCATGAATCTCTCATGGATAAGTTAATGGGTGGATTTTGAGGGTGAGAATTCCAGGGCAGCTAGGGAGTGTAATAGAGTACCAGGTCTGGAGTCAGGAATACTCCTCTTCCTTAATTCAGTTCTCTCCTCAGACACTAGTTGTGTGATCTTGGGCAAGTCACCTAACCCTCTCTACCTCAGTTTACTCATCTGTAAAATGAGCTGGAGAAGAAAATGACAAACCACTCAAGTATTTCTGAAAGAAAACTTAAAGTAGGGTGACAAAGAGTTACACATGACTAGAAGTGACTCAACAACAAAAATTCCAGGTATAGGAAATTCAGTTTAACAGATTCTTGGGAAAGAATATGATCTTCAGAAATATTCATTCCCTATTTTCTAATAATGTAAAGCTATCACCATTTTTTAGAATGTAGGCTTCCTGAAGGCAGCTCTTTTTCATTTTGTCTATCTCCGGAATCAAGTAAAACACCTGCACATAGTAGGTGCTTAATGAATGCTTGAATTGAATTGAATTATCACAACATGAGTATCTGTTCCTTGAATATGATAATCTATGATTCCAAGATGCTTTTATTTTAATCATGTGGTTTTCAATAATTTAACCGTTAAAAATATTCTAAAATGCGTTACACACATCCCTGCCTACTTAAACAGAATACACAGAACATAATTTGTGACTCTGCCTCATCATTATAAGCATGACCTAGTTATATTTTGCTGTAATGATGTTGTCAGGGCCGATTAAGTTGGGCAGGATCATTTGCTTTTATATTCAATGGCCCCAGACTGTTGTATCTTTTACTTGCCCTTAAATTTAGCATTTTTTTCCTTTATTATCAGACTGAACTGTCACTTCTAGCTTCTATTAGTCCACCTCCATTTGCTGCTTCCAATATACTCTGGATTGGGAAAAAACAGACAGTTAAGATTGTTAGAATTCTTTCTAAAATGAGAGTAAACATGCTCAGAATGAGAGACAGGGAATATCCCATGTGCAAAATCATAAGATTTTGATTATGGAACTCTATATTATTCAGAGACCATTTTTTGCTTACTTTCTGGTTTTTAACTGTTCTCATACATTGTGGATGGGACTTCTGGATAAGTATGGCATTGCGCCTTGTTCTTAACATTATCACGATAGGCTCTAGCAATAATGGTGATTTTGGAGTTAAGTTAAAGAGAATATTTTCTGAAACATGACCGAGATAATATCATTCCTCTGCTCTTTTGGCCTTTTAACATCTTATTTTTGGAGATCCAGAGCAAACTTTCTGGATGAATTATTCAATTCTTCTTTCAGCTCATTTACCTACCATTTTTGTAGGTATCTAATCACCAGGTATCACAGTTCTTCCTTTCTCTTAACTGTAGTTTAAGCAATACTGATGGTCTCCTGAAGGAAATGTCTTAACATTTCCCTCCTGACATTTTATTTTTGAGACTCAGGCAACCTTTAGATAAGAATCTCAGTTTAACCAGACTCAAGTGAACTCTTGGTAATCTCGACTTCCAGACACATTACAATGATATTGTTTTCCTCTTCTACAGGTTAAAAGATCACTAGGCATTTCCTCTGATAAAATACAGAATTAATCCTAGATAAGGTACTTGAGGACTCAGGCAAATTTTCTGTGTTTATTCTCCTCCTTTTACCATAGAGAGGTTTGAATTTGCCACGGAAATATTTTTTTTGTGTAGGGAAAGTCATCTTAGTTCATCCTCCTAAAAAAAGGATTTAAACATTTTTTTGCTTGCTTTTTGTGACTGTCTTTGTAAGAGCTGTAATAGAATTCTGAATCTTCCAGTAGAACCCCAGCTTTGGGGTTCAAATTAAGAAACAAAAAAGAAAGCTAGATTGTTATTGGCATTTTGATTTTGAATCTGGGAAGTACAAATCATGTTTGGACACTCAATTATATTCACGTATGAGGAAGTGATAGCAAGTGATTTCTTGTTTGCTCTGACAGTCTGTAGATGAAAAATCTTCTATGGCATGTTTTGAATTTTCTGAAGTTTCCGGCACTGTCAAATGTAATGAATGCCATAGTCAGTGTCCAAAGAAAGCTTTAGATAGATTCTAATCAGTTGTAAAATTGAATACACAGGATGTTTTTATAAATGTCCATTTCACAGAGCTACACGTTATCCAATGATCTGTCATGTTTTCAAAACAGACAGTTACAGACAAAAGAATAATTAACTAGATATAACCTATTCACGGAAGTAATTTCTATTTTAATTAAAGTAATGCAATTAGCCAGCCTTCTTACACTGAGATACATTTGGCATATTTTAGAGTTTAATTTTTGGTATTGAATTTTTTTAAACCCCACTAATTGTGCCAGTTAATTAAACAGTGTCATTATGCAGAGTAAAGAAGATTAGGCAGCACCAGTTGTTTATGTCTGTAATCTTTCTTCAACAGGACCGAAGAATGAGTTGTTTCTCTTTTATGGGAAAGGACGCCCAGGAATTGTTCGGGGAATGGACTTGAATACCAAGATAGCTGATGAATACATGATCCCCATAGAAAACCTGGTCAATCCACGTGCTCTGGATTTCCATGCTGAAGCCAATTATATCTACTTTGCTGACACCACCAGCTTCCTAATTGGTCGGCAAAAAATAGATGGGACAGAACGTGAAACCATTCTGAAAGATGGTAGGTGGCTTGGCATACTAGTTTCATCAACCATAGCTGAAGTAAAAGACTTTTCTGAAGGAATAAGTACAACTTAGGTCACAAACAGCTTCCCTCAAATCTACTTAATGCTTAAATGGTTTTTATTTTCCTCTCATTTAATTTCTTTAGCTTTCCAATCTTCATTTTAGAATTTCTACAGTTTTCTGTAGCATACTAAACAGTAATACCATTGATGATAAGATATATACTTTGACATATCGTTTAGAAAAGTTGGGGAATATCTGTTAAAAATCTGGGCTTGACTTTTTCTAGTTATGTGAATCAGACAGGATATCAAGTATGTGTTCCTCCATTTTCTTATTTGTAAACTGGAAACAATAAAGTAAAATTAGTTAACATACATGTAAAGGGTTTTGCAAACCCCAAAGAGCCAGATAAATATTATCATCTTTATTATGCTTGCACTTTTTCACAAGGTTTTTGTCAGAAACATGATGTATTTATTTTAGCCATGGCTAAAGATGAAGATTTATTAGTCAGTTGCACAGCAATTGACGCAGTGGGAGTGAATGAGATCACTAAGAAAAAAAGTGTAAAGAGAAAAGAAAAGCAGAGCTTTGGGAGAGGACCACATCAAGGCAGTAGAACATCAGTAGGAACACCAAGTATAGCTAAAGGACACAGACAATGAGTGGTTACTGAAGTATAAGGAGAATGAGAAGATAATGTCACAGATGCCAAGTGAATGGTCAGTGGTGTTGAATGCTAAAGTGCAGTCAAAAAAGCATGAGGAATATAGGATTTGGCAAGAAGTCGCTGATTTTTTTTTCAAAAGAGAAGTTTTACTGGGATTTGGGTGACAGAAGTAGATCAGGTGGAATTGACTAATGGTAAATATGCGGAAAAGCAAATAGTTACTTAAGAGAGTCACAAAGTTGTGATACTGTTTTCATTATACCATAGGATCCCAAATTTAGAGTTGCAGGAGCCCTTAAAGATTATCCAACTTAAACTCTTCTTTTTTACATTGTTTTGCTCTGGATATAGAAGTATTGAAAGGGAATGACCAATGAAGAAAGGCCCTAGAGGAGACAGAAACTGATGGAATCAGAAGCACAGGTGGAGGGAATAGCCTTGACATGAAAAGAGTCATATCATCTTCTGAGAAGGTAGAAGATGAATGTGGACAAGATAGGCAGGATATGGATTTATCTGCCAAAAGAGATGAGGACACAAGGTATCAGTTGAGGATTTGGAAATAAGTGCATGTTTAAAGCATTTGTGTTGGGAAGAATTATAGCAGGTTGATTAAAGTTTTGTGAAAGGACTTGTACCTTGAAGGAATTGCTGAGATAAGGTTGCATGGTGATTTGAGAGTGGGAGAAGAGAAAGCAGAAAGAGGGAACTCTCAAAAGTTGGGTACTATTATGGCAGGAAAGACCGAATACCATGGAATTGAGGGATTCGCCAAGGGCAGAAAAGGTGTCATTAAGTTAGGCGGTCATTGGAAAATGAAGCCAGGATAGTGATGATGGAGTAAGAGATTAGGAAAGTGCAAGAGATATTGATGAAATTCATCAAAGAGTAATACTGATAATATAATAAAAAGCATATTCTTACCGAAGATATGGTAGAGGGCAAAGGAGGAACTTGTTATCCGAATTTAAGATCTAGTAATTAAGGCAGCTCAGAAGCTTTTGAGATCTGCCCAAGAATCGGGACAGAGAGACTCTGGCCAAACTGGCCATAAGGTCCAGATTGAGTGGTGCAGTGCAGGCAGGTCACAGAATTCACAAGTCTGGAAGAAGTAGGTTCACAACCTCGGCTAGCTGTGTTACCCTGGACAGACTTCTTTCAGTCTCACTTTTCTCATCTGTAAAATAAAGGTGTTAGGTGTTACGGCTTTTAAAATGTCCTCTAGATCTTTTTAAGTAGTTGAAATTAACCCAAATATATTCAAAGTATTTGAAGATGAATTCATTATAGTTCTAGTCTACCTCCCCTTCCCCCCAATCAAATTATGACTGCTTCTAAACTCTGACTTTATGTTTCAGCTAATTATCACAACCGTGACTACAGTGGTATCTTATCAGTAGAATGAATGGTACAAGGTACCCCAAACAGGCAGCAGAAATCCATTTGAATAACCATCCGATTACCAAACATTTCTGGATAAGGTTGAAGTGACAGTTTGAAGGTTGTGAAAGCATTGGCAGATTTTCACACCTAAAATCCATTCAACCTCTTACTATTCCTTTCACAGGGAACATCTTAATACCTTTTTATTTTAGCTGCCAAATAGAACAGGTTTTCTATTGCTTTTCTCACCTGCAAGGAAACCAGCGATCTCAATTCAGAGAGAAACAAAAACATCTGAATAGACATTTGCCTGTGATGAATGACAATTTTTCATGACTAAAATCAAGCATTTCCAATTCTGTCTAGAAACAGGGCTCAAGCTTGCTGTGCTACTTGTCCTTTAGGACACTGGGATTGGGTATGAAAGTAATACCCTCCCTGCTGATCGAAAGAGTCTGGCTTAAATGTAAGCCTGGTCACAAGCACTTTGCCTTGGTGGTAGTTTGGCCCCTGATTGTCTTTCTCCATTTCTTAATGACCTTTAACATAGATGTCTTGACTTTCTGAGCCATATTCTCCCTCCACTTTACTCTTTTTTTCTTGGCACTCCACCCAACCATTAGAATTTAATACTTTCTTTATCCTACTTCTTTGTATGAATCATATTCACCCATAAGAAACAGGTATGTGCCTCCAGTCCCAATCAGCACTTCTTAACTGTAGGCAATCAACTCATATGCCCTGGGGCCAGGTCACTAATACTATAGCTTAACTGAACTTTGCTGTTTTCCCTGGGCTCCAAAAAATTGCCCAGAAATGCAAAAACTGTTATGATTTTCCTCTCAGTTTAAATTTAACCCTTTAAGTCTAAGTTGTTTCACAGAACAACCAAAAATTGTTTTAGTCTTTCTTTCTGCAAGGAGTTCTACTATATACTGTAGGTAATACTCTGCTTTTGGTGAGTGATAACTTAGATTAGGGATTCTTTTAGTAAACTGGTGAAACCTATGGACCTATTTTCAGAATAATATTTTTGGGTGCATAAAATAAAATGCATGGGATTAAAGAAAAAAACAATGATATTTAAATATGGTCACCAAAGATTCTAAAAACTAGTTCATGGGCCCCAGGTTAAGAAATCCTGCCTTAGATTTTAGAGAAATTTTGTGCCAGAAAAAATTGAACATTTAAGATAAGCATTGTTATGGAAGATTAGAATTTGCTTTGCCTTCCTTAAGGACCATAGACTGAGGAAAATTAAGAAAAGAGAACACACTTGGGGCTGGGAATTAAGGGTTGGGAACAGGAGGGAAAAGATCCATCCAAGCCATGATATGAAAAGTATAACTACACTTTCAGATTATTTGTAAACCAAAGCTGATCTGTGATTTGTCTTATCAAGATCATTCCCTAATCCCTCTTCTTTTAACATTTTGTTATACCATCCTCTGTCGTCCAATAACCTCTAGAGTATTCTCTTGTATTCCTCCATGTGCCACAGTAAATGGGTAGAAAATGAGAAAGGGAGTCTCATTCCTTGATCAACCTGGGGTGGCTGGAGTCAGTTATGGGGTGTGGGGAGTCACAGAAGTCACCAGTGAATAATACTTTGTTTTGTTCTTTTTATAAAGTAGCTGTCTGAGACAGTTGTCTTTTGTAAGGATGGTATACTAATCTCATTTTCTTTCGGATCTGCTGAATCTATTCCATTATGCATATGTCCCGATGCCATTACCATCTCCAGAACTTGAGGCCATGGTTCTGTAGGATAGCATTGCAGTGCTACAGCAGACAGGATACTGAATTTGGAATTGAGAGAACAAAATTCAAATCTGGGTTCAGTAAATTCTAAACTTAGAATTTATGTGGTGCTGAACAATAACTTGACTTCACTGGACCTCAGTTTCCTCCTCTGTAAGGAGAAAGTGATCATTTTAATGTATACCTCACGGGACAGTTGTGAGGAAAGAATCTGGCAAATCTGAAAGGTTAATATAAATGTAAGTTATTATAAAGTTGTTGAAAGGTTATTCTCTTCTCAGGCTCATATCTTTGTCATTCTGCAGCTATAGGGCCTAGAGACTCTTCCAATCCATCTCTATCAGATAAGTATTCTGTGAAACTCTGATCGAGGTGGGTGCATCATGAGAATTTCTGGAACAGAAGGTTGACATGCAATAAACAGGGTAATCCTAGCTCTTATGTCACAGGGCTAATCATCAGAGTCCTGATGGGCCACTGTTTCTCTACTAGTTTCTTGGAAGGTTTCTTGACCCAAAGTTTTCAGGAAGATAGGTAAGTCCATTCTCTGGATGTAAGGACTCCTCAGGGGGTAAAACTGTAGCTGACTTCCCTTATATCTTCTTTGGTTTCCTGGTAGTTACACTTCAAGCTATTGTGGGAAGTCTCTGACCCCCCCAGATAGTCTTGAACTGTAGGTTCATAGAATAAATGGAGAAAAGAAGGAATGATTGAATCCTTTTACTCTTCCTCCATAATATGTTGCTAGGTCTTGTTGATGATATCCTTATAATATCTTTCATATACTTTCCCTTTTCGTCTCTAACACAGCTATCATTCTGGTCTGCCATCTCGCACCTAAACTATTACAATATCCTGTTAATGGTTCTTCTTGCCTTAAGTCTCTCCACACTCAATTCTACTATCTACTCAGCTGTCAGTGTTCTTCCTGCAGCCCTAGTCTGAATATGCCAACTCCTCTGTTCAATATACTTCAGTGGTTGTCTATTACCTCTAGGATGAAATATAAAATCCTCTGTATGGCTTTTAAAGTCCTCATAACTTGGCTCTTTCCTTTCTTCCCAGTCTTCTATATTATTCTCTTTTACATAATCTATGATCCATTAACACTATCCTCCAACCAGACACTCCATCTCCTGACTCCATATTTTCACTGGTTGTTCCTTGTCCCTGGATCTCTCCTCCTTCTTATGTCCACGCCTTTGCTCCCCTGATTTTCTTCATTTCCCAGGTAAAATCCCACCTGCTACAAGAAACCTTTCCCAAGTCTCTTTAAATATAGTGTCTTGCCTCTGGGATTATTGAGAATTTATTCTGCCTTGTCTTGTTTGTCCATAATTGTTTGCATGCTGTCTCTCTCCCCCATTAGATTATGCGTTCCTTGAAGATAGGAACTGTTTTTAGTATTCTTTGTATCCCAAATTTTTGCACAATGCCTGCCACATAGTGGAAGTTTAGGAAATGCTTGACTTGACTTCATATAAAAGATTAGAGTATAATAGATTGCATTATTTTAATTTGTTGTTGTTTTTCAATTGTATCTGACTTTTTGTGACCCATTTTAGGATTTATTTTGGCCAAGAAACCGGAATAATTTTCCATTTCCTTCTCTAGCTCATTTTACAGATGAAGAAACTAAGGCAAAGAGTTAAAAGATTTTCCCAGAGTCATATAGCTAGTAAATGTCTCCATTTGGATTTGAACTCAGATCTTTCTGACTCCAGACCTGGTACTCTATCCTGTGAGCTATTTATTTGCCCCATTGTTGTCATAGAATTAAGTATTGGGGAGCATGGTTACTTGATTATTTCGGTGGATATAGTTTTTGTTTGAAGCAAAAATTTTTAACCCCCTTTTTTGTCATGGTTCTTCTGGTAGTTTAGTGAAGACCAGGGATCCCTTTTCAAAGTAATGTCTTCAAGTGAATAAAAGACAAAAGATTGCAAAAGGAATCTCATTATTTTGAAATAATTATCAAAATATTTTTTAACAAAAAAAATTCATGAACCTAATTTAATGACGTTAGATTCACAGATTTAGTGCATATACTCTATCTGTACATTAGGAATCAAGGTGAGTAACATTCCATGGAAAGGTAGATTTTTAACTGCATAGTTGCAGTTTTCATAGATCTAAAAGAAGAGAAAAATTATGAACCTTGGTCAGAAATGATGTGTGAAAAAACACTGCCAAATATTTCATTCAAGATTAAGTAGGAGTCCTGGTTTGTGTTAGGAGTGGGAGGTATTCTAGCACAGAAGAGAAAATTATCCTTTTTCGGGCAGAGTTATCTACTATTACCAGATTGTTATATTGCTTTGATGAGACCAGTGTCATGACTAAATCCCCCATCACTTACATGATGAGCTTAGGGAATCTGGCAGAGACACAGCAAGCCTTCTGGCTTCCCCATGGGTTCTTGGCCTGGAAATAAATGATATAGGCCTGAAATTGCCAGCAGTCATTGTTTTCTACCTTTGGCCACCAAAAACATTGAGTGGCAGTATGTAGTATTTTGAAGAGTCTAACATGGCTGACTCCTGGGTTATCATGGTAGAAGTGGAACACTCCTCATCCATCAAACCTCAATGAGGAATGGAAGGGCAAGAACTGAGATTTAAGGTCCTATTGAAAACTGATATTCATCTCCCTGCTTTCTCAATTCCTCTTGCTCCCCCTTGCCCCAGCATTTGGAATGAAGACAAATGGTTCTTTAGTTAGCAAATCAATTCTGAGAGGTCTGTTTCTTCACATTTATGATCTATAAGAGGGTTTCTCAGAGAGATGATGTACTGAATGTCTAAATTTCATTTTTTACAAGTATATCTGCCCAATAGTTACAGTGTCTTGTTTGAAAGTAAAGGTGAAATTAAATCTACTAAAAATATCACCCAGAAGATCTGGTATTGACAGAGAAGATAATCTGATGGTGCTCTAGGTTCTTATACTTGGTGTGAATGATTTTCTGAATCCCTTGAGGTAGTGCCTCTGTGATTCATATGGAAGCTTTACAGCTAGGTAGCACAGTGGATAAAATTATAGGCTTGGAATCAGAAAAAAATGAGTTCAGATATTGATTCGGACCCTTATTAATTATATCACTCCAAACAAGACAATTAATATTTCTCAGCCTTAATTTCCTCATTAAAAAAAACAAGGTAGGGAAAGATTGGCTTCTTTTATTAAAATTTTGAATATTTATTTTTTCAACTACATGTAAAATAATTTTGACATTTTTTAATTTGAGTTCTAAATCCTCTTCGTCCTACCCTTCCTAAGATAACAAGTAATTTGAAATAGACTATACATTTGCAATCATGCAAAACATATTTCTATATTAGTTATGATGTTAAAGAGAACCCAGACAAAAGAGAACAAAGAAAGTGAAGAATGGTATGCTTCCAACTATATTCAAACAGTATCAGTTTTTTTCTGAAGGTAAAAAGGGTTTTTCACCATTAAGTCCTTTGGAATTATTTTGGATCGTTTAATGTCGAGAATAGTTGATCATCATTGATCATTTTTACAATATTACCATTATTGTGCACAATATTTTCTTGGGTCTGCTCATTTCACTCAGTATCAGTTCATGTACAGGCATCCTACTTGCCAGTTCTTATAACGCGATAATATTTCATCACAATCGTATACTACAACTTGTTGAGCCATTCCCCAATTGTTGGATATCTCTTTGATTTCCAATTCTCTGCCACAATAAAAATCTTCTATAAATATTTTGTACAAATAGGTCCTTTACCTTGTTTTTTTTTGGTCTCTTTGGGATACAGACCTAATAGTGATCTTGTTGGGTCAAAGGGTACACACAGATTTATTGCCCTTTGGACACAGTTCCAAATTGCTCTCCAGAATGGTTGGATCAGTCCACAATTCCACTAACAGTGCATTAGTATCCCAATTTTCCTATATCCCCTCCAACAGTTAGGATTTTTTGCTTTCTATCATATTAGCTAAGATAGATATGATGTGACACCTCAAAGTTTTTTTTAAATTTGCATTTCACTAACCAACAATGATTGCATTTTTTCACGTGACTATAGATAGCTTTGATTTCTTCATCTGAAAAATTTCTCTTCATATCCTTTGACCATTTATCATTTGAGGAATGACTTGTATTCTTATAAATTATACTTCATTCTCTCTATATTTGAAAAATAAAACCTTTGTAACAGAAATTTGCTTTAAAAATTCCCCTAGCTTTCTCCTTTCTTTCCAATCTTTGCAGCTTTGATTTTGTGTCAAACTTTAAAAAAATTTCAATGTAATCAGAATTATCCATTTTTCATCTCATACTCCTCTGTCTCTCCATCTCTGTCTCTCTTTTTCTCTCTCTTGTTTGGTCATAAATTCTTCAATTATCCATAAATATGACAGGTAAACTAAATCCTATAACCATTTTGACATTATCTCGACATATGGTATGAGTTGTTGGTCTAAATCTAATTTCTACCAAACTGTTTTCCAGTTTTCCTAGACATTTTAATCAAATAGTGAGTTCTTATGCCAAAAGCTCAGCTCTTTGGACTTATCAAACCTAGATTACTATGGTCATTTACTATATAATGTATGTGCATAATCTATTCCACTAATTATAATGAATCCTGTCTCTTACTTATCCAGTACCAGATTATTCTGATGATTCCTACTACACAGCACAGTTTGAGTTCTGCTATGGCTAGGACACCTTCCTTCACATTTCCCCCCCAACAATTCCTTTGATGTTCTTGACCTTTTCTTCCAGATAAATTTCATTATTATTTTTATAACTATACAAAATAATTTCTGGCAGATTGATCATGATGGCGATGAATAAGTAAATTAATTTAGGTAGAACTTACAATTTTTTTATTATATTGGCTCAGCCTACCCATTAACAATTTTTCCGGTTGTTCAGATCTGACTTGCAAAAATTGTTTTTCAATTGTGTTCATATAGCTCCTGGGGTTGTTTTGGTAGGTAGACTCCCAAATATTTTATATTGTCTACAACTATTTTGAATGCAAATCTTCTTTCTATTTTTTGCTACAGGACTTGGTTGGTAATATATTAGAAATGTTGATGATTTATATGGGTTTATTTTATATCTTGTGACTTTGCTAAAGTTGCAAATTATTTCTTCTAGTTTTTAGCTGATTCTCTAAGGATGCCATCATATAATCTGAGAAGAGTGATGATTTTGTTTCCCCATTGCCCATTCTAATTCCTTTAAATTCTTTTTGTATTATTGCCATACCTGGTATTTCTAGTACAACACTGAGTAATATTGATGATAATGGAAGTCCCTGCGTAGCCTCTGATCTTATTGGGACTGTTACTAGTTTAAATCCATTATGGATACTGTTTGTTGATGGTTTTAGATACTACTAATCATTTTAAGGAAAGCTCCACCTATTCCTGTACATTTCAGTGTGATGACTAATTGGTTATTAATAATAATTTCTCTCAATGATTAACTGAAGATTTTTAATTTAATTTTTAATTTGTTCTTTTTCTAGGTTTTTTTAATTTACTCTTTTTCTTTTATTAATGTAAGCATTTAGAGACAGAAATTTTCCCCTTTGGGCTGCTTTGGCTGCATGCCATAAATTTTGTTATGTTGTCTTATTGTCTTCATTCTCTTGAATGAAATGATTGATTGTTTTTATAATTTGCTCTTTGAGAAACTCATACTTTAGGATTATGTTTCTTAGTTTCTAATTAATTTTTAATCTATGTTTACATGGCCTTTCATTTAATATATTTTGCTGCATTATGAATGTTAAAAGGATTTATATATTTCTGCTTTTCTGCATTTGGTTGTGAAGTTTTTATTTCCTAAATGTGGCCGCTTTTGTGTAGGTGATGACATAAAGGTATATTCCTTTTATATTCCCATTCAATTTCCTCCAGAGTTCTACCTACATACCTTTTCTAAGATTCTATTCATTTCCCTAACTTTTTCTTTTTTAGTTTATTTTTTGTTAGATTTATCTAGTTCCAAAAGGGGTGAGTTGAGCTGTTCCAGGAGTATATTTTTTCTGTCTATTTCATCCTATAACTCATTTAATTTTTTTTATTTAAGAATTTATACCTTTTGGTGCATATTCTTCATTTTGTATGGTACCTTTTAGCAAAATATAGTTTCCCTGATTATTTCTTTTAGTTATTTTTTGCTTTTGCTTTGTCTGATATCATGATTGCAACCCTTGTATTTTACTTGCAATTCACTTAGCTGAAGCATAGCAGATTCTGCTCTAGTCCTTTACTTTTACGCTGTGTGTCTCTCTGCTTCAAGTGTGTTTCTTGTAATCATTGTATTTTTGGATACTGTTTTTTAATCATTCTACTATGAGTTCATCCCATTCCATTCATAGATGTGTTTACTACTTCACTCAATCCTGCCGTTCACCTCTCTCTCTGTCTCTGTCTCTCTCTCTCTGTCTGTCCCTCTCTCTAGCTCTCTCTCTTTCCACCCCCTCCTTTTCACCTTTACTTTCTTCAAAAGCATTTTGTTTCTGACTGACTCCTCCCCCAAGC
>CM053771.1:243965355-243981339 GCA_028658325.1 Potorous gilbertii | reverse complement strand
CTCTGCTCCCGTGTCCGGGGCACCTTTGTGGTCGGTTCTTCAGGGCTCTCTGCAACGGAAATCTCCTTCACTGTGTTTCTGCGCAGCTTCCACTGCTCCAGAATTTGTCAGGAGTTCTTTTTACAGGAAATCTATGGGCTGTGGGTTCGGACCTAGCATAGGTGAGTCTTTCTACTCCGCCATCTTGGCTCCGCCCTCCAGATTTTTCTGACTTTAAGTCAAGAGTGACTAGTTTTTGCTGCTCAGTTTGAAAACAATCTTGGTTGTCTTTAGTCTAAAATCAGAACTCACTGACCTCTTTTGGTAACAATACTGCTTTAAAGGAAAATAATGTCCAAAAAATTCAATTCTGTCTACCCATTTTCCCACAAAATTATATTGAAAATTTCCTGAAGGTGGTCTGCTCCAGAATTTTGGGGTAGAATTCACTCACTTTCAATTGATTAGTCATGTAAATAAAAAGAGAAAAGTATGTACTTGAGGCAGTCAAAATAATATGCAAATTTAGTGTACAAAATAAACAGTATTTGTGGAGTGAAGCTAAAGTTTGCAATCAAGGAACACTTGCAGTTTGTTATCTTGTTTTTTCATAAGACCACACAGTATAGAAACTTGTCCTTTTTAACAGTTGACTAATCTTAGATGATATATAACAAAAATTTTTTAAAATGAGTAACATAATTGCCTCCCTATACCTTATGGCTGGCTAGGTGTTATTTGACCTAAAAGAGCCAGCAAATAATTATTTGCAAGGGTGAATTTATTTTTGATAACCTTGTATATTTTCATCTGTTTCTGTGGGCGTTTATCATTTTGCAGAATAAAAAATATTTTGAGACAAGATAAATATGAATCTGATACCTTAGTATGTGTTCTGTGGGTACAGGGCTTGTTTTTAGATTATGTAAAAGTAGGTCTTCTGGAAAACTGCTTTTAAAAATATTCCAAATAGACCAAAATGCTAAAATGCTTAATCTGTTGCATGATTTTCTTTCTTTGAAGCACAAGAGGAAGCATTCAAAGCACCTTTCCCAGGTTTGAAAATTATTAATGCCTGCAGCTATAACAGCAGAAATCATAGTTTCATCAGATCTCAAGATCGAAGGCAGGAGTTTGGGGTCAGCCTTTTTATGTAGCACATAGGTTTCATTTATATAGCCAGTATCTTTTCATATAGCAAAAGAAAATGGGTTGAAGAAGGGAATGAAAGGTTGGCAGCCCTTCATTGGGGGCATTTCTGAACTCCAGCCTGATACCTTTGGTTGTGCTATGGCTAAGACAATATTTATCTTTACAATATGCCATAACCTACAGTACTTTCCTACTTTGAGTCAATATGAACTCAAGTGATAAGTGCTGTCCATGAACAAAGAATTAACCTCAATATTCTGATCAAATGGAAGTTTGGACAATTACTTTTTCATAGAATAATTTACTCAGCATATTCTTAACCATAGTACTATCATACAGTGCTCACTTTGATTATACTCATAACAAGTTGGCTGCTTTGCTCTGGGGCCTTATTTACATTCTCCTTTTCTTAGGTCCAGTCAAACTATCCTACTTGTTTTCTGATTTGACATTGAATCTCTGACCTCCATGCTTTTGAATAGGTTATTTACCTGGCCTGGAATGCTCTTTTCACCCTTGCCTCCTAGAATCAATCCCTGGTCTCCTTCAAAGCCCAACTCATATGCCTTTTACAGGAAGCCTTTATGTATCTCCCTATTAAAGTGTTCTTTATCTATTCAAATAAACATGTGAATGCTTTACTATTTATATGTTATATCTCCTCTTCCAGGCTCTTGCCTTAGTATGTGTATGTTTATGTTTATTCAAAGTACTATACTACTCACTGAAGACATAAAGATTATATGAAACCCAATCCCTGCCCTAAAGCATAAACATACTAACATATTACATATATATATATATATATATATATATATATATATATATATATATATATATGTAATAGACAGTTAAAACATGTTTACTGAATGAATAAATGAGTGAGGGAATGAAGAAAGTCAGGGATGAGTTCCAATCATCATTATAAAGGTGCAATTCATAGCACCTCCTTTCTGATTACTGTCATGATAATTCCCCAATAAGTGGACAGGATAACAGGACTCTAGCACTCTAGATTTTTTGTACCTCTACCACCCCTATCCAAAACAGGATGTTATTTGGATTCCATCAACCAAGGAAATGTTATAAGCTTTAGAGATATTGACTGAGGGTACACAAAGGTTCATATATCAACATAGTGCCCTGCCTGGTCACAAAAAATTAACAAAAGTTTTGAATTCTCTATTCCATAACTTCCTAGGAAATTCTAGTGTCTCATAAAAATGCAGAGTTCCTAGACCTAGTGAAGCAACCACACTTAAGCAGTGCTAATTAGTAGTACTCAGAAAGGCCAACTCAATTTTAAGTACTGATCAATCAGTGCAGACCAGAGGGATGATGAAGGATATGGCATTCATTCTGCATTATTGAACTTCAAGTGGATGTCAACCTTACTCATTTGTCTCTTCAACTTAGAGCTTTTTTTGTAAAGAAAAACTCTGGACTTTAGGACTCCAAGAGACAGAGCAGGGATTTGACTAACTATTAAAGGAAATAATGAAGACATTTTTTAGTTGTTGGACATTTCTTAATTAAAATTGTTAAGAAGCGATTTGGAGTGCTTATGACTATAGGGAACCTAATGGATATCACTGTGTCTCTGAGTACCAAAGATATTGCTAGTTTTCACTGTAATGCACATACTCAGAGAGACATTATTCCAGAACTTACTCAAGATTGGGCAGTCCTGAAACATATGTTCATGGTTTTTTGCATATTTTGAAAGTGAACAGCAGAAGTTACAGATGTAAGTCTCACATAGCTGATGAGATTCCTATCTTTTTTTAAGTTTATGTTTTCAAAATGGCCTTGCACAAGCACTGTGGTTCTTAAGTCAAGGTTCTGAAGCACATTTGACTATACTAAAAATCATCTTGACTCAAAGGGGCTTTGATATTTTAAAAAAATATAACAAAAAGAATATATTGCCTACCTACGCCTTTTCCTTCCAGAACTGAAATAGTAGTTTTCTAGCACAATCTTTGCTGACATCAACTGTATCTTTACTAAGACTTTGACTTGAATGGCAAAACACTATTGATGATTTGCACAATTGGCTTTCCTTCCTGTTGTTTAAAATATTTCTGGAATTTTTCATAAAGAACCCTGATGAATGATAAATTTTCTCCTTTATGTTTCTCTTTTATAAGCCTTATCTTTATGTTGGCTGAACTCTATCAGGAATTTCTTAATAATACCTTTATAATGGGCTATTCATGCCCATCAAATATGCTTAATAACAACTTGTTATATATTCTCTGTGCAAGTTATCAAATTTCAAATAATTTAAATTCAATGTTATATTTAAAACATATTCAACTATCACCAATATTTAAAAGATCATTGATATTATCTGTGTGAAAATTTCCCTCTAACACAATTCTCAATCCCTTCTTTATACCTTACAAGTTAGTTTCATGAGTTGCTATAGCTAAAAATAGTCATTAATTGGTAGTTAACTCTCTGACCATTAGTTTTTATGAATTATCTAGTCTGGCCTTGGTGGATGAGTGGGGGAGGAGGGAGAAGATACTAGGCTCATACTATAAGGTTTTCCATCTTGATAATTCATGTCAGATTTCATGCCTAATGGAATAATCTTTTACAACCCAGAGTCAACTCCATGGACGCGATGAAGTTTTAGAGTACAACCTTAGTGGGGAGAGAGAGACAGAGTGAGACAGAGAGAGAGAAGGAGGAAGGGAAGGAGGAAGGAAGGGAGAAAGAGAAGGAGAGAAAGACAGACAAAGACGCTACCTGAAAATTCCGTTAAACGAATGGAATGACATTATGGGTATGCTGTTTTCAGTCACCTTTCTAACATAAGTTTTCGCATTAACCTCTTGCTGTTGAAACTCCCAGATGTTTTAAATATGTTAATAATAACTTTAATTAATAATTAATAACATGTTCCCTGAAGCCTTTTAAAACAAAAGACAATTTTAAAATAAGTTAATCATGTAGGAAAATTAATTTTCACCCATCACCTAACCCACACTTTTTTTTTAACAATTCAGACACCCAGTTTTATACATTAGACCTTTACTTAAGCCTTAGAGAGAACAGATCTACAATTGCCAAAATTTCTATGATAGTGTCTTTCTAGTGTAATGAGTCAACACTATTGATTGCCCCATTTCTTTTGCCTCACTGGAGTACATATCAGATGCAAATGACAGTTATAACTAAAATCAACCCCAAAGAAGTAGTGACTTGGATGTAATAGAAAGCTTAATGACCATCCTTCATGATATTTACCAAGACTATGCATAAATGGCTTCAAGGAATCATCATCATCATCACTTATATAATGCTTTCAGGTTAGATAAGCACTCTACACATATGATCTCAACATTTCCAAGCTTCAGATATATTATTAGCTACATGTAATTCTTTAAATAAGCCAAACTGTTCTTTAAGGACTATTTTCAATTTGTAAGAATTATAGGTCAGGAGTCAAGAAATCTTAGCTTCTTTTTCTTGTTTCATCTTCAGTTTAAATATCCAGAGGCAAGTCACATTGACTTTGTCTGCAATGCACAGAAATAGTTAATTCAATAAATAATTTAGTTATTTTAATATTCTGTCATCATTTAGGTAACATCTGTGGGTAACTGAACTACTGAACTAGTAGCTGAATCATCTGGTTTTTTATTCTCCTATGTACTCATCTACATGTGCTAGTTTCTAATATTTCTTGGTAATTGCTATTTTCTGTGTCAGAATTTAATAGATTGAGTAATGGAAAGGCCTGGAATTGTATTCTAACCCCTGATTTTACAAATGATAAAATTGAGACAAAAAAGACGTGTTCAGGTAGCCATTGGCATATAAAAGAATCAAACTTCAGACTCTAAATGTAGTGTTCTTTCTAAGGGCAAGGGTTTTATTTTAGGATTTTTTTCCTCCACAAATATGAATCAATTAAGTTTCAAGTATTTTTAATAACCTAGAATGAGTCAACATAAGTAACAAATATTTTAATTCATAAAATAGTCTCTTACAGCATTTATTTAAATAACAAAAATAATTTCAGTTTATTTTAAATTTATTTCTATGTTGCTTTTCAGGAACTTTCCTAGTACACTTGGAATTGTTAAATATAATGACCACCATTATGTTTGTATGTGAAGGTAGAAAAGTATTGTTTTAGCTGATGTGTAAAATACTGGCCATTTTCATAATTTAGTTCAGAAGGCAGCCACCATTTGGAATCTCATATAAAACTTTTCTTTTCCTAATTGAATATTCTTAACTATCTCATTCTTTAACATTTTGATTTCTTTGGCATGTTATATCCATTTTCCAACATCTTCAGAATTTATATTCTTATTTTTGGAAATATTTACAAAAATGTTTTCTCCGAAGACTTTTCTTCTTAGTATAAGACAGATGTGCATTCATCCCAGGAGCATAAAATCTTCACTCAACCTGTCTCTCAGAAATAACTAGGGGGTTAACCAGCTTTCTAAATGAAGAAAAATTATTTGAGTATCAATTATGGTTTTGTTGTAGCCTATTTATGTTCTGTTACATTGGTAAGTTTTGGAAAATAATTCCCTATTAGAAAGAAGAATCACTTTTCCCATTTTAAAAATATATATGCTATTAATGTTGTTAAGAAGTGCAGCAAGGAGTTGATGGAATTTGTCCCATATTTTACATTTGTAGTTAAAGAGCTAAAACATTTCATCAGAATATTTGCAAGATCAGGGAATAGAGAACTGAAGTTATTGGAACTATACATCTGAAGTCTCTACAGTTCTATGCTCCACATCATATATAATATACCCAAGTTTTCACAGTTTTATTCCCCATAAGAGATTTTAATATATGTCATCATATTATAACACTTCTGGGATAGCAATGGTTCTTTTACAGATACAGTGATCTCAGCACTTAAAAATGATCAAACCAGACAGTTTAAATCTAAACCATTTACCGAAGACATATGCCTCTGCAAAGGAGGGATCAATATACCTGCAACAGTCACTGTTAGACAGTTTTAAGTATCATAAGGTAGAACCCTGAATTTTCTAAACTTTTTTTCCTCTCTGAGGACCTAGAACAGTACTCTTTATGAAGAAAGTGCTTATTAACTTTATTGCATTGAAATAAAAATGGGGAAAAATGATACAGTCCCCAACATCAGAGGTGATACTATGGAAGTTTCTATGTGGATGAGGAAAATGGGATAAATGTGATGTGCATAAAAAAATGTCACACATTATAAAAGTGCCAGGAACGGTGAAAAACCAGGCAAGATTCTATGAGACATCCCTTTAATCTACAGTGTTTCTAGTTGGGGCAGGGACTATCCTAATTACAAAGATCCACTGGTTCTTTGTCATCTCTGGGATAGAATACAAATGTCTGTATTTGACATTCACGAACTAATTCCAGCCTGCCTTACAGTCAATAAGTCAACCAGTGTTTATGAAACACTTATTATGGACCAGGCATTGTTCTAAGTGTTGGGATTGCAAAAAAGGCAAAAAACAGTCCCTGCCACAAGGAACATCCTGTCTTAGGGGAACATAAGATTTAAATAACTGGTTTCCTAAAAGATATCTGTGAAGTAAATAAAAGTAACCTTAAAAGAGAAAGCACTAACAGTTATGGGATCATGAAGTGCCTGTGCAGAAGTTAGGATTTGAACTGAATCTTGAAAGAAACCAAAGAAACTAAGAAGCAGAGGCCAAAGGAGTGGACATCACAGTTGTGACTGACCAGTCCAAAGGCATAGACCTGGGGTGGCCATGACTATGCCAGAACAGTTCTGAATCACAAAATACAGCAGACACTCCATATGGAAGACAAAACAAAAACATTTATTCAGATCAGGCTCCCCTAAGCAAAATGCCCTTCTCTCACTCACAGCCAGCTGCCTGCTTCCTCTGTCCTTCCCAGCTCTGACTGGTTTCACCAACTTCCTCTCAGCTCTGCTTCAGCTCAACCTCTTCCTGTTCCACCCATTCAGCAAGCTCCTCCTACTACAGATTCATGTGACTCAGGCTTCCATGTGACTCAAGCAGGTCACATGGACCTACTAATGGATGAGGAAGATCTTCCCATTATACAAAAATACATTAAAACACATTAAAGATATGAACTGGAATTGAGGCAATTAAGCTCATTTTTCCAAATACTTCTGGCATTATGTTGACTCCGTTATTATCCCTGCCCCTTGTACTCTCTTGGGGTTTTTCTGTACCAGTTTGTATTGAAAAAGTAATGTACTGCACAATAACCTCGTAGCCCTTATGTGAGAGGGAGGGCAGATGTCAGAATATATTGTTGCCACTACTAAGCTCACCCTCATTCCCATTTCAACCTTTTATTTTTTTGTTAAAATTTACATGTTTCCTTCCTTACTCTTTCATGTAAAACCACTACTCTAAGGTATCAGGGAAAGAATAAGATTTAAAATATGGTTATATCTGTGACTACCAGTTTTCAAATACAAAAGCTTGAGTTGGAAAATATGAGTTATCAATTAATACTATGTGAAACAAATATATTCACCACCACTACACAAACTATGTAATTCTTCAACAATTTATACATGTACTAAAAAATAATAGGATGGTTACATGTGTGTGGTATTATTATAATGGATATATTTTAAATACTCATGTGTTTTATACTCTTGTCAGTTCAAAATGCCTCTACAGATAATCAGTGATTCTGTAATTCCAAGACTGGCACTTTAATCTTTCTTTCGAATAATAATTTGTGCAGGCTGTGCACAAAAGAGCAATCACTTGGGTACTGCTTAATGGAGAGGATGTTATAATTGTCATACCATTATAACACCCCATCTCCAGTTACTCTCCTAAGGCCCATTAACACCGGCAGGCTTAATACTCAGAGAGTACCTGACTAACTCTTGTTCCCTAAGGAGTTTAGTGGTAACATTTAGAGGGTGGCATGGTTTTCTAGTACTATTTCCTGAGTCTCCATCCAGTATGTTTCCCAGTGGTTTTCAGTTACACAGCTAGTGCTAGTTAGCTTTCTGTTAGAGTAAGTAAAGTCAGAGGAGTTACTAGACAGGCAAAATCATAATGAACTGTATGAAACAAAACTTCCCCAGAGCTGCAACGTTCTCATATAAGTATGTACACAGATAAGGGGACAGTGGGCTCAAGCTTAGAGATAACATAGAGTAAGAAGGTAATCCACAGCTCCTGGTTTCTGGAAGTCTTTTTCTTACTTTGTGCAATACTCAAGAGGTTCTTATTTGGTGTGTCCAATTCTGGACCCCAAGGTTGGGGCTCTTTTGATGTCCTGAAGCTGTATTTCTTTCCACTCTGAAGACAATCAGGATTCCAAAGCTTTCTTTCTTTATCTTGCTTCAATTGTCCTCTCATAGGATTCATTGTTGTTATAGTGTCTCTGATGACATGGTCAGTTGGGATGGGTTGGGGAGTAGAATGTGACATCCTTCCGGACTTACTCTCTTCATCCACTCCACTGTGCCCTCTGGTCACTTGTGCCATTTTCTGGCTTCTCAATATATTCTTAAAGCTTACTTCTTGTAGCAATTGTTGAAATGCTCTTACTTTCTAAAAAAAAATCATGCACACAGATATTGCTAATTCTTTCAACCAATATTTTTGTCATCTGATTTCATCTAGTGACACTAATAATTTGAGTCCTTCCATCTTAATTAACCAGGGTGTTTGCCTTTAGTTTTCACTTTTGATTGATGCAATGAAGATGTCTAGAAATTGCTCAAATCATTTTGCAGCATTAATTGACTGATCATGTACCAAAGAAGCAATCTCAACTGATACAGGTATCAGAGCAAAGAACATATTTTTATTTATATTAATTAGGGTTTATTACTTATATTTATGGGGATTTGAAATTTCCCTCTTACACCATACAATCAAAATTTGTACTAGATAGATTAATTTTCATTTTTCATCCATGTGTGGGTGTGAATGGGTTCAATACATATTCTGTTAAACCTCAAAGGCATCCGGACAAACTGGGGAGTCTGTCCCAGGTAAAATGCAAGGTCAATATCACCTAGAATATTATGGGATGTCTGTTTGACCAGTATGAAGATTGTAAGCATTGCAAGAGTTGTTGCATATCAATATCGATATTGACATTGTTAATACATGTATATTTATTATATATGTATATACATATAGTCTATATCTACATACAATATACACATGCATATATATATATATGTGTATTTTACACAAATACTTTTATGTTCCCTTTTAAGGATCTTTTAGTCTAAGCCTTTCTATAGCTACATATTACAGAAAGAGATAATTTTATAATGAATAATTTACAATCAAAACTATTTTATCTGACCTATAAAAGTTCTTTTTTTTTGTTTTTGCTTTTTAGTGTTTAACATATATGGAATTGAAATAAATTTGATGTCATGTGAGAATGTTTTTTCCCAACTAATTATATATTGCAGAGATTTTTTAAAAATCTAGTTAGATTGTTCATATGACCCCAATTTGATATTAGTATCCTCTTGAAATTTTGCAAATATCTCCACCCACCCACCCCACCATTCCTCTTTTCAGTTGAGAACGGTTAAAACCAGATTCAGCCAAAAGCAAAATGGACTAAATAAATCTGAGAAATAGGCTTGTCCTAGAGACTGTAAGTCACCCACAAATGACATTCTGGTAATGCCACAATTCTTCATGGCAAGGTCTCTGTCATACCTTTTGTTCATGAGGATTTTATTCTTAAATGTAACAGTCGCAGGAATGTTACTCATAAAAGCTTTTAAGTTTAACACGTCTCATGGAAAATAAAAAGAACCTGCTAAGTTTCCAAAAAAAAAGGTAGCTTTTGTGCTAGCTTAGAGCAAAACCTTCTCTAACTTGACTGTCTTTATTTTAAAAATACACAGAAAATTAAACAGTGCTAAGAACAATTGAATGAATGATTGCTTACTTAAAAAGTTTCCTTTTGTGCACAAATCCTTTTCATATCCTTTTACTTTAGTTGTCTTTATTAAAGAATTCTATAGATGAGATTAAGTAGGAGGAGTAATCAAACCACCATTACTAATGTCTTTTTTCTTGTTTAAAAAGTCATATTTGGTGATCAACTATAATTATGCCTACAATGACCTCCTGGGATGGCTTTTCACTATTATACTTCTTTAATCCTCTTATGATTCAATTGTCTTGAGATAAACTCATTGACTGAACAAAAAAAGATCAAGATTCTAAGTGCATTCAGGCAGCGTTTCAGAGTTTTCCGTTCCATTATGGTATCTCACATGCTTACATAAGTGCTTCATTTTAGTCTTTGTATTGAATTGGTCTTGTGTAGAATGGTTTAATATGTGGATTCTACCTTAGAGAGATTAACTGTAGTTTCCTTGATATAGACTGCCAAAGATGTGAAACCCATACTTATTCTAGACTTCTTATAAAACATGTCACCATCATCATCACCATCACCATCATCATCACCATCACCATCATCTCAGATATCACCATCCTCCTACTACCTTTAACCGTTTCCACTGTGGCCTCTCGGCCTTCCATGCTGTCAAAACAATATAGTACAGAAATCAGTCCTTCCTGAAATTCAGTATATTTTTTCATTCTACTATTTCCTTGATGCCATCATCAGGATCAAATTTCTTCATGTGAGGACATTATTATAACCATGTGTGAAAACTCACAGTTTAATAATATTTTCAAGGCTTTTTATTAATATGCCTCTTTTTTTATTTTTAATAAGCTTTTATTGATATTTGTTGTTTTTTACATCACCATAGTTATCCTGAGAATTACTACTTCTGCTCCTACCAGAGACTTATCCCCATGACAAATACATATCTAAGTATATATATATGTGTTTCTGTGTGTCTGTGTGTGTTTGCGTATTAGAAAGGAAAAAGAAACTCAGCACAACTTATCAATAGATTTGGAAAAGTCTGAAAACATATACAAAGTGAAATACCTATGGGCCTCTCACCTCCACAGAGGGTTAGAGTGTAGGTGTCCTCTCATTTATCTTCATTTGAACATGACTTGATTTTTGAATTTTTTTATATTTACTTCTGATTTGGGGTATATCATTCTTTCCATTTACATTGTTTTAGTTAGTACATAGATTTCTTTCTTGGCTCTGCTTACTTTACTCTATATTTTTTGGGGGATGTTTTCAACACCTCAAAGAGAGCTTGATGAAAAATATTAAATTAGAAAACTGTCATCTATTTTCCATGATTCATGTGAGTAAAGATGATGCTTCTAAAAACAACACAGAAAATATTTCTAAGGATTACATTTTGGGCAAGAGACTGAAGACTATAAGCACACAGCTTTCATTATCGTTGCTGCTTCTCTTTGAAGGCAAGGGTTAAAAGGTGTGACTGATCTGAGAAGCAAATGATGTCTAAGAATGGAATTGGTATTTTGGGATCATGGCATTAAAATATAGGAATAACAAGTAACTGGCCAGAGGTGGAGATCTTCCAACAAAGACAGGTAGGAATGTATTTGCTGCATTAAAGATTTCGTTCTCTTCTTTCTTTAAAAATGGTCACTTGATGTTGTTAAATCCTATGGTTCTTTCTTCATGATCTTTCAAAGATGACGATAATTTATCAATCTATATCTACCAGTCCTTTTTATAAATGAGGATTCAGTTCATCTAGAGTAAATGACTTTAATGTCACCAAGGTGTTCTCTTGTATCTAAACTGTAAAAATTTGTGATGATGGGGGAAAAACTGCATGGGTCAATTCATTCTGCTAGCTATTGCATAAAATAGCTGCAATGTACAAAGGTGAATAGCGGTGGAGACCCTCAGAGGTTCACCAGTGACAAAATCTAAGACAGATGTGTCAATAGACTCACATTTCTGCACATAAGTGTATAAAGTACCTGTAACAATCAAGATAAATTGGATATCTTAAAGAAAAGAAGCACATTTGACTGGATCAGATCAAAAAGACTTGCTAATATGATCATTGCAACTAGAATTTGGCCCTGTAAGATATGGACTTTTTAAAAATAGGTAACAGGTTAAAGGTAGTGAAGTGGAACAGCACTGTATATTCAAATGATACACACAGGTAAAGAAAACCCAGAACCAAATAAAGGAAACATGGTAGAAAGCATTTTCATGAAGATGAACAAAGACAAAGAAGTCATTTATTCTCAGAGTGTACAATAGACTGCCTGGATGAAGAGAGGAAATAGGAGAGTACTTCTGAAAACCACAAGTGCCTGATATAGAGGTGTGAGAAAAATAGAAGTATAGAACTTTAATTATCTGGACATTTGTGGGATCTTTCTGTCTGCCAAAAGCAGAAGAGTTGATAATTTCATCATGTAAATTCCATCATGGAAAACGTAAAGAGACAAAGGAAAATACTGTTCTAGATTTGATTCTCAACAACTAGGAAAAAATTAACTGAGATGAAAATAATGAAAAACTTAGAGGAAAATGATTACTCCATATTAAATGCAGGAAAAGAATAACAGACATAGTCTTACATGCACTCTAATTTTTAGAAGATGTTTCAAAAGTATTAAGAGAAAATAGATGGAATGTACTATGTTATAAAATTCTCCATGGGAAGTCAACTTAGGATGGTACATGAAGTTTTCAATGAGAATTTTAAAAGAAATAACATCAAATTAGGAGAAAGAAAAAAGGAATTTGTTTAAAAGGATTGGTGTTGATAACCAGAATTTCACCAGTCAAGTTACAAATAGATATACACTCATACATACTATACATATATGTGTGTGTGTGTATATATATATATGCATATATACACAAAAATTACACATTCATGTGCTATATGTATGAAAAGACAGGTAAATGGTTATATATATATATCTATGTATATATAAATACAGTATGGTACCATAATTATAATATGTATTAGTAGTTCTAAAATATAAAGTGAGGGTAGTGAGGAAAGCTGGCAACAACAAAAAGTGTAGTCATTTTTTTTTAAAAAGATGCATTGAAGGAAAGTGAAAGATACAAAGGTAAGGCTACAGTTAGAGATAGATGATATGATAACTGCTGGAAAGAAGATAGACCTCAGTTTTAGTTTTTCTTCATTCTTTACCAAGAAGAATAATCTTTGACTTGAAAAAGACAGAACAGAAATAGCCAACAGGAAGATGGCACCCAAGATAAAGAAGGAATTATCAAGAGAACATGTTGGTGACATTAAAGTCATTGACTCTAGATGGATGGAATCCTCGTTTATAATAAGGACTTGTAGATATAGATTGACAAATTATTGTCATCTTTGAAAGATGATGAAGAAAGAGGAAAGTACTGCAGGATTTAACAACAGCAAGTGACCTATTTTTAAGAAAAAAAGAGAATAAAATCTTCAAACTCTGGCTCAGTAAACTTGACATCAATTCCTGGAAAAATTCAAAATTATAGTGTATGAATAACTCTGAAAGGAATTATTGATAACAAAGGGTCAACATGGTTTTTTCTAGTAGAATTCATAACAAACTAACCTCATTCCTTTCTTTGACACGATTATTAGACTGTTCTACCTCAAGTAAAACAATACATTAGCAAAACCTCTGAGAAAGTCTCCCAATCTATTCTTGGGAAAAAGATGGGGAAATATGGGCTTGATCAGTTATGTCAAACTCAAATCCAAATGATCCTTGCTGCTGTATTTTTACTTAGAAAACCACAAATTAACATTATCTATATGATATCATGTTCACATTTATTTTTTAAGCATATCCCAATTACATTTTAATATGATGGGCCACACTCAGAAGTTTCGCAGATGTCTGGTGCAAATATAACAACTTTGGATTAGATAGTAAGAACATTAGATAAATATAAGAACCAGTTAAATGACTAGAACCAACGAGTAGCCATTAAAGGTTCAGTGTCAACTTAGAAGTGGGACTCTTGTGAAATACTCTGAGGTATTTCAGTCCCTTTTCTATTTCACACTTCTGTCTATTACAAAAATAATATCCTTCTGGCATACTAAGTAAATTATAATCAATAAATGCTTAGTAAGCACTTATTGGGCATTGAGGTGGAGCAGTGGATAGAGCGTAGGCCTTTGAATCAGAAAGACTCATTTTTATGACTTCAAACCTAGGTTCAGACAATTACTAGTAGTGTGACCCTGGGCAAGTAACCCTCTTTGCTTCAGTTCCTCATCTGTAGAGTTTATTGGAGAAAGAAATGGCAAATCACTCCAGTATCTTTTCCAAGAAAACCACAAAATAAAGTCTTAAAAGGTCAGATATGACTGAAAGGATTGAACAAGTGCTTATTATGTGCTAAGAGCACTAGGGAGCTAAATAAGAAAAAAGAAAGACTGACCCTGCATTCAAGAGGCTTATAGTCTAATGGGTAAAGGAAAAATACACAAAATTAAGCTGAAAAGTAGGGGTTCGGTGGAGTCAAAACAAGCAAATGGAAAATTAAGAGTATTCTCAGAACTTATTTACGTGTGATACAATGCTGGAGGGAGAAGATACTATATTGGAAGACAAGATTCTAAATTTAAAAACATCCTAGGTTGTAGAGTCAAACCTTAAGCAAAACTTAGCAGTGATAAATATAAAGTCTTACACTTGGGCTAAAACTCATATTCTCAAGTATGAGATAGGGGAAGTATTGCTTTTCTACAGTTTTTAAAATATATGTCTTTTTAAAAAATATATAATTTATTAATTTTTGAGCTATTAACATTCACTTTAACAAGAATTTGAGATCAAAAGTTTCTCCCCATCTCTCCCACCCCCCACCCCAGGACAGAATGCACCCCATCCACCCCTTCCTCCAGTCTGTCTTCCCTTCTATTACCTACACTTCTTCCATGCCCCTTCCCCTCTATTGTGTATAGAGCCAAATAGATTTCTGTACTAGATTGCCTATATAGCTTAATTTCCAGTTGCATACTAAAACAATTTTTAACATTTATTCTTAAAGCTGAGTTCCACATTCTCTCCTTCCCTCCACACCCACCCTCATTGGGAAAACAAGCAATTCAATATAGGTCATACATGTGTAACAATGTGAGGCACTTCCATAATATTTATGTTGTAAAAGAATAACCACATTTCCCTCTGTCCTATCCTGCTGTCCATTTATTCCATTCTCTCCCTTGACCTGTCCTCCCACAGTAGTGTTTGTTTCTGATTATCCCTTTCCCCAATTTGCTGTCCCTTCTATTATCTTCCTTCTCCTATTCCTCTCCCCTTGCCTTCCTGTAGGGTAAAATAGATTTCTATATCCAATGAGTGTGTGTTAGTCCCTCCTTAAGTCAAATCCCATGAGAGTAAGGCTCAATTATTTCCTTTCTTCCCCTCCATTTTAGAACCTCTTTCTCTCCTCTTATATGTGAGATGATTTGCTACATTCTCCCTTTCCCTTACTCTTAGTTCATTCCATTCAATAGTAATTTTATTTTTTTAGATACTCTCCCTTCATATTCAGCTCATCCTGTGCCTTTTGTCTAAATATATATATGTATACACATACATACATACACATATATACCTATATATACACATACATACATACACATATACACCTACATATATGTGTGTGTGTATATTCCCTCTGACTACCCTAATACTGAAAATGATCTCATGAGTTACAAATAACATCTTTCCATGTAGGAATGTAAACAGTCCAACTTTATGAGTTCCTTAAGGTTTCTCTTTACTGTTTGCCTTTTCAAGTTTCTCTTGATTCTTATATTTGAAAGTCAAATTTTCTATTTAGCTCTGGTCTTTTCTTTTTATTTTTTTAATATAAATTTATTTATTTAATTTTTTACATTCATTTTCACAAAATTTTGGGTTCCAAAATTTTCTCACAAATTGTCCC
>CM053771.1:243899565-243964855 GCA_028658325.1 Potorous gilbertii | reverse complement strand
AGGGCAGATTGGTGATATGGGTAATTAGAATGTCCAGTGTATTGGGGGGGGAGGGGACAAATGGGGAGAAAATTTTGGAACCCAAAATCTTGTGAAAATGAATGTAAAAAGTTAAATAAATTTAATTAATAATGTCAAAAAAAAAAACCAAATACTACCTCCTCTTCCTACTTTACAGGGCAGTCTGAGAACAGAAGGAAAAGTAGATCCCCAAGTTTCTTGAAAACTACAAAGTGCTGTACAAATATAAGGTAATGTTGATGAAAATGTTTCCATTTTCTAAGTTTAAAAATTCATTTGATTCAATAACTCTAAATCTGTAATGATAAACATTTTTTTTCCTCCACAACCTTGGCAGGACAAAACCAAACGACAAAACATTCACATCAGCTTAATGTCACGTACATATTCAAATGTAGACATACTCAAATGAAATTGCATAAGGTAGATTGTTGTTTATTATTCCCAAAAAGCCATTTTATCTGCAAATAGTTCAAATACACTCTACATCAATCCTTGAAATAGCAAAAGTGTTCTTTTGAAATCAGCAAATGTGTTTTTCTGTTTAGATAATTACTCTGCAATGTCAAGTGGTACCATGTTTCTGTTCAGAATACTATTTAAAATAATATGGTAATGGGGATATTTTTTTAAAAGCCATGGTTAATTTTAGGTAATGTTACCCACCTATGAGTGTACTACATTTTTCTAACTGTAAAAACAGAATTTTGATTTTGATATGGGCAAATTATTTTTCTTAAGGTTATTGATTCCAACTCTCTTAAGGTAATGATATCCACACCTTAGAATAAGTCCTTGAACTTCTGAGCTATATGTTGATTAGGGACAAAAAAAAAGAAACTTCCCTAACATGTCTTCATGGAAATATTCTTCTCACCTGCAGTAAGTTACAGATTAAATTAGTCTACTTTAATACATCTCATTTGTATGTATATGTAATTTAAACCATTAAAAATATCATTAGGGACATATTTTACTGTGTAGTTTCTAAATGTCTAAAGCCTATTTAATAAATTGCAATTGTTTTCACTTCAGGGATGAACATAAATCCAGATATTAGTGAGTTCAGGAATCTTCTTACATATCACTGGCACAGAAATGCCAACACCAGTAAACATCCTAAATATCCACTGTGAAAATATCATTTCCACCTAGCATTGTATATATTATAAATCACTTAATAAATATGTACTCACTAATTAATTGAATGAATTTCTAATATACCCAATATTCTCTGTAATAGTGGGTCTTTGGTGATGAGTTTATAGTTGTGATGAATTTCAGGTAAAACTTAGGCAGGAACATGTTACTGTTTATTTGTGGGAAGGCCCAGGGTAGGGGGAAGGGGAGGGAAGGGAAAGGGTTGGAAATACCTGTGTCCCCAGAAGTGCAAATGTGTATTGACTTTTTGGTTACTATCATGGATTTGGTTTTCTGATGTCTGAACAATTATTTTTCTTTGGCCTTCTATATGGAGTCTGTTATACTTTGAAATTCAGAACAACACTGGTATATTCATAGTTGTCCTCAGTGCTATGAATAATACCTGGGTGACACAAGCACCAGTGAAGAAATTTCTCATATAATGTTTGCATAAGTGTTGAGTAATAACTGATCATGTAAAGAGGCAAACATAGATCCTATGTTTTGTCTCAAATTATCCCTTTTTAGATGTGTTGACTCCATCCTTGGGGAACAGGCTGAGCTAGAATACTGTTATAAGGAATATACACACATATGTATATATATGCATACATACATATATAACATATACACATGTGTGTATGTATATGTGTGCATATATACACACATATACACATATATTTATACAGGAAAAATCATAACGTAATGTAATAATTTGGAAATTTTTTGGAAAGCTAAAAAAATCTCAATGGATGACTTGTAAGAATAGTCCATCAAATTATCTGAGATATGCAAAATATGAAAATTGAGAACAAATTTAAAATTACCACGTGACCTAACCTTATTTCGACTTCTTTCCCCAATTAAACTTAGAATATGAGAGATGGAAGAGACCTTAGAGTTCACAGCCCTTATAGAACTACAACCAACTTAAACTGAATTAAAGATATCTAAGGACATAAGTACATTCACAATTTCTTATCCAAACCTTCTGAAAGTTATTGAGTTTATGTCACAAAAAAAATGCCAAGGGGTAGGAAAGGTGTGCTAAAAATGCTGCACATTCTTTTCTAAGGAGTAGTAGTTTATACACCTTTAGTGTGACCATCATTGGACAAATAAGAGTTATGTATATCACTGTGCATATCAATACACTCTCTATCCAACTCATTGATTGTACAATGAGTTGCTATAATAAAGACGAAGATTTGTGCTATGAAGTTCTGTAGCTCAATAATGAACCTTAACCATTCCTACACTACTTAGGCTCTCTCTCCTCAACTGTTCAAATGAGATATTACTACGTATAAAGCTCTAAGCACAGTGCCAGACAAATTCTTTGAGGAATTGTGTTACTGTGATTGTTGGTGAAAAATAATGTACTGAGAAACTTTTGACCTTGAAATAGGGGGAATTCAGCATCTTTCTAGGTATTCCATTCCATTCAGCTCTAACTTGTTAGGAAGTTGTTTTGCTTTTTGTTTTCTTGACATCAAGTCAAAATTTCCTCTTTGCAACGTCTGCAGCTTCTGGCTCTGGTTGTGGTTGCCAAGCAAAAGAACTTTCATCTCATTTCCACATGACTGCCCTTTGAGTACTTGAAGGGAGTTCTCATACCTTCCTGAGTCTTCTCTTCTGGTGAAACATGCGCAGTTACTTGAACTAATCTGTATTTCTAGTGAAATCAATGCTTCTCACAACATGAATTGCCTTCCTCTGGACACTCTCTAGTTAACCAATGTCTTCCTCTACCCATAGTTCCCAGAACTGAAGATAATACTTCATAAGAAGTTTGACAATGGCAAAGTAAGGTGAGAATATTTCTTCCTTATTCTTGAATACACTTCACTAGCTGTGTTACTCTGGGAAAGTCACTCAACCCTGTTAGCCTCAGTTTCCTCATCTCTAAATGAGCTGGAGAAATGGAAAACCACTCTACCATCTCTGTCAAGAAAACCTCAAATAGGGTGATGACAGTCATGTAAGAGTGAAACTGAACAACAAAATTCTGAATGTCAACAATTTTTAAATTGTACCAAACTTTCCCCAAAATTTCTAATACAATTTTGACATCTCTCAAGACAACTAGAACTTTGAAATAAAGATATACAATCGATTTATCTTCATCATTATTGTCATGATTCTACGGTGTTTTACAATTACAAAGGACTTTATCATAAATTACCATATGTGTTAATTGCAGTCACTCTTTGAAGTAAGAAGTTCAAGTACTGCTATCTCTTTTTCACAGATGATGAAACTGAGTGAATGTCAGAGAGTTTAAGAGATGTTGTCAAAATTATATCTTTAACAAATAATGGAGCTGAAACTTTAAGCATTGTATTCTGTACAATACTACAATATTATCATTTCATAAACTTTTTCATTTAAACTTAGCTTTGTTTTCCCTTTATATATTTTGTATAAAAGACAGAGACATTGGCCATATGACAATGGATAGAGGGCCTTTCTTTGACATTTTTAAGGCTGTTCAATCTTGGAAAAAAATTTTTAAATTCTTAGTCTACCTAGAAAATCAGTAATATGATTCCTTATTGATTTGCATTTTTGGAGGAAATTTCCAAATTAAGTGTCCATACGCCAATAGACCTTGCAAAATAATTTTTTTAGCAAAGAACTAAAGTTAATCCTCCATTATGCCAGCTTGCTGGGTAAGTCACAGAACCCAACTGTGAAGCACAGGCTCTGCCACTTACTACATTTATAATCTTGAGGAGACACCATGGATATAGTAACGGGCTTGGAGTCAGGAAGACTCATCTTACTTACTTACTACCTGTGTGATGCTGGAAAGCAACTTAACCTTGTTTCCCTCAGTTTCCTCAGCTGTTAAAGGAACTGGAGAAGGAAAGCATGAACCACTACAGAATTGTACCATGAAAATCCCAGAGGAGGTCATGAAGAAGAGCAGATGACTGAAATGACTGAACAACAACACAAATCTTGAGGAAATCACTTAAGCTCTCTTGGCCCCAATAGCCTCATTTGTAAAAAGAAGGGATTGAACAATATGTCCTTTTAGGCCCTTATTATCTCTAAATTTATGATGTTAGATATTCAATAGGACTAAATGACTTCTACTATCCCTTCTGGGTCTAGATTTTTGATCTTAAAATAGATTAGATAGAGGACAGATAGGTGATACAGTGCATAGAGTGTTGGCCATGGAGTCAGGAAGACTTCACTTCCTGATGTCAAACTGAGCCCCAGATTCTGACTAGCTGTATTGACCCTGGAGAAGTCACTTAACTCTATTTGCCAAAGCTGCTCAACTTGAAAAACAGTATCAACCTCCTTTTATAAGACAAATATAATTTAAAAAAACCTAAACCAGGAAGGGTAAAACAAAGATAAAGAACTATAGATCTATCACTAATGAATATTGATGCAAAAGATTATACTAGCAAAAATACGATAGACATTTCTTTAAAGTCTCTATGACCAAGTTGAGGCAGTTGGTGGTACAGTGGATAGAGTGCCAGGCCTGGAGTCAGGGAGACTAATCTTCCTGATTTCAAATCTGACCTCAGACAAGTTGCTAGCTATGTAATCTTGGGCAAATCATTTAACTCTCTGTTTCCCTCAGTTTCCTCATCTGTAAAATGGATTGGAGAAGGAAATGACAAAGCACTTGATTCTCTAGTATATTATTGTTGTTCAGGCATTTTTTTCAGTTATATTGGACTGTGTGATATCTTTGCCAAAAAAAAGTCCAAATAATGTCACAAAGAGTGCAACATGACTAAAAAAAAAATTAATGAACAATGTATTAGATAAAGAATGAAGGAGGACTTGTGAGAGTACATGAATAAGTATTGTACAGGATGAGAGGGCATGACTAACTTTTTAGACTGCCCTTCTATAAAAGTATTTGTATTTCTTGAATACTTGAATTTCAAATGAACTGCACTGCTTAATACTGTGCAGCTCTGAAGATGTTGCTCATTTCCCAGAAACCAGGAAAGCTAACAGAGTCAGTTTCAAAGCCTTGATAATAAGACCTTTTTGGGGAGTGGTGACTAAAATAATTTCATCACTGATTGGACAATGACAAACTTGAGGGTTAATTCATGTTTATTTACTATAATAACTTTTGTAAATGGCATCTTCTCTACTAGTCTGTGACTAATATAATAAAGCCCATTTAACTAAAATAGAGACAAATATATATGTGTGTGTATGTGTATATATACATATGTATACATGTATATATATGATGCCCTATTTGCTTCAAATAAAAGACAAAAAATATTTTATCAGTAAGATCAGGTTACATTTAAGAAGTGATTTGTTGTGTGAGAATATGTTCAAGCATGACCATAATATACTCCAAGCTTTCAATTTGGTAGGAAATTCCATAAAAGATTCATCTTAGCAAGCCTGGGAGAACTCAGGGTAATTTTCATATGCTGATGGAATGCGGAAGTAGTACTTTATTGGAAGCAAAGTCTTTATAGGAGGATTTATCAAGTTTCTCTCGTGTAGGCATACTCTAGCCAGATAAGAAGGAAGAAGAAGTAGTGGAGAAGGAGAATCTCAACACCTTAAAAAACTGTCAGATAACAAAATGCAGAACTGCAAAAGCAGACCTCAAATATCTTTCAACATTTTGACAAGTAAACTATATTGCAACAAAAGTGAACCATCACCACAGGGAAAATGACTAGATGTGATATTGATTCATGCAAATTTAAAACACTGATCTTAGTAGATATGGACATACCAAATTCTCATACTCCCCAAGCTAGATGACTTAGCAGGGAAAAAAAAGGCAACAGAAGGAAGTATATATTACCTCTGCCATCCTGTCTTCTTTTGGCATTGTCTTAATAATTCTTTTAGGGAGTCTGTGTAATACTACCTTCCATCTCAATATTTCAAATTCCAAAAAGAAGTAATGTTATTCTGCTGCTAAATTGTCCATCTAATATTAATCTAAAAGAATACTAGCAAGGTAGCACCTGTCCAGGATGTTTCTATCTGAACTTCATTGAACTAATTAAGAAGAATGAGACAATAACAAAAATAAATGGTGGGCATTTATTCAGGGTCTCCCAAAATTCTTAGTGCAGTTTTAAGATTGAGCAGTTTAAAACTTCCCTGAAACCTTTGAAACCTAGATAGCATTTTAAAGTTATCAAAGCACTTTATATATTATCTCATTCAATTCTCATGAATTACAATTCTGAAAGATTTTAGATTACTTTTAACCTCATTTTAAAGGTCAGGAAATGGAGACAAAGACAAGTTAAATTCTTTACTCAGGAATACACAGTTACTAAATGTCTAAGGCAAAATGTGAATCCAAGTCCTCCTGACTCTATGTTCAACAATCTATTCAAGATTCCAAGTTGCTTCACTACTGGGAACCAGATAGTTTGATGTTTCATAATATTGTATATAAGAGGCTGGTCTACAACTGAGAAAACACTTGTGTCTTCTAAGACATTCATCCCGATTTCAAAACTCAATGAAAAGTTCAAATGATTTTAAATCTTTGGGTGCATGTATGTGTGTATATACACATAAATACACATATATACATACACACATATATGGTATGCTTGATTTCTTTTTTTTTAGTATTTTTCAATCTTCAACTGAGCTTATAGAATAATGTTCTGAATTCTTCAGCAGAACATAAAGTAACATTCTTAGAGTAGGCCAATGATCTTGTGTTTATGACACACCAGAAAAAGAACTTAAGTTGGAAAAAGACATACATACAGAATAGAAGAACATTATATGGAAATGTAATTTTTTTCAGTGCTCCAGTACATTTAATCCTGTGACTAAATGCTTTTGGAGATTTTGTCAAATAAACTTTTTTTTTAATGTCCTTATGCCCACAGTTTGAAGGATGCTGTCTTGTCTCACTTATGAAGTGATGGACATGACATTTCCCAAGACATTCCTACTGAATCTTCACTTTTAAAAAAAATCTCTCAAACATGTCTCAGAATTAAGGTGGCACTTAGTGCCATTTTCTGTCACATGATGACTACTGTGTTTCTGAAAATTCAGAAATAAGTACTCAGAAAATGTAACAACTGCCAAGGAAGTCTCAAGAGAATAAACACACTGTCCTCTGACAGAAGAATGATGACCTTGGGACCAGAGAAAGTGAAAAATTGGAAGGAAATGGATAATTCTTAGGGAAACAAACGAAAATATTGACAACCATTCCCTTCTTATCCATAATGAAGAGTTTGCTTGGTCGATTATTTCCTTTTCTTCCTCCTATTCCAGTAGTAAAATCTATACTGCATCTTAACAAGTTCAACTGTGACTGCATTCTCCATCTCTGAAAATGAACTTCATTTGAGGAATTCAGCTTAAAATTCTGTGGGCCAAATCCCAGGATGCTTCTGGTAATTGAATTTAAAAATAGGTGGAGTTCTGACCCCATTTATCTACTAATTAAAATGATTTCACATTTAAATCTATTCTTCCCTGATATTTTCTTCATCACCTACATAGCTATAATAATAAAAGGCAAAAAAATAATGACAGATCTTTCCCCTTTTTAATTAATCAGTTTGAGACTTTGAGGATTTCCTTTGCTTTTTGTTGTTGTTACTGACATATTCTATTGATAACTTCTAATCAGATATTAAAATTTCACATCTAAGAAAAGATCTTTTTATTTTGAATAATAACAGTGAAATTAAAATCCAAAATCTGCCGCTTCCTATCCATGTGAACTTCAAGGCCTTTTCAGGCCTGAGTTTCCTAATCTGAAAAAATCAAGTATTTGGATTAGATGAATTGTTAAGTCACTTACAAATCTAAGCTATGATTTCATGTTTCTGTGGTCTATAATCCTGTAAACTAGCTACAGCAAGGCAAAATTGTTAAAAATAGATTTAACATACCCAAGCTAAGAGTTTATATTGACATATCCCATAAATTATATATAATTTCAAAGTTATTTTTGCCTCTTTGTTTTCATTGACACTGTACTATTATACCCTGTGATAATGCAACCAACATTTTACCTCTTTCTGGTGATTTTTAGAGCTCTGTTTAGTCATTTCAAGTTACTGAATGATAGGATGCTCAAAATCACCTAACTTACACCTTTCATTTAATATATAAACAAATCATGTAACAGAGATATAAAGCAACTTGGACACAGTGACACAATGAGGTTGGGTGGAACTGAAATTATAAGTCAGGACTAACTTCCTATGAGTGAATGCTTAATGAGATAAATTTTAGCAATATTCTCTCATGTTCAATTGAACAAACATTTATCAGGTGTCCAATATGTGCAAGACACCATGCTAGACCCTGGGGACACAAAGATGACAATGAAGCAGTTCCTGCCTTCAAGGAACAAACATTCTAAGTAAATGCGAATAGACATCATATAATTTAGAGAAGTAGAGAATACAAATGACTGGCAGGATGAAGAAAGTAACCTTGAAAAAAGGTAGAATTTGAAATGTGAGAACTAAAAGAGAGATAAAATTTGCTAGGGCATAGAAAAACATAGGGTCCATTCTGGACAGTATGTAAAGGCATGGAAGCAGGAAGGATGTAGAGTTCTCCATGTGAGAGACAAATAGTTGCCTAGTTTGACTGGACAAAGAATCCACAGAGAGAATTTAGGTGAAATAAGGATAAAAGGAAGGCAGAAATCAGATTTTTAATAGATATGAGTGTTAAACTGGGAATTTTCCATGTTCTTAAATTGCACTTTGGAACCCTTGAGGATATGACACCTTTAATTAGGTCTAGAATAGAACATATGGGAGGGAAGATGGCTGCCTGAACAGAGGCACTTAGCTCCCACATACCTATTGCAGCACAAATCTGAAATTAATATCAGATCCAATGATGATCAAGGAATCTAAAGAGAAACTATAAATAAGTGACATCTTCCATTCCAGAACTCCCAAAGAAGCAAGCAGGCAATAAAAAAAGGTCACAAGTATAATTAGAAACATTCCAGGAAATCAAGTTGGTAGACTCCTGGCAAGATCACAGACTAGTGCAGGCTGTAAGACTCAGTGTAGAAGCAATAAGGACAGAGAAATACACAAAAAAATCAGAATACTAGTAGACATTATGCCTTGAGGGTGGCACTTTTGATGAATGCAAATATTTAGCTTGGAAAGGATAAATCTATAATCAGTCCAGCATTCTGAACCACACATTGCCTTTCTCACTCTCACATCTTGTCTGTCTCTTCTCCTTACTTCAGTACTCCTTCAACACTCATAACTGGACAGCCCAGGTGTCTAGGATAACCAGAAGAACCTAATTCTATGTGGGAAACCCAAGCTAGATCAAATAAGGTTAATTGCCCCACTCACATTACACTGAGGGTACAGCCTGTTCCTGGTATAAAACCCCCATTCAGGAAATAAAGGGAAAGAACTGAGTAAATCAAGAAAAGACTTATATGTATAAAAATGTACCATAAACGAAATAGCTCTGTATTGTTAATGTATTTTTTTTTTTGCTTAATTTGAAGATCTTTGCCATCCATTAATAGGCTCATGTGACCTGCTTAAACCACATGGAAGCCTAAGTCACACATAGGGTAGGAGATTGATGAACAGGTAGAGAAAGAAGGGTGGAACAGGAAGAGGTGGAGGTGGAGCAAAGTTGAGAGGAAATTGGTCAGATTAATCAGAGCTAGGAAGGACAGAGAAAGCAGGCTCATGAGGCAGTAACTAGCATGAGTGGAAGAGCCCATTTGTGCTTTGTTTAAGGGAGCTGGTTTGTGGGAAGCCCAAAAGAGGAAAGGCTTAGGGATGGTATGCTTTCCATTGTTACTGTGTTTAGGTTTCTTTGTTGCTATGATGGATTTGGTTTTCTGGTATTGGGATTTGGCTTTGTGTTGTTTGAATAAATGTTTTACTTCTATATTCTATATGGAGAGTCTGTTATATTTTATGATTCAGAATTATGCTGGCATATCCATGGCCACTTGTAGGCACTGTGAATGTTGCCTTAGCTCTACAAGCTCCAAAAAGGGGAGGGTAAAAACTAAAAGCATAATCAAAGGGGAGAAAAAATTATTTCCAAAGAACTCAGTGAATATGTAGAAGAAATGAAGAAATGTTAAAAAATTAAAATAATAGCTCAAGAGTTGAAAAAAAAGAATAAGGGGCTTAGAAGACAAAGTAGGAAATCTTAACTAAGCAACAGGCTCCCTCTAGGCAAGAATAGATTAAGCAAATGATTCAGCAAAAACAAATTAGAGCAAAATTACTTTAAAACTGAAAAAACAAAATCTAAGCTAGCTTATATTTTTAAAAGTTGACCTGGAAAATAAGTCATAGAGATAATTTAACAATCCATTGGACATCCAGAAAACCATGACTTTTTAAAAATCTGGACACTACATCTCTCTCTCTCCTTTTTTTCCCTCTCCTCTCATATATATGCATATGTGTATCCATGTGTATGTATATATACACATATATGCATACATATTATACATGTGTGTATATACATATATACGCCAGCGTGAAATGTAGAGGAAATCTATGACAACATATAATTTACTTTTTATGTTCTGATGTGTATATGGAAATGTTCCTTTTTAGTGTTTTAGTTCAGATTAAAAAATAAAATCAGACAAAAAAGAACATATTTTAAAGGGAGGTCATTTCCCTTTTATAGTAAGAAATTATTATGGCCACCATTCTTCCAAATTTACTGGAACATTAATGAAAATTTTACATATATAAATATAAGCTAAAATGCATTTTCATTTTTATAAATTTTTTCTATTATGATACAGTAGAAAGAGCAATGACTGGAATCAGAGGGACTAGGTTCTAAACCTAGGGTCTTATACTGACTCCTTATGAAAGTCCCTACAACCTTGGGCTTTAGTTTCCTCATCTAATAAAATGAGAAGTTTGGATTAGATGGTTTCTGAGTCCTCTTCCAGGAGTAGATCTATGTATGATCCTACATTCCTACACAGAAACCTCAATAATAAGTACAAAGACCCTGAAATTAAGATCTTGATTAATATGCTCATTAAATTTGACCAAAATGATATAAGCAGCAAGATGTTTAGGGTGGCATTGTATAGGAACATATTATTTATCCAGAAGACCTTTAACACTTTAGAAGCCAGCCTCAAATCTCTAAGGAAGATGGTCTCTAGGCACTCAAAATTGGTGCCATAATATGCACCCACTGAAATGATTGTTTGCTTTAAGGTCATCACTGAAAATCTAAACTCTTATTTAACATCAAATTCTTTGAAACCTTGGTTATCCGGTTTCCCAGATTTGAAGGGTTCTGAAGTAAAAAGTGAGAAATAGAGGAAATAGGAATTGCTGGGATAGTTATCACCATAAAAAGAGGAGATGTAACAATTGATTGCCTAAGGGAGGAGATAGAAAAATTAAAAAGCAGACCCCAAACTATATTATAATAGAGTGTAGTTCATGATATTAATAATGATAAAATATGAAATGATGTTCAATATCACTTGGTTATGAAAGCAGATAAATGTGTAATATCTTTTATAAAATTTCCATCAAATGTTTATAAGTTAAATGATATTTTTTAACGGTACTTGATGAGACAATTTCCTGTTGTCTGGAAAATTCACATATGTTTGACATGCCACTGCCTGAGGATGCTGGATAAATGAAATTCATTAGAAAGAGTATAATCTGTTGGGCCTCTGAATGCTTTGAAATGATTGACTCACAATTTCATGGATTTAGGACTAGAAGAGACCTTAAAAGTCATCTAATACCACTCCCTCTCTTTGGAGATGAGCAACTGAGGTCCCTAGTTAAGTAAATTAGTTAGCATATGTAGCAGAGGCACCAAGTAGCAGAGTTGAGATTCAAATCCAGGTCTTCTTACTTGGAACCCTGTGCTCTGTCCTACTTTGCCACATAGTTCTGTGACCTTGACTTTTAAAAAAAATTTAAAACTGTCAAGGACGTATTCAAGGACTGATGAGTTCTATCCTGACATATTTCTTAGTTTACCAGAAATTGTGCAAAAGAAAGACTACAGAAGCAGAGAAAGAAAGAAATAGAGTTCTCCAGATTTCTTTCTGAAGCTCTAGTCCATTTTCATTGTGAAACTTACAACAGACTCTATCTCCTATCTTCAAAAAGAAAGAAAATACAGCAACAAACATTAGAGAAACTATATATTCATATCTCTACTGCTTTCATTGTTAAAGAAGTTTCCCCTTACTCCGATCTTATATATGAATTTACTTATTTGAAAATATTATATATTGATAATCTTAAATCAGAACTATTTAAATACTTGTAATTGATTACAATGTAGTTCAAGTCCATTAAACTCATGCTTCCCACAGATATAAATAATGGAAGAACTGTAATTCAATGATGCCTTTGAAATTGGCAAATTATATAATTTTCAATGCACAGTTGGAAAGGGAAGTATAGTACTATATAATACTTATTATAGCAGCTTGAAAAATTCCAAATGTTCATTTTGTTTCATCTAAACAGCAAAATAATCAATTAAAATACTATCAGACAGTACAGTTTAGTGTAACTCCCTCAGCATACTATACTGATATTGAATGAGATGAATAAATGGAGTTTTATGTTCCCTCAGAAATCCTTTACCACAGTTAATGAGCTTGGTTTAACTTTTTTTTTTAACATCTGCTTTTGTTTTTAACATTTTGTAAATAGAAGTAAGAAAAAGCTTCTTTCATATGTAGTACCCCTTGGGGTTCTCATTCCACTGCTTTCATCCATAAATTGGGTTCCTTAGGGGTAGGGAGCTTAAGTTTGAGGACCCCAAGTTCAATATACTCAATGAGTCTGTAATCCCCTAATTGTAGCTCAAAAATTCTACTAATATGTTTACCTTTTCTCTAGTCAGCTAGAACAGAGGTATGGTTTGCAAGTTGTATGCAGTCCACAACACTCCTGAGTATGGCCCCATTCAGATGAAAATATAACTGAGAAATATCTAACAAAATAAGGAAAAATACAATAAAACATAGACAATATTTGTATGTGATTTCCTAAGTCATTTGTGACCCACAAGAATCCTTATGTACAGTTTGGTAGTCTCCATTGCTTTTTGAATTTGACACCAGTGAGCTAGTTTATACAATTATCTTAAAGGCATTTAATGGCATTGTAAATCTAGTGGCAACAAAACATCTCTCACAAAGACTTGGGGATGATTTGACCACAAACACCTCTATCACAAAGCATTAGGGGGGAGAGTGGACACACATAGAGTTTGTGACCCTGACCCAAAGAGAAGCAACTAACAGCACTGATGCTGCAGCATCACCTGCAAGGTGGCCGTGGGGCTGATGATGTTCACAAATTGTTCCCAACTCCAGTATGGAAGTTTTTATGGGATGCTGCTCCACCAAATGCAGACAGTTGTTGCTTTAATGTATATTTAACATGCCTAATCTCGTTTAATTTGATCCTCACACCTGGGGGAGTATTTGCATTTAAATGATTTCTCCATTTTATAGATGAACAAACTGAAACTGAGAGACCAAGTTACTTGTCCAGGATCACACAGTAATAAATTTCTGTAGAAAGATAATTTTGTTTCTTTGGGCCTCCAAGTCTAGCACCACATCTTCTTTGTCATGTTATGGACAGTCATAGTGAAATTGAACATTAGAAAATTATTAAATTGCAAAGGATGTGAATAGAAAGTTCTCCAAAAAATTGCAAGCAAGTAATAAATGTATGAAGAATCATGAAAAAGAAGAAAATAAAAACAAAACATATCTAACATTTATACCCTGTAAGTTGGTAAAGATAACAATAGATGAAAATAGGAAAGATTACAGAATCACTAGTATAGTGTGGAAAGTACTTTGGTATTATTCAAAAAGAGTGACTAAAATGTCAATATACTTTGATATACTTTGATTAAAGTTGGACAAACTGTAATATCTGAATATATAGGAAATTAAGAATATGATAAATGCAAGGAATCATGGGAAGATTTATATGAACTGATACAAATAGAAATTAGCAGAACCAGAAATACTCTGCATAAAATGTAACAATGTAGATGTAATGAATAACAATAAAACAGCCAAGACTGAATGTTATAAAAGTATAGTGACTAATCTTGATGCCAAATATGTGATAATGAGAAGACCTAAATTTTTGCAGTGGTGGGAGACCATGAATATAGGTCTCTTAATATAAGATTTATTTGAAGTGATGCTTAATTTTGCTGAATTTTCTTCTTCTTCTTCTTCTCCTTCTTCTTCTTCTTCTTCTTCTTCTTCTTCTTCTTCTTCTCTCTCTCTCTCTCTCTCTCTCTCTCTCTCTCTCTCTCTCTCTCTCCCTCCCTCCCTCCCTCCGTCCCTCCCTCCCTCTTTCTCTCTCATCTAAGGAATGGATCTATAGGGCAGGTAGAGGAAGGCTATATTGGAAAAATATGTGTGATATGAAAACAACAGTTCTCAATAAAATCTATTTAAAAGGGAAAAATTACTAAATTTATAGGAAATATAAAACAGAGCAGTAAAAGGGATTGTGTTTCTCCTTCCCAAACAGAAATTCCACATTTCTATTTAATATGTGTAAGAAAATACAGAATCACAATGATAAAGGAGAAACACTGCAACTGAGTGAGATAGACAAAGCCCTTCTAAAACAGAAAGGACAATGTACTCTTAAAATGTAGAAAGGTTAATAGAAAAAGGAAGATAGTGGGATAAACCAAAAGGGTTATGAGGGTAAGGATAGAACTAAAAGATTTCAGGTCTGAATGGAAAACAAAGTAAGTAGGTTGTACATACCAAGAATACAAGTCAAGATGAAATTCTAAATTTGAGGGGATTGCCAAACTGATTTAAACAAATTTAAGGAGGGGGTATAGTACAGTAAAAATAACAGTAGCTATGGAATCAGAGGGCTTGAGTGGAAATTCCACTTGTGACAATTACAGTAATAACTCATATGATCTTGGATGGTTCACTTCACTTCTCAGACCTGTTTCTTCATCTGTTAAAATGAGGGGATTGAACTTCTGGGTTACCTCATACATCTTGATCTTTAGTACTTTAGAAAAGACTAGAAGCAACAAGGAGACAGAAAGAATAACCCCTTGAGATTCTCACCTCCTCACAGAATATTTCTTTTAGTAAGGAAAGCAAGTTACAATGCAAAAGAAGTACCCTTCAAAGTCCCATTTACACCTTCCTTTGGAACTAGCAATCTGAAAAATAAACAGTGACAACTTGACAGTGATGGTGCTGCTGCCACTTTTCTCAGATTTGCCTCTCTTCCCCTACAATATACTGAAATGCTCGCAAGAAACATAATTGCAGTCTCTGGGGACTTTCTGATGGACCTCAAACATAACTACTTTAGGCTCTAGTCGGAGAACTTTCAGTGGTTGTAACAGAGTGAATTAACCTGTTATAAAACAGATCCAGCCTAGTGATGGTATCATGCTAAACATTAGACTTCTTCATATTATATGGCACTTCAGACTTTAGCTGAAGTGACCAGATATCAAGGTAGTTAAATCTTTGGGAATGGTTTCTCAAAGCACAATTCCAACCATAAGTTACAGAGGGGCTGCTGATTTTCTTTGGCAGAGGTCATCTCTTTGACAGGAATTCCCAGCAGAATTAAATCACAGGTTTAGTCTAAAATGAAAAAAAAAATGCTTATTCATTGTCTATTATTTTTTGGTGATATATTTAAAATATTTTGCTTTTAATCACTGTCAGAAGACTACGTAGTATGGTGGGGTAAAGAGGACTATTTCATTGAAATATATGTTCACATACATAATATGCATCATATATATGTATATGTAAAATCATATCTCTATATATGTAAAGGGAGACAATATGGTGCAGTAGAAAGAGAATTGAACTTTGAGTCACATGACTTGTTTTTATTCCAGTTCTGCCACATATTACCTGTGTTACCTTGGAATATTCAAGGAATCTCTCTGGATTTCAGTTATTTCATTTGCAAAATGTAGCGTTTGAACTAAATGACCTCTAAAATCCTTTCTAGCTCTAGATCAACGATCTCCAAACTATATCATGACCTTTGGTCAAGTCTTTTCAATTTTTGGATCGCCTATGGAGCAAAGACAGTTTATTTTGTTATTTTGAGTAAATTCATGACTCATTGAAAGAGTCTAAGGAAAAAGATCTTGTTACTATCCAATGTTATAAGCATCAATGGCTGTTGAGACTCACAGCTGTCTGACTTGAATCACATTCCCTCTTTCCGGGTGGAATTAATTAACAACAACAAAAAAAGTGACTGACTTTTCTCAACTGATTTTAAAATATAAAAACACGACAAACATCCATCTATACTGATGATTTTCCCAATCCCACACTTAGTGGAAGTACCATATTGGTCTTTTCAAGAAACAGGAAGAGACTGTAATTTGCTGGCAAGAAAATTCTCTGCCACAGTGAATACTGAAACAGCTTTACTGTTTTCAGAATTGCTAAAAACTGGAGAAAGAAATCGTAGAAGTTTCTCAAATAAAAGCTCAGTAAAAGCATTCTTGAACCATAACAAAGATGAGTTTAACATAAATTTAAAACATTATAAAAGTTCCCATCTAGATCGTGATTAATACAATACCAGGAAAAGATCTTTGAAATAATAGTTGATTAGTGTCCATCCCCACAAGTATACTTCCAAATGCTTTCCTTAAAATCTGAATGATGATTAAATATGAATCTATTTAGAAGTAAATTCTAGCAGTAAATCCATTCTGTTGTATATTTCTAAGTTCCTTCTCTCTGGACATAATCCATTTTTACCTAAGAACACTGAAAATCCTGTATTATCATTCATAATAATAAAATAAGTGAAAAAGGCAAGTGTTTGTTGTAATTATTTCCTTAAGGAAAAGATGTATCCTACTTAGTACACTGTTTACAGAAGTAAGGAGCTGATATTATTCTCTCTTGTGAAGACTATCTGTAACAATTATATTGTCAATTTCTTTTTCTCTTATGCTGAGATTCTACATTTGCAATAATTACCATTATATTATATAGCTTAAATATTAAGATACAGCAATAAAATACATCTAGTATAATCCTGGCTATGAGAAAAAATATATTTTGTAAAGACTATCTTCTTTCCACTTCAAAAACTTAAATCATGACTACTAAAAGGTGATGATACTACGGATCTATTGTTAAGATACCAGTGAAAAATTGTGATTAGACCAAAGTCACTAATCTTGTTGTTAGAGAAAAATCAGAATTAAACAAATAATACAAACTTTTCTTCAGTGTGACTATGTATTAAAGACAGAGAAATGGTGTGTTTCCAAACTGTGATTACCATATCTACATTGTATTCTATTAAATTATACTCTGGATCATAGTAATCTCTTCAATACCTTTGTAGTGATATATTTTCTTTTTTTTACAACTACTCATGAACTACATGGAGACTGAGATTACTTAAGAAAAAGAACGCATGATTAATTTCTAATCTGTTTTTAAAATGACTGTCAGCTATTTTATATTTAAAATAAAATACACTCACAATGACAAAGTTATGCCTTTCTGAGTCACAAAATACAAGGATAATCAAGACTATGTTTACTTATATTAACCATAGAATGCTGGTGCTGAAAGGCATTTTAGAGATTGCCTCATTCGGATGTCTTCTTTATACAGTAGAGATAACTGAAGTTTAAACTGAAAGTTTAAGGTCACCTGAGATCTTTGAATTGTGTTTCAAAAAGAACTGTGTTATTTCAACTAAAATATTTCCCTTTTACCATACTGCTATTTGTACATAGAGCTACAGGAGATCACAAAAATAAAGCAAAAATAAAATTTAAAATAAAACAAAAAATAGACATCTATTAGGAATATTAGGAATCCTTTGAGAAAAAAGTAACTCATTAGTGCAACTAAGTGGCACAGGGAATAGAGCAACAGGTTTGGAATCAGGAAGATTCATCTTCCTGAGTTCAAACCCAGCTTTAGACACTAGCAGTGTAACCTTGCAAGTCACTTAACTCTGTTTGCCTCAGTTTCCTCATCTGTAAAATAAGCCAGAGAAGGAAATGTCAAACCATTCCAGTAGCTTTGCCAAGAAAACCCCAAATGGGGTCACAAAGACTTCACTGAAACTGACTGAACAGTTATTCACTAAAAGTCAGCAAGGATGCCTTACCCTGAAAATACCTTTCAATGTGGAAGAAACAGATGTCTGGGGACACACACACTTATGTATGGATACATACATACATATATATATATACCTAAAAACTGTGTAAATGTATTTGTGGCAACTAATACAAAACTCAGAGTAATTAGAGGCTTAATAAGGATTAATTACAAAAGCTTAGGATAGGACAAGGGATTGAATAGGGAATAGAACTCTCATTAGCTGCCTTTTGGACATTGCAAGCCTCATGTCCCATAGGAAAAATATGTCCAAAACAGAACTCATCTCTCCCCCTAAGCCATTTCCTCTTTCACATTTATGTAATACTATTTCAGCCTAACAATTAATACCAAGAAAACATGTTCTCCACTAGTCAGCGCCACACAATCCATATATGGACATTTGGTTACAGCAAATGGAGAAATTTTGGATGTTGTGGATAATACTTCTCAAGGATGTACATATAAATGATGAAGTTCACACATGCTTTGTCAGAGCTAGCTTAGTGTTTGGGATGCTCCAAAAGAAAGGGTGAAATAAAAGAAGTACAAGACTGACTATCAAACTGAAAGTCTGCAGAGTTGCTGTGCTGACTTGTGAAATCCGGAAAATATACCAGTGTGATTCCAGGAATCTAAATCACTTCCATTTGAATTATCTTAGGGAAATTCTGAAGATTATCTGATACAATAAGGTACTAGGCATTGAGGTCCTTTTTCAAGCTGAACTTCCAAGCATTCAAACTCTACTACAGAGAGTGCAAACACTATGGGCTGGCCATATTATTTGAATGCCAAAGATACATTTACCTAAAAGTCTATTTTATGGAAACCTTACAAAATACAAACACTCACATGAAAGTTAGGAGGAGTGATACAAGGACATTCTCAAGATTTGTGTGAAACTTGGAAGATACTGGCACAGGACCACCCATCATGGCATGCCTTTATCAAAGGAGGAACTGTACTGTGTGAGCAAATCAGAGTTACAGTAGCTCAAAGGAAATGAGAGATACTCAAATTTAGAGACATCTCTACTCTATATGTTCCTATGGCCTATTTGTATGGACCTGTGGTAGAGCCTTCTGAACTTGTATTGGTTTGGTCAGCAATAGACACACTGACTTGACCCCAGCACAGTTATGTCATTTTGGGTCTCTTGGAGAATGAAAGATAACAACCATATATAACTATTTAGGACACTCTACCACCTTACCAGTGACACAAACCTGCAACCTATTATTTTTGACTCTTCTCCCACATAAATTCCACTAATACAATCTGTTGTCCAATTTTGTCTTTTCCATCCTGACAAAAGCTCTCATACATGCTCTCATCTGTCACTAATACTATGAAAACAATGATATAATCGTTCATCACTTAATACCTGGACCATTGTGATATATTACCTTCTAATGGTTTCATTGCCTCAAATCCCTCTCCAATCCAATCTATTCTCCACTCAAGTAACAGAGGGATTTTTCTAAAGCATAGATCTAACCATGTTACCTCCTATTCAATCAACTGCCGTGGCTCCCTATTACTTCAGGATTAAATATGAAATCCTTGGATTGGCATGTAATGAAAGCCTTTCACAACCTGACACTTTCCTACTTTTCCAGTCTTTCACATACTCTCTGATTCACTGGTACTGGCCTTCTTGTTGTTACTCACACAATACACTCCCTCTCCAAAGTTTGTGTTTCATCACTGGCTGTTCCTCAGACTCCCTTCTTACATCTATGTCTTGGTTCCCCTTAAGATACCACTCAATTCCCAACTTCTACAAAAAGTGTTTTCCACTTCTGCCCACTGCTAGCATTCTTCCTCTGAGATTATCTCCTTTTTGCACGGTAAATAATATGCTAGAATGCATGAGAATGTGGGATCGAGTTGAACAGGAACTGTATCTTTGCCTTCTTTGTATTCCCAGAGCTTAGCATAGTATATGGCCCCTAGCAAGTATTTAATAAATGATGTTGACTGAGTAGCTGGAGTTGTGATTTTATTGGTCAAGAGTACTACAGATGAGGAGACTCGATCTATCAAGGCAGCTCAGAATGTTTTCCATAATTTATCAAATTAATGAGTTATCTACTTAATGAGTAGAACAATGAGATGGTAAGTATCTCGCTCACATAAACAATATGTATCAAACGCAAGAAGACAGGGACCCTAGTCTTTCCAGCTTCAAGGCCAGTGCTCAGACTACTATGCCAAGTTGTTTTTCTGTAATGAGAAATTAAAATACTAAAAACATTTTTACATTAAAGTAATTTTATTCCTTGTCATAGCTCTCTTTGGTCCTCATATAACTCAGTTTAAAGCAGTAGAAACACAGAGAATTACCTTTTTTCATTGTTATGCCACTAAAGTTGTTTTTTCAGATAAAAGCATTTTCTTAGACATATCAGAAACATTTTTGTTATTATTGCACATGAACTTCTACATCTATAGCATATAAATGAAAATTCAAATGGCACAAGAGGATATTTTTAAGAATTCCCATGAAACTTCTGGTGCCAAAATGGTGTAGTGAGGAAGAAACTCTCCAAAGCATTCCCAAATTCCCCTCCAAACAACTATAAAACTGCCTCAGAATTTAACTAGGAACAGGGAAGCTGCTTACCAGCCCTGTAGGAAAGGTCAGTCTCATTGGGTACAGCAGCAAGGTCCAAGAGCAGGAGCAACAGTAGCCAGTCTCACAGCAGAAGGCCTGCAGTAAGGCTACAAACCTGACATAATTCACCTAGAAGGCCCCAGCCTCCTGAAATCCAGTAGCCCCCTAGGAAACTGCACAGTCTGTGTACCACAGTTTGGCCCCAGAGAGGCCTTGACCCCATTGCTGACCAGTAGCGAAGCCTGCCTCAGGGCTGGCCAACAAGACCCCACCTCTTGGACCTACCAGCAGAGAGACCCTGCTTCCATAGCAACACAGCAGCATGTCCCTATCCCGGGAGCCAGTCATCAGCTACACTCTACACCCAGGGGAAGCCCCATATCCCTGTAAAAGTCAAAATGGAAGCCTATCCACCAGAGAAAGTGAGAAGCTAAGTCTTGAAGCCCAGTGAAAGACAGCAGTAAGCTGCATTTAAAAAAGTTAGGGCAGTGCAGGATTAGAGCCCAAATCTCACATAAAAACACCACTTACAAAAAGAGCAGGAAAAAATGAGCAAAAAATTTAAAAAGTTTGAGTATAATAGAAAATTACTATGGTGACAAGGAGGATCAAGTCACCAAACTTAGAAGAGGACAATAGTGTAGAAATGACTACATGTGAAGCCTCAAAGAAAAAATGTAATCTGATCTCAAGTCCAAAAAGAATTCCAAGAAGAGCTTTAAAAAGATGTTAAAAAAACAAATTAAAGAGGTAGAAGAGAAATAGGGAAAAGAAATGAGAGTAAGGCAAAAGAATATGAAAATAGTCAGTAGCATGGGAAAAGATATACATAAATTTACTGGGAAAAAACACTCTGAAAAACAGAATTTGACAAATGGAAAAGGAAGTACAAAAGCTCTCTGAGAAAATGATATCTTAAAAATTAGAATTGAATGAGTAAAAACTAATTACTCTATAAAACATCAAGATATGATGAAACAAAATCAAAAAAGTTAAAAAAAAGAAAATGTGAAATTCCTTACTGGAAAAACAACTGAACTAGAAAATAGATCCAGGAGAGATAATGTAAGAATTATTGGACTTCCTGAAAGTCAAAATAAAATAAATTGTCAAATAAAACTCTGACATGTTAGCACTAAAAGGCTAAATTAAAATTGAAAGAACTCACTGATCACTAATTGAAAGAGATCCAAAAAATGAAAACAGCCAGCAACATCATAGCCAAATTCCAGAGCTCACAGATCAAGGAGAAATTATTGCAAGTGGACAAAAAGAAACAACTTCAATACTGTTGAGCTACAATCAGGATTATACAGGATTTGGCAGCTTCCAAAGTAAAGAACCAGAGGGCGTTGAATATGATACATCAGAAGGCAAAGGAATTAGGATCACAAACAAGAATCACGTAACTAGCAAAACTGCATATAATCTTTCAGGGGAAAAAATGAACATGTAATGAAATAGAGGAATTTCAAAGCATTTCTTATTAAAGACCAGAGCTGAATAAAAATTTTGACCTCCAAGTACAATACTCAAAGGAAATATAAAAAGGTAAAAAAGAAGCAAGAAAATGAAAAAATAAAAAAGCTAAACTGTTTGTATTTCTATATGAAAAGATAATATTTGCACCTCAACTTTATTACTGGAAGAACAATTAAAAAATGTATGTGTATACAGAGAAGGTGGATATCATATGATTTTGATGATATGACTCCCCAAGAAACAAAATAAAGGGGTAAGAAAGACAATTGCCTTGGAAGAAGAAAGGAGGGAATTGAATGGGGTAAATTATCCCACATATAAGAGGCATAAAGGAGCAATTATAATGAAGGGGAAGATGGGTGGTGGTAGTGGGCAAAGCTTGAACTTTACTATCATCAAAGCTGGTTCAAATAGTGAATGAAATACACATTCAATTGAATATAGAAATCTACCTTACCCTATAAGAAAGTAAAGAAAAAAGGATGTGGATAATAGAAGGGAGAGAGGGAACTGATAAAAGGTATGGAATATTGATGAAGGTGATGATCAGAAGTAAAATATTTGTCAGGAGGGAAAGGATGGGGCGTAAGAAAAAGAGTAGGGAATAAAGAAGCAAAAAATAGCATCAAGGGAAATACAGAGTTAGTTATGTAATGTGTAAAACAGAAGTTTATAAGAAATATATTTGAAGCAGAGAGACACAAACAGGGTAAAAGCAAGAAGATGGAGCAGAATGCTTCAGTTCAAGCAAAGAAAGTTGAAGTAACAATCATGACCTGAGATCAAAAGCTAAAATAGATCTAATCAAAAGAGATTAAGAAGGACACTATGTCTTGATAAAAGATACTACAGAAAATGAAGTCATATCAATACTAAACACATAGGTCCCAAATGGCATAGCATTTAAATTTCTGAAGAAGCTCAAAGCCTTTTAGAGGAAATAGATAATCTATACAAGTGAGGCACCTCAACCTTCCCTTTCCAGAACTAGATAAACATAACCAAAAAAATAAATAAGAAAGTTAAGGAGTTAATGAATTTTTGGAAAAGTTAGACGATAGATCTCTGGAGATGGTGATCTCTGGTGAAAACTCAATGAGAAAGGAAAGGAATATAACTTTTTCTGAACAGTACATGGCACCTACATAAAAGTTGACCATGTGTTAGTATACAAAATTCTCACAACCTAATGCAGAAAAGCATAAATAGTAAATGCATCCTTTTCAGATCATAATGCAATGAAAATTACATTCAGTAACAGACAATGGAAAGAGAGATTAAAAATTAATTGGAAATTAAATAATCTATCCTAAAAAAGAAGTGGATTAAGGAACAAATCACATAACCAATAATTTTATTAGAGAATAAATTGATAATTTTATTAGAGAACATGACAATAATAAGACAACATAAAATATATGGGATGCAAAGTGATACTTATGAGAAAATTTATATCTTTAAATTGCTTACTTCAATAGAAAAAAGTCAATGAATTGGGCATACAAGAACAAAAAATCAAAAATCCCTAGTTAAATTCCAAATTAAAAATCCTGAAGGGGAAATTAATAAAATTGAAATTAAGAAAATAATTGAACTAATAAGCAAAACTAGAAGTTGGTTTTATAGACAAATAAAATACATAAACCATTGGTTAATTTTGTTTTTAAAAAAAAAAAAAAAGAAAGAAGAAAACCAAATTGCTAGTACCAAAATTGAAAGAGTTGGATTCATCACCAAAGAAGAAATTAAACCCATCATTAGGAAATATTTTGCCCAATTATATGCCAATAAATTTGGCAATCTAAATGAAAGAATTTCTACAAAAATATGTTGTCCAGAAAAATAGAAGTAAAATACTTAAATTACCCAATCTTAGAAAAAAGAAATTGAACTAGCTACCAATGAACTTCATAAGAAAAAGATCCCTAAAACAAGATGAATTCACAAGTGAATTCTACCAAACATTTAAAGAATAATTAATCCCAATACTATACAACCTATTTGGAAAAAGAGACAAAGAAGGAGTCCTACCAAATTCGTTTAATAACAAATTTGTTGCTGATACCCAAACCAGGAAAAGTTAAAGCACAGAAAGAAAATTATAAACCAGTTTCCCTAATAAATATTGATGTAAAAATTTTAAATACTAGCAAAGAGATTATAGCAATATATTACACAGATCATACACTATGACAAGGTCAGATTTATACTAGAAATGTATGACTCGTTTAATATTAGTAAAACTACAAGCATAGCTGAAAATATCAATAAAAAACCAGAAATCATATGTTATTTCAACAGATGCAAAAAAGTCTTTGACAAAATATAGTATTCACACCTACTAAAAACACTAGATAATAAGGCAGAGATAACATGGCAGAGTAGAAGCATGCAAAGAAGCTCAGTCAAATACCTAAAACAAATTAAACAAAATCTAAACAAATTCTGGATCAGCAGAACCCACAGAATGACAGAGTTAAGCAAATCTCCAGACCAAGACAGCTTGGAAAGTCTATCATCTATTGTGCCATGGGGAAAACAGAATGCAGTCCAGCATGAGCTAATGGGTCTCATTGGCACAAACAGGACATGAGCATGCCTAAGGGGAATGAATCTCTGATGCTTGTGATGGTCTCCAGACTTTACAACCCCATAACACTGAGGATATATTAGAAGGTCAGTGGAAAAACCCTGCTGGACCTGTGTGACAGAGTAGAGTGATCTGGCCTGAGTCCCTGGGTGGTAGAGAGGGCAGAGGAGCCTGGGGCAGTCACAGCAGCAGCAGGTGAAGAGGCAGCAGCTGTTTCTGGAGCTCTAGGCCCACATATTGCTGGGGGATCCAGTGATTTACAGTATGCCCCAGCTTCCCCACTGGAAACAGAGAACTACATTGACATAGAGCTCAAAAGTCAAATAAATACCTGGGAAAATGAACAAAATTGGCCATATGGAAAAGGAGGTCCAAAAGCTCATTGAAGGAAATAATTCCTTAAAAATTAGAATGGAGTAGATGGAAGCTAATGACTTTATGAAAAAAATCAAGAAATTATAAAATAAACCAAGGGAATGAAAAAATAGCAGACAATACAAAATATCTCATTGGAAAAACAACTGACATAGAAAATAGATGCAGGAGAGACAATTTAAAAATCATTGGACTTCCAGAAAACCATGATCAAAAAGAAAGCCTAGACCTCATCTTTCAAGGAAAAATTATCAATTATCAAGGAAAACTGCCCTGATATTTGAGAGCCAAAGGACAAAATAGATATTAAAAGAATTCACTGATCACCTCCTGAAAGAGATCCCATAAAGAAAACTCCTAGGTATATTGTAGACAAATTCCAGAGCTCTCAGGTCAAGGAGAAAACATTGCAAGCAGCCAGAAAGAAACAATTTGCATATTATGGAAACACTATCAGCATAACACAAGATACAGCAGCTTTTACATTGAGGGATTGGAAGGCTTGCCATGTGATATTCCTAAGGATTACAACCAAAAGTCACCTATCCAGAAAAACTGAGTATCACACTTCAGGAAAAAAAATGGTCATTCAATTAAATAGAGGAATTTCAAGCATTCTTGATGAAAAGATCAGGAGAAATGGAATGAGGTAAATTATCTCTCATATAAAAGAAGCAAGGAAAAGCTTTTTACAATGTAGGGGAAGAGGGGGGAGGTGAGAGGGAAGGAGTGAATCTTACTCTCATTGGATTTGGCTTAAGGAGGAAATAACATGAACACTCAATTTGGTATGAAAATCTGTCTTCACTACAGGAAAGTAGGAGGGAAGTAGATAAGCAGGGGTGGGGTTGGGGGATGATAGAATGGAAGGAAAATGGGAGAAGGGTGTAGTTATAAGAAAACACTTTTGAGAAGGAAAAAGGTTAAAAGAGAGAATAGAATAAATGGGAGGCAGGACATGATGGAGGGAAATATAGTCTTTCACATCATGACTGCTATGGAAGTATTTTGCATGACTATACATGTATAACATATATTGAATTGCTAACCTCATTGGGGGAGTGTGGGGAGAGAAAAAAAGAGAGAAGCTGGAACTCAAATTTTTAAAAGCAACTATTAAAAATTGTTTTTACATGCAACTGGGAAGTAAGACATACAAGCAATGGGGTATAGAAATCTATCTTGCCCTATAAGAAAATAGAGGGGAATGAGATGAGAGAAGGAAAGGGTATGATAGAAGGGAGGGCAGATTAGGGGAAGGAGTAATCAGAATGCATAATGTCTTGGGATGGTTGGAGGGGAGAGATGGGGAGAAAATTTGGAACCCAAAATCTTGTGGAAGTGAATGTCGAAAACTAAAAGAATTTAATTAATTAACAAAAAAAAATTCAAAAACACTAGAGAACATTGGAATAAATGGAGCTTACCTTAAAATAACAAGTAAAATTTATCTAAAAATGATCAAAAAGCATTATTTGTAATGGGGATAAGCTAGAAGCCTCAATACAATCAGGGTACAAAAAGGATGCCTGTTTTTACATCTTCTATTTAATAGTATACTAAAAATTTAGCTATAGCAGTAAGATAAGAAAATGAAATTAAAGGAATTAGAATAGGTAAAAAGAAAAATAAATCTACCACTCTTTGTAGATGATATGATGTAATACTTAGAAAATCCTAGGCAGTCAACTAAAAACACCAGGTGAAATTATTAACAATGTTAGCAAAGTTACAATATGCAAAATACAGTCAAATAAATCATCAACATATCTATATATTGCCAACAAAGACCAGCAGAAGAAATAGAAAAATTCTATTTAAAATAACTGTAGACAATATAAAATACTTTGGAGTCTACCTGCTAGGAACATAGGAAAATGACTATAAAAAGGACTTTTCACACCTAAACAATTAGAAAAATATTAATTGCTCATAGATATGCCAAGTCACTATAATATAAATGACAATTCTATCTAAATTAATCTATTTATTCAGTGTCATATCAAACTATCAAAATTATTTTATAGAGCTAAAAAAATAACAAAATTCATCTAAAAGAGCAAAAACTCAAGGATATCAAGGGAATCAATGGAAAAAAAAGTGGAAGATAATCTGGCCATGGGGGATCTCAAACTGTATTAGAAAGCAGTAATTATCAAAACTATCAAAAAATCATCTGCTACTCACTAAGAAATAGAGTAGTGGATCAGGGGAATATATTAGGTACAAATTATGTTATCGTAAATGACTATAGTAATCTAGTGTATGATAAACCCAAAGATCCAAGCTTTTGAAAAAAAAACCCAGATATTTGAAAGAAACATTGATAGGAAAACTGGAAAACAGTACAGCAAAAACAAGATACACTGTATACTATATACTAATGCAATGTACATTAATATAAGGTCAAAACAAGTACATGATTTGCATATAAAAGGTGATACCATAAGCAATTTAAGAGAGCATGGAAGTTTATCTGTCAGATTGACGGATAAAGGAAGAATTTAGGAGGAAAGAAATGTGGAGAGCATTACAAAGTTTAAAATAGATAATTTTGATTATATAAAATTAAAAATGGTTCTGCACAGGCAAAACCAATGCAACCAAAATTATAAGGAAAACTGAGAAAAATTTTTTTTTTGCAGCAGGTATCCCTGATAAAAGCCTCATTTCTCAAATATATAGACAATTGGGTAAAATTTATTAAAATACAAGTCATTCCTCAATAAATGGTCAAAGGATATGAGCAAGCAGTTTTCAGACAAAGAAATCAAAGCTATCTATAGTCATATGAAAAAATGCTCTAAATCACTATAGATTAGACAAATGCAAATTAAAACAACTTTAGGCAACACCTCACACCTAGCCAAATGACTAATATGACAAAAAAAAAGTGCTGGACATTGGAAACAATGTGGAAAAACTGGGACATTAATGCACTGTTGGTGGAATTGTGAACTGATCCAAATATTCTGGAGAGCAATTTGGAACTAAACCCAAAGGACTATAAAGCTGTGTATATTCTTTAATCTGTCAGTAACACTGCTAAATCCATATCCCAATGACACCCAAAATACAGGGAAAAGGACCTATTTACAAAAATATATCTACAGCATCTCTTTTTGTGGTGACTAAGAACAGGAAATCAAACAGATGCCCATCGATTAGGGAATGGCTAAACAAGCTGTGTTATATGATTATAACAGTATTATTGTGGTGTGAGAAATGACGAGCAGGATGATTTCAGAAAAATCTGGAAAAACTTACACAAACTGATGCATAGTGAAATGAACAGAATCAGAAGAACGTTAATATTTTTCATTGAAGAATTGTGAATAACAACTATTCTCAGCAATACAACCTAAGACAATCCTAAAGGACTAATGATAAAGCACATTATCTGCCTCCTGAGAAAGGACTAATATTGACTGCAAACAGACTAAAGAATGCTATTTTTCATTTTCTTTCATTTTTTTCTTTTATTCAAGTCTTCTTGTCCAAAATTACTGATGTAGAAATGTTTTACATAATTGCACGTTATAACCTATATCTAATTGTTTGCCATTGCAGAGAGGGGGTAGGGTAAGGAGGGAGGGAGAGAGAATCTGGAACTCAAAACTTTAAATAAAGATGCTAAAATTGTGGGGGAGAGAGAAAAGAATAAATGAATAATGAAGTATAAAGAAAAGATTCCTCCGTGACTTCAGAAGTAAAATGGTTCTTGTGTTTTCACCCAGGCATGTTCATACGGACCATAATCCGTTTTTGCTTTAGGATGCTGCTCCATAACTCGCTACAATACAGTGGGGAGGGTGGGGGAAATCATTACATCGGGACTAAAACTGCTTTTGGCTCTGCTACAAGATCCTTTCCAGCTTCAAACCCACGGACTCCTTATCGTTGTTTTCACGAACTATTCACATCACTTGCATTGAAAATGAAGCATTCACTCTTTTCCAGCCGGCGGCCGGCGCTAGGGTGTTCACACGGCACCGCTTTCCTGCTCCGCGCTCAGCTCTTCTGCCACCGCCGCCGCTTCCCTGTCCCTCCCACCACCTCCTCGCCATGGGCTTCGGAGATCTCAAGACACCCGCGGGCCTCCAGCACCTCAACGACTTCTTGGCGGACAAGAGCTCCATCGGGGGGTTTGTGCCATCTCGGGCCGACATTGCCATGTTCCAAGGCGTCTGGGCGGGGGGGCCCTCCTGCAGACCTGTACCACGCCTTCCGTTGGTACAACCACACTAAGTCGTATGAGAAGCAGAAGGCCAGGTAGAACAGGGACAACAATTCAAGTTTTCCCCACACTGTCCTGCCAATATGCCTCGACCCTGACCTGGGGGGGCCACCTCTGGGGTGAGAGGGGTAGTTCATCTATGCCTCATCCTTTCAATCCTTGGCCATGCTTCTGAAACTGACAGCAAGGGTGGAAGTTTGGGGAAGTGGACAAACAGTTCACTAAGAGCGGAACTGAACATACTGTGATGAAATCTCAAACGAAAATGTTCACACTGAAAGATTAAATCATACTTGCCAGGCATAAAGAAGGCTTTGGGCAAGTATGGGCCTGCTGAGGTAGAAGATACCACAGGAAGTGGAGCTACAGATAGCAAAGATGATGATGACATTGATCTCTTTGGGTCTGAGGAGGAGGAGGAAAGTGAAGAAGCAAAGAAGCTAAGAGAAGAATGCCTTGCTCAGTATGAATCAAAGAAATCAAAAAAACCTGCAGTTGTTGCCAAGTCTTCCATTTTACTGGATGTCAAACCTTGGGATGATGAGACAGATATGGCAAAATTGGAAGAATGTGTCTGAAACATTCAGGCAGATGGCTTGGTCTAGGGATCTTCTAAACTAGTTTCAGTGGGATATGGCATCAAGAAACTTCAGATACAATGTGTGGTTGAAGATGATAAAGTTGGGACAGATATGCTAGAGGAACGGATTTTGAAGACTATGTGCAATCCATGGATGTTGCTGCCTTCAATAAGATCTAAAACCTACCATCCTCAAAAATGGCATTGAAATAAAAATATTTGCAAGCAAAAAAAAAGAAAAGAAAATGAAGCATTCAGAATAAAAGTATATGAAACTGGAGTAAATTGCAACTAAGATTGGAGAGAGTATCTAATGAAAGATGGATATGGTGCTGGTAGTGGTTGTCAGAGGAGATGACAGATGAAGGGGTTAAAATTTAGAGTAAATAGTTGGAGTGAGTATAGTGAAGTGGATGGAGCAAAGATGTTGAAAGTCAAGGGTTATTGAATAATTTCCTCTCAATGACAGTAGCATCTGGGGAATCCACATGGTAGTAAACAACTACTCAAAATTTCTACTCAAAATTTTCTACTCAAAATTTCTCTGTTTTAAATATCATTGTTTATTTTTAAAATCTATAGAATTCATGTTTTTAAAAGTTTCTATTTATATTTTAGTAATAAAAAAGAAAAATTAACCAACTATCTCAATTAAAAATATTTTTAAACTAATATGCCTCAATGACTAAGGAAAATGGTATTTAGGAGTTAAACTATCCGAATAATTATCTGAATTCTCAGTTCCATTTTGTGAGCCTCGATGAAACTTTGGTTTCATATTTGTATCTGTAAGCTGAAGTTGTCCCTCTGTTGAGATCCAGTTCTGAATTTCCAGCTGCCTACTGGACCTTTCCAACTGCTGGCTGGTAGGCATACCCAACTTAATTATGTCCAAAACAGAATTCATCACCTTTCCCCTACAACTTCTCCCTCTTCCTAATATCTCTATTTCTGCCCAAGGTACCATCACCTTCCAGTTACCCTCATTTCAATCTTGGAGTCATTTTAAAACACTTTTTCTCACTCCTTCCCTTTACCTTGTTAATTCTCCATCCATAACATCAGGTATGTTAATGTTGGTCTCATTTTTTACAGCCCAACAACCTAGTTTGGAACCTCATCACTCTTCACTTTAGTTATCAAAATAGTTACCAATAGAGTTTTCTGCCTGAATTTCTTTTTTCCCTTCTTAATATACCACAAAATGGCTTCTAAATGGACATTTTAAAAGACCAAGTAACTTCCCTATTTAAAAATATCAAATTATCTTCCATCAAAGAGGAATAGATAAAAGACAAAATTTATTTGTCTACTTGTCATCTAAAGTCCATTACAATCTCATTTTAACATCCATTTCCAAGGTTAGCACACTTTACTCCTTTCTTACTCTCTACGTGATTGTCCTACTTACTGATCTCGGCATACATTATTCTATCTCTTACCTTTTTGCCTTTTGCCTTTGCAAAGGATGTTGCCTATGCCTGAAATACTCTTCCTCTGCCACCTATGCCTCTTAGAATTCCTGGTTTCCTTCAACACTCAACTGGGTCACTGTCTTCTAGACCGTTCCTGATTCCTCAAGCTGCTAGTGCTTCTTGATCTCTGCCCTCCCCCCAATGCTTCTTCTCCTCCAATTAAATTACTGTTTATCTACTTTGTATAAATTTGTATTTACCATAAAAAACAGTATGTGCTATTTCCTATCAAGTTCCTTGAGGACAGGAACTGTTTTATTTTTCTCTTTGTATGTCCAGCATCTAGCAATATATCTGGCACAAGATGTGTTCTCAATTAATGTTTGTTGATTGATTATACTGTATTTTGCTACTTCATAGACATTGTTTAGTTCCTCCTATTTTAAATATTAATTTGATTTCTTCAATGTCTTAGTAGAATTACAGAATTTTAGAGTAGAAAGGAAAGTTACCTAAAACCCCTATGATCATTTTAGCTACTCTAATGTCTGTAACTTTTTTGTATTACAAGTTCCAATATAAATTAAATGAAATAACTTTAGTCTCAGGTAGAAAGGAAAGAATCAATATTTTCTGATGAAATGTTTAGTTAAGAATCATAGCATTTTAGAAATTAAATGGCAGTTATAATTGATCTAGCTCAAGCCGCTCATTTTACAAATGAGGAATCTGAGATCCAGAGGGATGTGACTTTCACAAAGAGGCACAGTGTAGCAGTAAGCACCCCAACATACACAGGGGGGCTACTTTCACAGGGCCTTAGATCTGTATTCATAAAAGGAAAACAACTCTGAAGGGATTAACAATCGTGTTAAAGCACGTATTTCAATTCTTTAACCAAGCACGCATAACATTCACCTATTTCAGGGAGTCAGCACCCCGAACTTCAAAGAAAATACAGAGAAATTAAAAGTCAACAGACATGCTTCCAAAATGTCTGACCATTAACATATATACATCTTTATCAGAGAGCGAATATCTGGGTTTCTCAAAGCAGGGAGGAGTGGGTGCTCCTTAGGAGCTTCCCAGAATCCTCTTCTGGCCAAACAAACCCTTCTAGTCAGTAAGCCCCAAAGTAAAACCACCCTCAGAGTGTTTATACGCTTTTTAGAGCCAGAGGGCATAACCCTCTGACCCAGTGCCTCAATAGAAAGAACAAAATTTACTTGAGACCCTCCTACAAAAGAACTCCCCTAATAAGCTTCCCACAATGGGCAGGTCCATCAATGAGTAAGAAAGATTCTCTTAATCACATTGAAATAGAGGCATTATACTTCTTGATTATACTAAAACAAAAACAACAAAAGATCCTACTTTACTTGCCATTACACACAGCAAAACAGCTATGATCATACAGATATGTCAATGCCAATCTGTATCTTCTGACTCCTATTCCAGAATTCTTTAACAACAGTCAAAAAGAACATCACAAACTTTGTTCAGTTTTTAATTTAATACTGATATTTAGTTTGTATTCACTATATATTACCAGTATTGTATTTATAGCCTTGGTCTAACATATGGCTTGGATTTTCACCTGGTGTGTTTATTTTATAAGGTAGGCTATTTTTAGTCTTGGCATTCACTTTGTAATTCCCTGACCACATGTGTAATCTTGTTAATGCATGTATACTATCAAGCTGCCCATTCATGTTTATAACATTGCCCAATTTGGTATTTTCTCCAAATTTCATTAAAGTGTTATTTAATCTCCTTAGTAGCTGATTAGTAAAGATTGCAAATAAACCTCAGCAATAGTTCCAGGAGTATTTTTACCTTGCCATTTATCATTGCCCTTTTTAAACTGTCATCTGCTATCTCACAATCAATATGTGTATAACTAAGCCAATTTAATCCACTTTTATGAGTAAAAATGTCACATGGCACAACTAGAATAAGAAAATACTCATTTTCTATTTCTTTCTTTACAGATTTTATATTTCTAATGAAAAAGTGTTCAATTTCCTTGTTGGAATTTCCTCATTAATGCTATTTCTGAAGAATATATATATGTATATATATATATATATACATATATATATATGTATATATATATATACATATATATATATGTATATATATATATACACACATACATACATATATCTATATACACACAAAAATATAAATTCCCTTTAAAAACTTTCATTTAAACACTACCAAGCTTTTTTAAAGTGCCCATCTTCTAGAGTTCCAATAGACAGGAGACAAGGAGTTTTAATTTAATTTATTCTTAGAAGGGGATTTAGAGAGAAGATAAATTTTTAAAAAATCAATCAACAAGCCTCAACAAACACCTGCTTTGTACCAGGCACTGTGCTAAGTTTCTGATACACAAATATAAAATAGGAATAGTACTTGCTCTTAATGATTTTTCAGTCAACTAATAAGATACAATATGTTCATGAGCTTATAAATGTTAAATATATAAAAATGGGGGGAATCAGGAAACAACATCTCATAGAAGATGACATGAGCTGAGTCTTGAAGGAAGATAGAAATGCTAAGAGGTGGTGATGAAGAGAGTAGTTGTTTGTTATGGATCACCCATCTGTGCAAAGGAAGGAGATAGAATGGTTTGGTTTGGTTTTTTAATGAATGAAAACAGTAAGTCAGTTTGGAGTGAGCTTGAAGTATATGAAAGGGAGTAATGCATAATGAATGTAAGAGAGATTATAGTCAAAATGAGAAGATCTGGAAATGAGAAGATCTGGAAAGAAGAGTTTGCATTTTATCCTAGAGGCAATGAAGAGTCACCAAATTGTCTTGATTAGGTGAGTAATTTAATCATTTCTGGGCTTTAAAAATTTGACAGCTATCTAGAACATGGAATGGAAGGTGAGAGCCTGGATGCAGAAGCACAATTAATAGGTTATTGAAATAATCCAGGTTACAGACTTGATAAGGGTCTTAACGAACAAGACTGTGGTGCTGAGAGAGGCTGTGGGAGTGGACCTAATAAGATTCATAATAGCACTTGAAGACTTTCAAAGTACTTTACAAATGTTATTTTCATCTTATCCTCACAAGAACCCTGAAAGAAAGTGGCATTATCATCCCCATCTCATAGGTGAGGAAGCTGAGGAAGACAGACTCTAAATGACTTACCCTAGGGTCATGCAGCTAGTACATAGATGAGGCGAGATCTGAATTCAGTCCTTCCTGACTCCAGACCCTGCTCTCTCTCCACTGCAACACCTAGCTGCCTCAAATCAGAATGAGAGAGAAAGAGTGTGTGCGTATACTTGGAAGTTACATCCGTAGACATGTTATTTGAAGGGAAGAGATCTGATGAGTTTATGAGGAGAGAAGAGGAAAACCCAGAATATATTCACTTATGGAAGGTGAGCAATGGATAATGATCCTGTAAAAGAAATTGAGAAAGATGGGTTATACAAGTAAGAGAGAATCATGGAAGGGCAGTCACAGAAACCCAAGAAAGGGAGAAGAACTAGGAGAGGTTAATAATTACAGCTAGTAGCTAATATGTATATAATTTTTAATATGTGCCAGGTATTATGCTAACCCCTTTACAAATCATGTCTCACTTTGTCCTCACAACAACTCTAGGAGGTAGCTATTATTAGCCTTATTTTAAAGATGAGGAAACTGAATAGAGGCAAGTGACTTGCCCAGGGTCACACAGTTAGTGCTTGATGCCAGATCTGAACTCCATTCTTCCTGACCCTGGTGTAGGCACTCTATCTTCTGTGCCACCTAGGTTATCTACTGCCATAAAGAAATTCTGGAAGATGAAAACTAAGAGTCTTTGGATTTAATGACCCAGAATTAAATTACAGAAAAAAATTGGCTCAATTCCATTTGAAAAATTGTACACTACTTATAATGATAGCAACCTACCTGTTGTGAGAAAAGCACATCATTTTAGAAACAATATTCTTCTCATAATATTATATTAATTGCAAATCATAGAATTCCATAATTTCAAGGAAATCAAAATTTAAATGACCCACAGAATAGTGAGAAAAAAACATATGATAGGTGCAAATAAATTATAACTTATCACTAATAATTTCTTGTACAGGAGAACAAAGAACAACATGAAGGACATTAATGTTTGGAAGAGGAAGTACATAAGTCATCTAAAGACCACAAGAGATAAGAGAGTGACAGCTTGAGTGCTGAACTGGTGCCAATGAAACATTAAAGAAGCGAAAGCTGGCCTCTGGCATATTGGGTTGAGATATCTATAGAAGATTTCTACAAAAAAAAAGTATAAAAATTCCACAGAAGGAGAACACATGAATGAGTTGCAGCCTCTATAAGGAGATGAAATACTAGATGAGATCATCAACCATCCAATATAGCACATACACACTATACAAAAAAAGAAAGAAAATGATAGCAGGGAGGACTTAGCAATGTAGTAGACAGTAAATTAAAATGATACACATTTCAAATACAAACTAGGAAATAGTATCAATACTACCAACTCATTTTTATTGACATTTATTGAGGCCTTTGACTGGATTTCATGATAAAAAGGACAATTAATTGAACTGATGTGGGTGTGTGTGTGAGAGATTTAATATTGATTAAAACTGAATCTAAATTATCTGAGTATTTTAAGTAAAATTGGTTTTTTTTACTTGAACTTAATCCAAATAATCTACCTTAGATCAACAATTTTCTTATATGGGTATATTGTTTATGTTGAAAAAATGTTAATATAATAATATAATAAATGAAGAAGGATTTGACTCTTCAATAATATTGAATGTATAAAAATATGCTTTTCATACCCTAACTTTGGATCTCCATCATCCATTCAGATTACACTCAAAAGTATCAAAGATCACTCCTTACTGGCTCCCCCTAGTGTAACAGCTAAATACTCATTGCACCATCTCCAAACAGCCCACCTTGACTTACTAGACTCTCACAGGCACAATTCATCTGGTTCCTTTTTGCTAAATGATTGCCCTTCCTGTCTATTCCCCAACAAAACACAATTCCTCTACTTCAGAAGCCTGGTTAAGACCTAGCTAGTTTGTGACTACCTTAAGACTTTTGAATTGTCTAGATAACTAGAATCAAATTTTATGAGAAGAAACCTCTCTTCTAGAGAGCAAATAGGTGACTGTAAACAGTATATCTGTCTGACACATCTGGAAAAATCCAGTCCTGTTCTTAAAAAAAAACAAAACAAACAAAAAAACACCTTGTCATACACACTATTGTCTTACCCATCTCTCTACTCTTTACTTCATAACATATTCTTACTGGATCCCTGTGGATCAAAACTTTACATTAAATTCTTTAAATTCTTGAAGTTTCTGAGAGCATAAGAGTCTTTTAAGGTCAGAATATCAGGAATCAAAATTGTGAAGTGTTTATATGGAGTTTAAAATTTTTATAAAAATATGATAAAAAGTGCTCTAGCATTCTCAGCAGAAATCAAAGATTTTCATATTGCTGGCTAACTTCTCAGGCAGTTAATTTGCACTAATCAGTCAGAGACAAGGGGAGAGAAAATTACAGTAAGTTGATGAGTTAATTTTGTGTTTTGTTGTCATTGTCTTCCTGGGTTTCAAACTGTTCTTTCTCTGACAGAGATCTGAAATATTACATAATTTCCCTTTGCGTGATAGAACCAGGTGACAGATGGGTGGCCTGAGAGAAAAGGATGAAATCCTACAAATGTTATCTATATCTGGTTGGCTCTAAAATAAAATACAACCATGAGATGCTCATTTGAAAAAGAAAAAAGGAAAAGAAAGTCCTGAAAGTACTTTCAAATGCAATTATGTTTCTATATAAAAGAATTTGGTATTCAAGGATTCTTCAGTATTGATATAGTGTGGTGAGACAATGTGGCATAGACTGACTGTGGAACCAAAAGACCTCAGAGTGAGTTCTAGGTCTGCCACTTATATGGAGGGGTTGAATCCCACATTATTTGTCATGTGACCATATTTAAGTCACTTGAAGTGTTCTGTTATGACCAGCTACCATCCTGGGCCATCTCCAGTAATCCCTATTGATATATGGCCACTGGATATATGGCCACTCCAGATGGCTCTGGAGGAGAAAGTAAGCCTGGTGACTTTGAACAGCCCTCCCTCACTCAGATCAAAGTCAATTGCAAGCCATGTCACCATCTCCATAATGCCATAGTCCTCTTCAAGAACAAAGGACAAACTGCAGCCTGTTAATAGCCCAAACTGCCTGAACGAGGACCCAGTTGGCCAATTCCAATTGGGCAACTCAGCCATTCCCTGCACCTCCCTTCCATCCTCTGTTGTCCTGTCCTAGCCTGTCCTCTCCTCTCCTTCCTCCTCCCTTCCTCACCTCTTCCCTCTCCTCTTCTCCTTGTCTCCCTCTCCTTTCCCATTCTTCTCCCTCTCTTTTCACCTTACCTGAGGGTGTTCTGCCCAAAGGAAGGTAAAATTTTTGATGTCATAGAGCTACCTAGTTAATTTGGAGTTTACTATCTAGATTCCTTTCTCAAAGATCAAGCCTTAAATCCAATTTACTCTGGATCTCAGAGACTGGACACAATAGGTCTTGGTGGTTGTTTTTTGGGCACTCCTGGCTCAGAGTGAATGTAAATAAACGTAAATGTAAATGGCTTCTCCTTTGGTCAGCAACCCTGAGGGTCTTCCCCTCCCAGTTTGATTTTTTTAAAAACTTTTTTAAAGGGGGCAACCCTTGATTCACTTCTTAAAAAGGCCTATTCACTGAATGTGCATTGCCTCACTCCTAGTGAGAACTTGAAAAGACCTTAATTTTCAGGGGTCAAAATCTCCCACTACTTCCCAGGCCATCTCCAGTAGTCCTGATCAATACCTGGCCACTGGACCCACATGACTCTGGAAGAGAAAGTGAGTTGGCAACTTTGCACAGCCCTCCCTCCCTCAAATCAAAGTCAACTGCAAGTCATGTCATCGTATTCCTGATGTCATGGTCCTCTTTGAGAATGAAAAACAAACCACACACATAACTAAGCTTACAAAGTTGTTTAAAAAAAACAAATAATGTATATAAGCACTATGATAAATGAATTTGCATTTGCATGCACTACATATATGAACAATTTAATAAATCAAATATAAGTAATTATTCCACTAGTTTAAAGTCTCACACACACAGACACATGCACACACATATATAATACACACCACACACATACCTCACCATATATATACATATATATGTATGTATGTATAGTATTCATTACAAAGAACTTTTGAAAGTATGGGTCTCGGTCTTGTATTCCAATAATATATATTTTTAAATGAGATGGAAGACATTTTCCATTTTCATTTTTATTTTTTAATATAATGCAGGATACATTGCGGAATCATCAGCTTACAATGATGCTTGGGGACAGTATACATCCTGTTACCAAACTAGTGAATGAAGGTTAGCATTTAAATGAAAATGCCCAGTCATGGATTATAATATTGCCATACCAAAATATTTTAATTGCAAAGAAACTCACATTGTCCTGGGGATATCTAGAATAATACATACAAAAAATATTTTTTTCATATCCTGTTAAGATTTTTCAGGGGAATAAACAACAAAAGAACTTTCAGCATTATAACCAAATGGCTTTTCATCTCTATAAGCCACACACTTATCTTATAATGCTTTTAAGAAAAATGAATATGCATTTGTCAAATTTTAAAGCATTCTAAGCTTAGGCTCAAAGAATTTGTGAAATGAATGGAATTCTAACTTAGATCAAAGATTTTGAGTGAGAAAGGACCTGGGAGACCATTTAATTACAGTACTTCATTTTATAAATTAAGAAAGTGAAACTAAAAGGAGGTCACATAAGAGGTCCAAGGTCACAAAACAAGTTAATAATACAGCCAGGAAAATATTTCTTCATTTCAATATACATTTTATATCATAACAATACTTCAATACATTCTCTCTCTCTCTCTCTCTCTCTCTCTCTCTCTCTCTCTCTCTCTCTCTTAGAATTTACAAAGTGCTTTCACTGAACCCAAGGTGAAACCCTGTTTCTCTACCAACAACCTTCCAGTAACACTTATATGCCAGTGGGCTATAAACCATCACATTTTCATCAGAATCAAAATAAACCATAACATTATTTTGGAAATGGAAAGATGTCCAGTGGGAATAAGCAGATTGGTATCAAATACATTACTGGGTAGATTAGATATATGCAAATATACATACATATATAGATACATAGATAGATGATAGACACATAGATAATATATCACACTAGAAAAGGGAGTCAAATTCATCAAGTAGTAAGAATGAAAGATAATAGATGGAGAGCTGAGTGCTCAATCTAAGATATTAAGAGAACTAGAAGAAGCCCTTTAGGATGTTAGGTGACTCCTCTGTGAGTGATTTATAGAAAGACATGGACAAGAAGAGAAAAAAATAAGAAGGTATGGAAAGTTTGTGATCTAACTTTATTCTTTGCACAGGAGGCATTTAATAAATACTTGCCAAAATGGTATAGATTGAATAGCTACTTTTCAAGTAACTAGGTGTTACAATAGATAGAATGCCAGGCCTGGAGTCAGGAAGACTCGTTTTCCTGAGTTCAAATCTGGCCTCAGACACTAGCGGTGTGATGCTGAGAAAGTCACTGAAACCTGCCTGCATAAGTTTCCTCATCTGTAAAATAAGGTGGAGAAAGAAATGGCAAACCACTTCAATATCTTTGCCAAGAAACTTCAAATAGGGTCATAAAGAGTTCAACATTACTGAAAAGTAACTGAATAATTTCAAGTATTTGAAGCACTATTACATGGAAAAATGATTAAATCTTTGTCCTGAGTGCAGAATTAGGAAAAATGAGAGGATGTTGCAAAGAAGAAAATCAAGGTCAAGGTAAGGAGAAACTCTATAACATTTAGAATTCTCCAAGAGTGGGAGAGGCAGCCTTAGGAGATTTTAGAGAATTTGTTTAGGTGTTGGTGGATTAAGGGACTTGCCCAGGGTCATACGGTCAATAAGTGTCTGAAGCCAGATTTGTGCTCATATCCTCCTGACTCTAGGGTTGATACTCTATCCATGGTGCCACCTAACTGCCCTTTACTTAGGTCCTTGAGAGAGTAAATGATGTCTGAGCTATTTTTCAAATTTAAACTTCTGAGATTCTGAATTTAAGAAAATTAAATTTGGACCTAGCTGAACTGAAAGGATTTCCCATGCTATGAAGTTTATATATATAATGTACACATGTGTACATGTATATGTATGCATTTATGTATACACATGTATTCATGCATATATATGTGCATACACACATATATCATACTCTACCATATAAAATAGAGAATGATACATGTATAAAAATGTAACTGACAGCTGAAGAGATGCTTCTCTGAATCAAAGGAGATATGTGAAGTCTTGCCATTATTTTCTATTATTTTTTTCTGTACAAATCTGCCCCTGAATTATTCCATTTAAATATTTGGAACTCCTTTCATGAAATCATATAATATCAGAGCTAGAAGGCATCTTAAAGTTCATATAGTACAACACATAACTTTATAGTTGAAGACACTGAGGGCCTAAGAGATTCAGTCCAGCAGAAAAATGAAAATGATTTTGTATTTTCTGAAGCTTTGGTATATCTGTACTACCAATCCTTCTTGTTAAGAGGGATAATAGAAATATAACCAAAGCAACTTTTGATTTGGTCACTTCTAAGATAGCCTACTCTTTTAAATTCTATTTATTCATGACATATAATCAGTCTTTTTTGATATTATCCTTTAAAATTGCATTATCTCCCATTAAGTATTGAATGCATTAAGAACTTGTGTTTTTAGAGAACCCAATATCCTGCATTTTTAATTCATGGAGACAAAAAGATTTTTAAAAAGCTTTTCAGAAGCTCCCAAATGACTAATATCTACGTTTTTAAAAAATAAACATAACGTAATAGTGCAGGCTTCCTTTCATTATCATTCAAGTACGTGGTCAGTTTCATGTCTCCCTTGCTTAAACTATGTGAAAAAACTCCTCTCTACCTTCAAAATAGATCACTATTCCTATGACATAATTTCACTTTCATTCTATTTTTTAAAGCAAACTTAAAAGTTCTGATAGATTTTTTTAAACTTCCTTGGGTTAGTCTGAAAAAACTTGCTTGCTAACTTTGAAGATTATTTTTGCTTTTTTCTGTTCACTCCTCAATCTTCACTATTACTCAAAATTATGTAGACCTTTAAAACATAATATAATATAGATTTTGCCATGTTCTGAGCCCCCTGCCCCATAATCCATCAGTGACTCAAATGGCAAGTATCATCAACAGCACTGGTGAGAGACATTGTGCATTTGTGTGTATGGGAAAGAATGCAGAGGTGGTGAAGTGTGGGAGACAAAGGAGGAGGAAGAAACAGAGAGGAATGCTTCAAATGATATACAGCAAGTTTGCAATGGATAGACTGTTGGAGCCTGTAGTAAGGATGACTCATCTTCCTGAATTCAAATCTAGCCTCAGAAACTTACTAGCTACGTGATTCTGGGCAAGTCACTTAATCTTGATTGCCTCAATTTCCTCATTTGCAAAATGAGCTGGAAAAGGCAAAGGCACTCCAGTGTCTCTGCTAAGAAAACACCAAATTAAATTAAATTAAACACAACTGAACAACAAACAAAATAATGCTGTTTTCCTTGATTTTCTTGAATTCTGAAGTGAATTTTAGAGAAACTCTACCTAGTTATATAAAAAATTCCAATGAAGTTTTAGCAAATCCATATACTATCCAGCATTTCTCCCTATGCCTAGGCTGTGTGTACTTTATGGTGTTTCACAATGTCAGTAATGCATCTGTAAGTTACCTCAACTCATGAATTCCCTTTTCTAAAAGCCACTATAGTCACTGGGAAATCACAAATCACTCAGGGGAATGACCAGTTAATTTCTTGGAAGTATTGCAGAAAGTTTGAAGATGGAGGAAGAGAAAGAGAAAAAAGGTTAAAGAGCATAAAAATTTGAAGAATAAAGAATGAAAAAAGGAGTTATGATCATGTCAACAGGCCATTGTGGGGCATCCAGAAGGTCCAAAGAAGAAAAAAATGAAAATGCTAATGAATGATTAACCAATGCATAGAGTGAAGGTATTTTAATCACAGAAATACAACACATGCATCCTCTGTGAAAGTGGTAGCATTTCACCAATCTTGTTACAGATTGGAGACATTTCCCTGTAGGTGTTCTTAGGGAATCTTGTAATTATCACACACTGTTGGCAGCAACATTGGGCATGGGCTTTCCCCAGTTAGCCAAGATTAATGCTATTACTACTACTTTCTCTGTCCAGGGAGAAAAATTTCAAGATGGAAGGCAAAACATTAAGAGGAAAAATGAGTCACACCTTTTCTTCTCAGAGCAATGCCTTGTTAGTATCCTCCTAGGTTTGAAAGAGATAATATAATTTTTGTTATTATTTTTTGCTTTCTCATATTCCAAAAAAAGGTGTTTTCCCCCACAGAGAGGGGTATAAGTGCTCAATGAATATTTGCTGAATGGAATGAAAAAACTTTATATTTCTTAAAAATCATCTGTATCTCCCATAACTGTGAAGAAAACAAGGTCACAGTAAAAAAAAAAAAAAACATGGTATTGAAAAGACTATGGGAATATTGGCACACTAATATACTGCTGGTAGGGGAGACTATGAATAGGAAACATATGTATGTATGTGTATATGTATATAAATATATGTATTTAGTTATGCAAGAAAAATTACTAAATTCTTCATACCTTTGGACTCAAAAATCCAACTATTAGGCATATGCCCCAAGAAGATCAAAGGCAGAAACAAAATGTTATATATCAAGATATGGAATATTTATTTGAAGTTATGAAAGAAAAAAATGGCAATTGTTTATAACCTTGATTCAGAGATTCCACTTCTGGGCACACAGGCAGAGGTAGGCTAAAGAGGCTTGGCCTGGAATCAGGAAAATATAAGTTCACTTCTGGCCTCAGACTCGGACTGGCTGTGTGATCCTAGACAAGTCCCATAAGGCTCTGTTTTTTCATCTGTAAAAGGGAGATAATAGCACTGACCTGGCAGGATTGCAGGGAAGGTTAGACAATATTTATAAAAGCACTTAGCATGGTGCTTGGAACTTAGAAGGCACTTTATAAATGTTTATTGTTTTCTTCCCCTCCCCTCATCCCTTTCTATGCCAACAAAAAAGTTCATGTCAAACAATGATGTTCACAATAACCCCACTAAATAACTAGTACAATATATATGTATATATTACTGTAAGTAACTTATACTTATAGTGTTATTAGGCCCATTTTGCATATCAAGAAACAGGCTCAGATGGCTTTGTTCAAAGCCACACACGTGTTACAAATCTAAGGTTTCTAGTTTTCTAATCTGTGTATATATAATACACATACACTTTCTTATATATAAATATCTGTAATATTTTTTTAATTCCACATAGATAAAATGAAAGTATATTGCAAAGTTAGAACCACAAAAATAGGAAGTATTAAACAATATCATAGATCTAGAGTTAGAAAGGACCTCAAATGCCATATTGTGGATGAAGGAACAAGCACATATTAAGCACCTACTAAACGTGGGATACTATGTTAAATGCTTTACAAATACTATGTAATCTGATCCTGAAAACAACCCTGTGAGATGGCCTGTCTTTTAAATTTCCATTTTGTAGTTGAGGAAACTGAAGTAGACAGAGACTTACCCAGAGTCACAGTTAGTAATAGGCAGAAGCTAGGCTTGGACTCATCTACCTGACTCCAGGCTTTAGTGTTGCCTCATTCTACAAATGAGAAAACCCAGACCTTGAGAAGTTAAGTGATTTTTCTAAAGTCACACAGGTAGGGAGGGGAACACATCAAAAAGAAGAATTCAAACTCAAGGCCCCAATGGAAGTAAATGGTCTTTCAACTACTGATATGACATATCTAATAAAGAAATGTTTCTAATCAATAAAATCTGATGAAACCCCCAATCTTTAGAGATCAGTAGCATTCATAAGTTCAGCAAATACCCTCTAGCCCATTTGAAATGTGCTATCTGAATCCAACCTTCATTATTCATGGTAACATATCATGGCTGCCTAGGATTTCTCCACTGTCACAAAGGCATACACAAATTCAGCAAAAATTTCAGCCAGGATAAATAAATGCTTAACCCAGTATGTGAAGCTCAAGCAATTGATTTCTGATCTGTTGTAGGCAGCAGCTCTCAATATGCAAATATTGTATTTCAGAGGATGGAACAGAGAAAAAAAGGCTCAAACTAGTGTGTTAAGCACTTTTATAAAAGGACAACAATAAAAGAAAATCGCAATCTAGTAGTATTTCCCAAAGGTCAAATCATCTACGTACTCAGACGAATTTATAGTGAGCGTGGTTTCTAATCGTAGCATCATCTGGTGCTTCCTTAACAATATAAGAATCTGACTCAGCATGGGCCATTTTTTTTCTCTGCTAGAGGAAAATCTCTGCTAAATAAAAGCTTTTGTATATAGCCCCTTTGGAGGCAGGAATGCAGTCACTCTAGGGATGGGTGCTGTAATGACTGATACATAGTAGAACCAGTCTGACACTTTATTAGATATGAGAAAGTAGTCCTACCATAAAGCATCTAGTCCATTACAAACACTATTAAGCAGTGATACAGAGATTCTAGGATATTTCTCTCTTAGAAATAAAAACATTTTTTCAAAATTACCAGTATTTGGTTTCTTCAGAGTGATTCAAACCATCTTTAACCTGCAGATTTTCATATTCATTGTTTATTTTCCTTCATGTAACTTATAAGTTATAAACATATAACTATAGTATTTATACTATTTCTATTCAAAATTGGTAATATTTGCCTCCAACCAATCAGATTCAAGTGTCCTTAAAGACATGAATACATTTTAAAATGCCCATGAGGTTACTAACTATAATTGATACTTATTTTTACCCTTCCATTCAAAATAACTGAATATTGGATTTCAAGCACACTTGAGCTGTCTTATTTATTTAATTTATTCATTTTAGTTATTCTCCTAGTAAAGACACCAAGATCTAGAGGGAAAACTTAGCAGAGAACACAATACATAAAGAGTAGCCAATTTTTTATAGAAAATGCTCAATTATTAATAATATTTCCAACTAAATCCTTTTAAAAGAATTAATGAAAATGTGTTCTTGTTTGAGCACTGAGTGGAAAGAGTTGCAGTACAGGATGATTGCATTTTATCAGTGTGTGGCAGTTGTCCTTAGAATTCATTTCCTCCTCACATGTAATGACGTGGGGGAGTCAAGAAAGCTCAGAGCATCACTGTGAATGAAACTGACTAGAAAAGAGTATTTAGAATTTTTCAGTTTCATCTAAAAATGCTGAGGAACAAATAACAAAACAAACAGACCTTAGTGACTGTATTTTAAAAGTTTGCACATCACAGTGATGTGAGATAACAGTAAAAAATTTAATTGACTTTGACGGAAAATAAAATCACTCATGAAAGAATCCTTATACTTTCATTTTGGCCCTGACATTATTTGAATTAACTCTTCTCCCTCAAAAAAAGTGTAATAGAACCCCTCTGCAAAGTTAATGTGAGAAAAGAATTCTATTTAAATGGCTAATCATATCAAATCAAATTTTTATTGTATCCTGTCATCATTTTTGAGGGATACAATTTAATAACCAAACTTACATAATTATATAGCATATAAAAATGGCCTTCTATTAAGGGTCCTTCTGCACATCAAATTGGGAGCTAATTATCTACATGGAGATGATTCACAGCAACATTTGAAAGTTCAGCCTTCTGGTATATTTTCAGTTATTTATTCCCACTCCCAGCCCCTTAAGTTGATATGTGTTCAGGGAATGTAAATGAATTATCTCAAACAAAATGGTATCAAAGAAGGAAATCTGCTTCAGAAAGTTAAATAATGCACCCGAAATACAAATCTAAATGATTTCCGGATTATGTTCTATATGATCCAATATTGCTACTCTCTGTAATTAGTGTAAATATTTGAATTGGCTATATTAGCTGGTGCAGGAAACTGAAGATTTGGACTTCAATGAAGTTCCAAGGCAGTTTGTAGTATCACAAATAAAGAGTACGTAAGTATTGTCAATTTGTCAGATATATACATATACATATGCACAATCTTAACTGTGCCACTTTGGGGTTAGTTCATTAATATACTCATCTCAAAGTTATCAGCAAAACACTTTAAGGTTAGTTCATTATTATATCCACATCATCTCAAAATCATAAGTAACATTTCCCATTCCACTGGTCTTCTATGGATGTTTGGAGCTTATCTGAGGTTTACAAAACATGAGCTTTTAGAAGGACTGAGGGGAAATTATGAAAAGGTCCAACTGACTTGCTGTGATTTAACACATAGTCTCAAGATGTGACTTTTAGTTAATTTATGAGACAGTTTGCAAGTAACCATTATACTCCCTTTATCTATAGAATGGTCGGTAAGTGAATGTGACTTCTAGGGTTCCCTTTTGCAAACTTACTTCCTGCTATTGCTACCTTATACTGACTACTTGACTATGCTAACAAGAAGGTGGGAGTGTATGTATATAAATATGTGTTTGGGAGACAGTGTGTGTATATGTGTGTGTGTATGTATGTATATATGTATATGTATATGTGTGTACATGTATATACTATGAATCTGTCCTCCACCAAAACCCTCTAAAAATGAAACCCCAAACTCCTAACCCCTGAGCACTTTTCCTAAGAGTCCATGCTGCTCAAGTGCTATGATACCAATCTATGGTTATGTAAGTGAATGTCTATGCCTTACTCTTTCCCCATACTGGTATCCATGCCATCTATCTCTGTGCCCCCTCCCTTGTCCTTTGTCTATTTCTTTACTGTGCTGTTTGACCTATACTCTCTGTGCCTTATTAAAGTGTGATTGAAGAATTACTCCTCATTGGCATCTTGGTCTTTCCTGGCGAGTATTCAATCTAGAGGTCCTTTTTATGTCTTCATTCTTTTAATCCATTAATGATGCCATAAATTAATTAGCAATTATATATAAATATGCACCTATATACACACATGCATGTGTGTAGATATACCTGTCTCTCCCTATATATAGACATATATATGTGTGTGTATATAGAAAAAGAGAAATGTGTGTATATCTATACATGTGTGTATATACACATAGACATATACATATATGTGTGTATATACATATATAATCTTCTCCCCGAATATACCTATAGTCTTTTGCATAAATGGATTCGCTTTCTCTCCATATATATATATGGAGAGAGAGCATATGTATATATGTATTTACATATATATGAGATATGTGAATACATATATACATATGTGTGTATACATGTGCTATATATGTAATTGCTAAGTAATTGTGGCCTTATAAATAAAATATAATTATTGATGGTCTTATTAAATATATGTACATATATAGTATCATGCTTTCTACACACAGACATGTGTGTTATATATTACATATTATTAACTGAATAATATATGTATCTCAACATGTGCATGCACGTATATATGACATATATACACATGCATTTTATATATACCTCTGTATATATATATTAAATAGTTATCTCTATAAGTATATATATCTACACAATATATAGATATCTATATAGACAGATACTTATATACATATCTATATACACACTATATATATATATATACACAAATAGAAAAAGGAATATGTGTACACACACACACACACACACATATTTTGTGTAAAGGATTACACTGGGAATATCAGGATGGAACTATCAGGAGAAGGGAGCAGGGAAAGAAACATTTATATTTGCCAAGGGTTTTTGTTTGTAGTTGGATTTGAACTCAGTTCTTCCTGACTCCAAGCACAGAACTTGTTCTGTTACAGCCATTACCTGCATCTCAAATATCAGTAGCTCACAATTTCTTTAGCAGTTTACAAAGTTCTTTCCTTAGAACAGTCCTGTTCTAATAATAACAATGCTATTTATTCCCACCTACTCCCATTTCATAAAAGAGGAAAAAAGGTTGTAGAGACAAGTCACGTGACCAGTTAATGGAACCATGAGACCTGGAACCCAGCTATTTGTCTCTCTAGACATTGTTCTTTCTACTCCATATGACTACTGCCTTCCATCTTTAAGTGTAGGATCAAACAAATAGAAACCTTTCTCTGCCGGCTGCATGTGATTCTAAAATCCATAAATTAACATTATCTACGTCATGTTGTATTTTTATTTATTTTGTTAAACATTTCAAAATTACATTTTCATCTGGTGCAGCTGCATTTATAAGCATGTAGACTGTAGCTTGTGGGTCACAAGTTTGACACTTCTGCTATAGTTCCTGACTAAAAATGCTAAGATGAAAGAATGATGTGAAAGGCAAAGATCAACTTAAATGAGTCAGTACCTCATCTGTAAAGTGGAAGTGATAGCACTTTATTTGCCTGAAGGCAAAGTGCTGGAACAGATGACTTCTTAGACTCAGAAATTCTACAAGTTCTTGGGGGAAGGTACGTGGACAGAATAGAGCAGGGAAGAGATGTCTACTTTCAATAAAAAGGACTTTACAAAATCCACTAGTGCTTTTGGAGGGCAGGGAAGGAAGAAATGGAGAAATCTGGGATTTCATCAGTATGGGAGAAGTTCTAGAGTAGAAACTCCCTCTACTATGTAGCTCAAGAACTATTCTATAATTTATAGTCTAAGTTAATAGCTTGGAAGCACTGAAAGTTTAAGTGAGCTACCCAAAGTCATACAGACAATACGTGTGTGTGTGTATCTACACACACACACACACACACACACACACACACACACACACACACACACACACATACACATATATATACATTATATATATTATATATGTACACACACACATAGTATTTCTGATTCAAAGATTCCTTTATTCAGTTTACCTTGCTACCTCAGACTGAGTTTGCCATGCACAAAAACCCAATTATTTTTCACATTTCCTTTTGTCTGTCCAAGTTTTCCCCTTCTTTTATGTGGTCAATATAGGGTTGATGGGAAAGTTACCCATGTTATGCAGCTACTAACATTACAAAATTAAATAGAAAAAAACAGAACTCTGGGCAGTTATTTTGGATTAATCATTTCAAATTAGTAACAAGTTTAGGGAAAAAATATCAAAGAGGAAGAAACATATGACATAATGAAAGATAAGCATTCTTATCAATCTGAATTTGAAATGCAAACTACACTATGATCTGGTATTTAATTCTATGTATATTTTCACCCTAAACAGAAAGAAGATTTAAATTATATTACAGATAAAAATTAATGATGCTAACAAAATAGGTGGGGAAAGTTTCTATGAAGAGGCTAGCTGTAAAATCATACAAACTAGAGGTGGAAAGTCAATTTTTTCTGCCATGGAGAATGTTTCCCTGAAGTAGATTTTCAAATGCTTCGTCCGGTTTGGTTTTAAGTGATTCAGGATAAAGGTCTACCGGGAGACTGCTCCTCAGCCTAATAGACTTAGCATTAGGAAATTAGGTTATATGTTAGTTACAGAGGAAAAGTGCCCCCCATCTCTGTAGGTTCTCAGAACAGCTGAACATATGTCATCATTCCTGGAATTCTGGGCAGAGACCATGACAATTCCTGGACTTAAAAAAAGAATACAAGTTTACCAGAATTTCAGATCCTTTGATAAGATCTGAAGCACTGTCCTGCAGGCAACATGTGGACTCTTCCAGGAACTGTCAAGTTGATTTTGAAAGACAGCTTTAGTAACGTAAAAAGAGGTTAAAAATCTGGTACTTCCAACATTTTAGAATGGATAAAATATGTTTAATATTTTATATTAAAAACTATTTTAATATAGGATAATCTGAAGCTTCACTATCCAACTTGGCAGGGAATTCAGAGTATGGAAAGATTTTGTTTTAAAAGAGATTAATAATCAAAAAGAGGTTTGTTGTAATAGGATTCCATAGCTTTCAGGGTTATAGCAGAGTAAGGCCTTCATATATTTCTCTTAGAGGGAAACATACTATCAGGTAATGGGTTACATTCAGTTTTACTGGACATTAACACATAAAGTGCATAGAAACAATTTAAGTTCCTACTAAGACATATGTTAAATATCCTAGCTATTCAACTGGGAATAATCAACACAAATGAAGAATCGTATTTTTTCTTCCTTTGATTATTCAACAAAATATTTGAAGTTACTCTGGATTACCCTAGGCACCAAAGAATGAGGTTGGCTACTCATCATTCTTTTAAATTAGGAAAATATAGATTCCCTGATTCTGAAGGAAGGGTGGGTCTCTGCTGGAATTTTCACTTTTTTTTTTCTTCTGTAGTACATAGCATCTCTAGATATTCTAATATTTTCAGCTACATTAGAAAAATATTTTTTTTCAAAAAAGTCACAAAGAAGGAAATTAGCATAGTATTTTAGATCCATAGTTGTCCAGTACTCTGTGTTACATTTTTAATTCTAAGGATCTAGTTGAAAGACAGTGAAGAGGATTTTCAATAGTTGTTTTTTTCTTTTTTAAAGTTTCTAGTAAGACATTAAATATTACGTATACACTTACCCTCAACAAATCAATCCACCATTTTTTTTTCTTGAGTGGAGGTAGTAGGTGTATTTAATTAAATGTTTTCTGAAATTGGGGAAAGACCAATTAGGTTGATTAAGAGGAGGTAGGAATATGGAAAGAACTGAATTTTTAATGTATATGGTCCATTTAATTTTATTTTTTGGAAATAGAGTTAATCCTCTGTCCTCAATTTGAAGAAGTTCAGAATCTGGGTTCAAATCCCAGCTTCCCATTTCCTACCTATAAGACTTTGGACAAATCAGTTAATCTCTATGGGTTTCAGATTCCTCATCTATAATAGGAAGAAAGTCTAATCCATAAAAGGAAGAAAATTTGTTTGGGACCGCAGATCAAGAGACTGAATATTAATAAGATTTAAAAGAAGACCATAGGAAAGGGCATTTGGTCAACCCCTCTGTATTTACAAGCATTGTAAATGGTAGCAAATGGGTAATTATAATAGGGTATGAGTCTAGAAAAAGACCTCAGAGCTCAGCATCTTGAGAAGATTATCTAATTTTTTGTCATCTCTATAACACAATGTCTTGCACATAGTAGGCCAGTAAAACTGGTTGAATGAATTAACCTACTCAGAATCCTTTATTTTATACACAAGGAAGTGAAAAGAAAAGGGAAAATGATTTGGTTAAGGTCATGTGGGAAGTTAATAGCTGAGCTAACAACCAAGGTTTGTCATCTCCAACTCTAGAGTTCTTTCCACCACATCATAATAGTTGGTGAAAAATGAAAAAAGTAATTTCTGAGAATTTAGGAAGACTACAAATAAGGACTTAGTCTTTTCTACAGCTCTGAAGGGGGCACTTTTTACTCTCCCTAGGGAGGTAAGGAGAGAATAATATCCCTTTCCCTAAAAGTTAACATGCGTTTTAACTACTATGAATAAGTCACCATTTAAATGAAGAAATTTATTGCAAGAAAAAAAAAAGATCTCTTCATAATTTTATTCCTGGAAAAGGAGCACCTAACAGAGAGGTGGTGATGATTCAAATTTAGAAGGAGATATATCTTTTTAGATGTAGCTAAAGAAGGAATTTGCATTTATTTTTCACTTGAGATTTTTTTCGATTGGGGAGAAGAGGGGGAGGGAGAAAAGAAATGCTTAATAAAAGAAAGTTAAATTAAATTTAAAATAAAAGTAATCAGCAAAAAAAAATGAAAATTAAATTACAAATTTTTGTGAATGTTGGCTTTTACTATACAACACAAGTAAAGTCCCCAAGTTTTAATATGCATAGCTACTTTATTTTTAAAATGTTTGTCAATTAATGTTAAATAGCAAAGAAAGTAGGTTGTGGTTTAAGTAAAATATTTATCAATAGAACTCCATTTCCGATGGTATCTGAGATTGTTTACTCTTGCATATATTATAATTGCACCTATGAATATGTAGTGGCAGTTTAAACCAGAATTCATTATCCTCAATAATATATGGCTATATCTTTCTTTCTATGTTTTCTTTCAACAGATTCCTGCTTTATTAGAGAAAGACTGTCATTCTGAGCTAAGCATCTAAGAGGATATCATGCTGAAATGATTGCCAAGTGTTCCACGGTATTATCAAATGTCATTCTATTGTTTTGGTTTTTGTTTATTAGTTTTACTGATGAGAAAAATACATAAAACACCAGGAAAAAAATCATGTATATCTTATGCCCAAGTTTATGCAATGCAAGTTTCCTTTATTTTTTATTTAAAAGAAAAATAATCATTTAATTCTAGGCTAAGAAAAGCTTCTAAAGTCATAATATATGAATTGTGTGACCCATATAAGTGTGTGTTAAAGTGAATCCACAATATCGGTACGTTGTGAACCCACATTCATCCAACGCAACAATTCTTGCCCAATATCCTAAATTCTTAGCTTCTCTCAGTCTTCTAATATGGGAATGTCAGAGCACCATGAAAAAAAATGTTTAACTATAAGCTAGCTAAAGTAAATGTTCTAGATATTGAAAGGGTAGATTCTAGTTAGACTTCTACTCTAGATAATGGCAGACACCACCACGATGGCATTCTTTAGTCATCTTCCAGTGGCAAAATTCCTTCATTACTGAGGGTGTTGGCAGGAAATTGTTTCAGGACCAGTTCCTAATAATGACCAATATAACAATATCTGGAGACATGCAAACTGAGAACCAAATTTCTACTTCCTTTCACACACTTCACTTCCAAATCTAGATTTCTAAACAATTATAAATGATTCCCTTGTGTTCACTTACACAGACAAAATGTTTTAACTGATTGTCAATGGGCTAGGTCTTCACTCTGGTTTTTTTTCTTATTTTCTATGAAACAGTTGGAGAAGGAAGGCAAATAAACATTTAGACAGTACCAGTATGGGTCAGACATTGTGCTGAATATTTTACAAATGTTATTTTACAGGGTCCTCATAACCACCCTGTAATGTTGGTGCTATTGTTATTTTCCATTTTACAGCTGAATACGCTAAATGATTTGCCCTGGGTCACATAGCTAGGATTATCTGAGGCTGGATTTAAAATTATGTCTTCTGGACTCAATGCCCAGAATTCTATCCATTATGTCCCCAAGTTGTCTATATTACGGTACGGGGGACGAAGAGACACATAAAATGTGTCTTCCAATTTATATCAATGAGCATGTCAATATAATTTGGGAGAAAAAATCATTTTAGGTGACTTCTGACTTATGTGGAGTTGGGGAGAAAGTAAAGAGAGAAAGAGACAGAGAGACAGAAACAGGGGTCAAGAAGTGGAGAGAACGAAAAAGAGGATTGGTCTGGGTTTGGACAATCCAGATTCTACTCTCCATGGTGCCACTATTTTAGTGTGTGACACTGAGCACAATACTTATGGGCCTTAATGTCTATAAGATAAAGAGAATGGATTAGACTATTCATAAAGTTCCTCCTGGATCTAGAGTACTAGGAAGTCACTTCACTAGTCCATTTCTCTGCCTTCCAAGAAAAGCACATTCCACTATTTTAGATAGATTAAATTTAACACCTTTACTCACCAGGAAGCTCTCCCTAAAATCTAACCCAAATCTCTCTTGCTACAGTTTAAACCTATCTCCTCTGGATCTGTATGTGAAACAGCTGGTCGCTTCATAACCATCTACTTCATGACCCGTCATATGCTTGAAGACCATTATTAAGTAACCCTACAGCCTTCCATGATGTGACAGACCCTATAAAAGTACCATCAGGCACAAAAATCATTAAAAGCACCATGAGGCTCCATCATTAAAGACACCATCTGGCATAACTGGAAATGTCAGCAAATGGAGAGCACAAATTGATGGGCATACTACTGTTTATGCCTTTTAACTGGTCAGCAATGTTAATTATAATTACATCTTCATTGTAGGATTTTATAGCTTATATGGACAAATGAACATAGCCTCGATTAACTAACTACAGACTAAATAGAAAATGGTTCTGAAGCTAATGTTTCCAAAAGCTATTAGCACTTTTTTCCTTGACTAATATCTCCAAAACTATGACGTGCTGAGCAAACAGACCAATCGGTTCTGTCTCTAAAGAGTACCCAAGCTTTTTTCTAACTTATGCCTTACGAATGATGTTCTTCATCAAAACAAAACAAAAAAAATCACTTTGCCTTTCAGCCTCCTAGTCTTGCACTGTGCTTCTTAATCTAATGTTGTTCATGAGAATGCATTCACATTTACAAACAATTTGCTAGTATGCATACTCATTCTCCATTATTTTATAGCAGGGATTTTGGAGTGAAAAAAAAATCCAGCAATTTCAAAAGTGTGATTAGAAATTAATATTACATATGAGTAGTGACAAATTTATAGTCTGGATTCTACTATCATTTAGCATCCCAGAGTTCTGGCACTCTGCATTCAGATGGTGTTAGGCTCTACTTTATAAAAGGCACTTATGCAGAAATGATGCATTTTTAGACATGGCTTCCATATTTTCTCCAGATATTTAGGCTACATTGTGTCATAGTATATTGTTTTAATAAAGTACCAACAGCTGGGCTGAAAGATCTACAGTGCAAATATGTGCAACAATGTTAGCTTGCTAACATAGTCACTGTACAATCTGAGTGACTTTTCCTTCTTTTCTCTTTTTTAATCCAAAATTTAACTCTTAGGAGTTTAGATTCTATGCTGCTTAAACTGTGTCTTTAATTTTCACCATCCTTTAAGACCACCAGTTAATTTTATGCCCACAGGGCTACAAAAACGTGCATACCCTTTGACCCAGCAATATCGCTGCTAGGACTGTATCCCCAAGAGACCATAAAAATGGGGAAGGATCCCACATGTACAAAAATATGTATAGCAGCACTCTGTCGTGGCCAAAAACTGGAAATCAAGGAGATGCCCATCAACTGGGGAATGGCTGAATGAATTATGGTATACGAATGTAATGCAGTACTCTTGCACTATAAGAAATGATGGGCAGGAAGACTTCAGAGAGGCCTGGAAAGACTCATGCTGAGTGAAAGAAGCAGAACCAGGAAAACTTTGTGCACAGCAATGGCCACAGTGTGCGAGAGTTTTTTCTGGTAGACTTGGAACTTCATTGCAATGCAAGGACTTAACAAAACTCCCAAGTCTTTTAAGGCAAAATGCCTTCCACATTCAGAGAAAAGAACTATGAAATTCAGTTGCAGAATGTAGCAGATTATTTTGTGTGTGTGTGTGCGCGCACACGTGCGCACATGTGTATTATGTTTTGGGTTGTTATATGATTTCTCCCATTCACTTTAATTCTCCTACACAGTATGACTATAGTGAAAATGTAGAAGCTATATAAAATTGTAGTCTTGGGGAAGGAGGGGAGAGGGAAGTAAAAAAAATCCAAGTTACATGGTAGTGATTACAGAACACTGAAAATTAAAAAAAAAATTAATGAAAAAATAAAGAGCTATAGAAACATGAAAAAAATAGAAAGAAAAGGGATGCCCATTAGTTAGGGAATGACTGAATAATTTGTACTATAGAAATACTTTTAACTAGTATAGGAACGGAAAGAAATTTGCAAATGATTAAAGAAAAAGTAAGTATATATAAATTATTTGAGAAGTTTGAAAGTGAGAGGGAAGAAAAAAAAATATGAGATAGTAACTTGGAAGAGCAATAAATCGTTTATTCAAGATAGGAAAGACATGAACGTATTCATTAAGCTTTGCAAACCATAAAGATAAACATATCTGTATGTATACAAATAAAAAAATAATAAAGTCCTATAGAACAACAAAAAAAGAGATCACTAGTTAATTTGTCTTTATAACTTCTGTAGCCGTTCTATGTTTATTTTGTACGTCCTCCAGCCTCTTTCTTGTCCACTTCAACATGGTCTTGGAAAGTTTTCATTTACATTTTAAATTGATATTGTCATTCCTTTCTCCTCCCACATGTGAAAAAAAGCTTTTAAACAAATAAAAGGAAGATTTGTTAAATTACATGATAAAAACTACCTAGAAAAGTCAAAGCTAGTTTTGTCCTCAGGCTAAAAGGTTAGAATCAAAGTAATGCTGTGAGTTTTTTCCAGCTCCCTCTGAGTAATGGTATGCCTCAAAGAGTAATAAATAACAGCATAAAATCCAGACCTCCATATCTTTGTACTAGGCTAGCTACTTCTGATCTCCTTCCAAAGGTGTGGTTTTCTGCAGGAGAATTGTTGGTTTTGCTGTCCATGGACTCCAAGACAGAAATGACATAGAGGCTGTAATTATTTCCAAAAGAAACAGTGGATTCCATTTTTACCATATCTTCTCATCAATGATACAAAACTGAAAACACAGAGAAAACTCTTCCCTTCTGTCTCTATTTTAGCTATCTGTTTTCTTCTGCTCATTAACAGATACTATACTCTCACATGGACTGAATATCAACATCTACTTTAGGAAAAAGAAAAATAAATCTGAAAACAAATTCGGGAAATATTTAAATAAAATTTCAAAAATAGGACAAATTGAATTTTAAAAAATTTTTAAAAAGGTCCTTTCCATTGCATCATGAATGATAATTATATTAAAAGTGTGCATGTAACCTTCTGAATTAACATATCCACTGTGCCTAAAGGTCACAATGTTACTGTGGAACAAAATATTATGTGCATTCCAAACACATCTGCATATTTCAAAGTAGCTTCAGGAATTTCTTTTACAATGTTTTCTGATGTCTTTCTGAAATCAAATCAAATATGGTGACTGTCAGTAGATATCAACTACCTTTTGCTAAGGTGGACGCCTTAGATCGAGTCATTCCTAAACCAGTATTTATTGTTTGACAGAAAAGACTTCACTTTAGGAAACTCAGTTGCTAGTGACTGGAATCAGGAATATAATCTATGTCATTAATGAAACTCATTACTACTCTCTCTGATCTGCCACCCAATTAATTTCCTTGACTTTCAATCAATATTTCTATTACTCTTCAATATCTCTTTGGTGATTAGTTCAAAGAAAGTGGAAATATAGCCTTGTTTTCCCACATTTTATAAAATTGTATATAGCATCCAATACAATGCCAGGTGAAGGAGAACTTTAATTTTTGAGGGAATACAATTATTTGACTGGATTAGTCATATCTGCACCATATAGTCAAATTTCTTCTTGCTATTGGTCTATGTAGAATTATGGGCCTACTCAAGTAAGTCACCATCAGGCAAGGTATTCCTTTCTGGGGTAGTGAATATATGTCTAGCCCTAAGAAAAAGGAAAAATAAAGACCAATTGTGCTTTTCTGCTTCCTGTTTTCAGTTATGATCCTAAAGAAGCCAGCCCACTCACTCTTTCCCACCAATGGCAATAGGAAGAACAGGTTACAATTTCATGAATAAATAAATCACAAGTTTAGGTCAAGCTACAAAATTACCAGATACAGCAGATTATATTAAGCTCTTGATGCCAGTTTCCCAGATGGTGCTCACTTTATTATACTTACAGTTAAGTAATAGTTGCTTGCTATCCTTACTCCCCCCACCCTTTTTCAAGGTTCATATGTTACTCAGGTCACACTATCACTATATTTTTATAGTTCTAGGATTCAGTAGTTGCAGAAAAACCAATAAATGATGTGGCTGCCAAATAAGCCAAGGCTTACCTGGCCTTTGGCTAGTATCAACTTAATATTTTCTTATATCCTCTCCCTGGTTATGCGTCCCTCCCTGCCTGACGTTTGGACTCAGCAATTTTGTGTACAAATAGGGTGTTTCCGTCTCTAACTCCTATAATCTGAAAATGATCCAAGGGGTGCCCTCAGCCCTCAAACAGGCATAAAAACAAACAGAACACTCAGGAACTCTTAGCTTCGGTTGAGGCTAATAGCTTTACCTCTTGGGAGTTGGGATGGCTTTTTTTTATCACTGTTACTGGGAGTTGGAAATAGTAATCTTCTGTAGGCTAAGCATGTTCCATCAGGTTTTTCTTGTACTATTGCTCTAGTGCAGGGGACAATGATTTGAACCAAATTCTTTTGAAATTTGGATAATAAGAAGCTCTGTAATAATGGAGTTGTACTATATCTGTTTCAAACTCTTTTTTTCCCCTTAATGAGTTTCCCTCAATTTCCTAGTTTGGGCACAAATATCAGTGGGTAGAAGGTAGAGCCTTTCTCTGACCAAGTGAAAGACACAGATAAATTCACAATGCATTATTCTGGGGATTAACAAAGAACACAGCAGTGTTCTGTGTGGAGGGAGAGCAGGCCTTAGAGGCTGAGTACTTAACATTCTGTGATTCCTGGAAATTCCAAGACTATAGGTTTCAGAGAAGGGTTGGCTCTATACTGATAGAGAAATTTCCTCAATGTGAACTCCCTAAATTATTGAAATCATGGATACAATTTAAAAAAAACATAATTAGAGATTGTGGAATAGTTTACATATCAGATTCAATTAACATGCCCCTTAGTTTTGTTGAACTGCTTTTTATAAGTCTTTCTTTTTAGTCTTTGTCAAAGGCAATAGCTCACTGTATATGGGAAGTAGAGAGACGTGGAAATACAGAAGATAAAAAAATAAAATGCCAATTAAATTATTTAAAATAAGGGATATCAGATTGTTGATAGTAGAAATCTGATAGTATAACTTCCTCATTTTGTAGATGAGAAACAGATGCCCATACAAGATCAGTGACTTGTCCAAGGTTACACAGAGCAGAATTCAAACCCAGATCTTCTGACCCAAATGCAATGCACTTTCTCTTTCAGTTCACAACAGATTAAGCTCCATTCAGCGGTAACCCCTCCCAGCTACCCCCAAACTCCTTAACCCATGATATATATTATTAAAATATCATTGTGGTCAGTGAAATAATAAGCATTTAGAGAAGGATACTAGGAGTGCCTAAAACATAAATGGATTCAGTTCAGTCTACACAAACTTAAACATTAGTGGCCTGGCTTCCTATATGATGTCAACATTAGGTCAAAAATTAGTTAGAATGAGGAGTGCATTACTGTTGAATTACTGCCCCAATAGAGCAATTGAAAATGTTTTGTTTCTGAGCCATATTTTACTTAGAGCTGATCTTTTTTTTAAATCTCAAATATCTCATTTTCTTAAGTATTAGCTTTGTAGCTGCCATATAAGTAAAATGAAATCAACCCATAATCAGTTGAAAAGTCCAAACGACAGTAGAAAAAAAAAACCAATTAATGAACCTAAACTATCTTTCAAGTACTTTCCAAACCCTGTTTCCTCTATGAAGCCTTACCCTCAAGCAATCTTATACCAGTGTAGGATGAGAAACATGTTTGCCAGTAGGGGAAGGAAGCAGAGAGATTTTGTTGGTTTTGTCGGTTTTTTTATTTCTAAATGGCAAGTTTGATGTGGTTGCCAAAATAGTTAATGGGAACTGAGAAAGCACTAACCAAGAAGAATGTCCCCATAAAGAAAGGTGAGAATCTCATTCAGACCACATATGGAATATTGTGTTCAGCTCTCAATTTTAAAAAGAGATTGATATAAACTGAAACAAGTCCAGAGAAGGGAGAATAGGTTTCTATAATCCTATCATTCCTTGTTCAGCTGCAGCCGTAAGTATTCTTTCCTTTTAATTCCTGCAGTGGTACCAATTGTCCGATATTGTCATGATGACAAGCTACATTCAGAGACTCACAAAATGTCAGTTGAAAGATATGTTATGATCATTTTGTCCAACTCTTAACTGAACAACAATCATCTCTGCACCATCCCCACCTAGCTTTTACTAACAAATATCTAGGGAAAGGAAATCTATTATTTCCCAAGGCAACCTACTCTATTGTTCATTGCTAGGAAGTCTCTTAATAGAAAAACTGAAATCTCTCTCCCTATATTCTTCCTAATTCTCTCCATTCTGCCATCTAGGGCCAAGCAGAATAAATCTAACACCCTTCCATGTGACAGAACCTCAAAATGCTTGAAGATAGCTATCATGTCACTTTTTCATGTTAAACGTTCCCTACATTCTTCAACTTATTCTGATAAGATGTGATTTGAAGGTTCGGTACCATTGAGGCTGCCTTAGTCTGAATGCTCTACAACTTATCATTTCCCTTCTTTAAATATGACACTGTGGACTGGTCACACTTTTTCAGACACATACTGATCAGAGCAGAATATTATCAAACTGTCTCCATTCCTTTCAATGTAACCTTTACATTTCATTCATTTTCCTGGCTGCCATATCATACTATTTTCACATATTGAGACTATGGTTTAATAATCCTTGGACTCTCAACTCCCTACCATACCCCTTTTCTTAATCATTTTCAGACTGCTTGTTAGTTAGTCCCTTCCCATCGAGGAAATTTTTCTTAACTTGTATAAGACTTTATATTTAAATCTCATAAATGAACATTGATTTAGCAATCATATTCAGTTAAATAAAAAGGTATTGAGAGTCTATTATGAATAAAGCAGGCAACTTTCTTAGTACTTCCCATATTTTACTACAGGGATGGAATTTGATAGGAAGTGGTAATAAGAAGTGAGGGAAGAATCAGATTGTCAGAGAAATGCCATGGTCAAGACTGAGAAGCATCTGAACCAAGAATGGTGGCCTTAAGCTTCTTCCTGATGGTTCTTGATTCTGAGCCCATTTATCTACTCTGTGATAGGCTACTTACTACCAGATGAAGTTGAGGACCCTGCTAGGCCCAGACAACCAAGATCAAGGACATCATCTATTGTGGGAGCTTTGGTCTTTTCCCATAATCCCTTGGATTCTAAATCCATTCCATGGACATAATTCTCACATCAAAGGTCTCTGCGTCTTCATCTAACAAAGAGAGCATCAGAACCATAATGAGGAAATAAGCAAACTTAAACCGCATATTTCCTTAAATTCCTAATATTTGGGAATGTGTGAAGATTAGGAGATTGGTGGTTTTGCAGCATTGGGGTAGAAATTTTATTAATAAAAATGGAATCCTTGTTATTAAGAACTTTTTTGTTTCCTATTAATTCTATGCTTAATGAACAAAATTGTAATCATGATTTAAGATTATTTGTCTGCTTGTGTAGAGAGTCAGTACCATTGTGACAAGTCCTATAGCTAGTGGTGACTGAATATATTGAAGCCAAGAAAGGAGCTATCATTTTCTCAATGGGGAAGGACTCAAATGGGTGATGATGATGTCTTCTTTGGCAACAAAAGACAAATGCCACAATCTGTGAGTAGATGCAGGTGCCTAAATGGAGACACAGCTAGCTGAGTAACTCAGCTTGTCCTCTCCTGTCTTTCTTTCCCTCCCCTTCCTTCTCTCTAAAGGAAGGTAAATTTGGATGACCAGAGGATGCCCAGTTAACTTGGGGTTTACTAGCTAGATTCCCTCCCATCCCTCCCCTGCTCTCCCCCTTCCTTTCCCTTCAATTTACTGCACTCTGAAACCCATAGATTGGGCAGTTTAGGCCTCTGCCTAAGGGTTGTTTTCTGAACCTTCCTGGCTTAAGAGTGATTATCAAAAGTAACTGTTGCTGTTTCCCTCCCAGTCTAATGAAGTTATTTTCTTTGCCTCATCAAAGGGGTCATCCCCTACTTCTTAAACAACCTTATTCACTGAATGGGCATTTCCTCACGCTAAGTGAGTGCCTGAATAGACCTTGGCCTAAAGGGCCCAAGGTCTCCCAGTGCAACCTGGGTCCTCTCCTGTCATCTTGATGAATATCTGATCACTGGATCCAGATAGCTCCAGAGGAGAGGTGAAGCTGGTGATCTGCACAGCCCTCCCTCACTCAAAGCAAAGTCAAGTGCAAATCAAGTCATGCTTTCTCTAATGGCACGGTCTTCTTCAGCAACGAAGGATGAACACAACACCAACAGTTATCATCTACCATGGCACCTACTATGTGACAGGCACTGTGCTAAGAATCGAGGATTCTAAAAAAGGTAAAACATGGCCCCGTCCTCAGGAAGATCATCCTCTAATGGGAGAAGACAAAACAGAAAAGAAACTGAAAGAGAGTCTATCTCCACTCTCTCCAATTAGAGAATTAGAGGGAAGGAGGGATCCCAAAGGCAGATGGGATTGCAAAGAAGTTGATATAATCTTGATGTAATATATCTGATATAATATATCAGAGTTGATATAATCTTGTAGGCTGATAAGTTTCTGGAGACCATTATGAAGTCCAGGAGTGCAGTATGGTGGGAAATGAATGAATCTAGGATCCAATATCATTTATATGGCTAGTATTTACATAACAACAAAAGCTTATGAAGACTTTCACATTATCCTATTTAATCCACAAATGGGCACTATATGGCATGGGCACTATTACTAGCCCCATTTCACAGAAGAAGGAACTAAGAGAAGTTTACTTACCCAGGAACAGAGATAGGAAATATCTGAGGATGAATCAGGTCTTCCTGACTCCAAGCCTAGCATTATCTACTGCACTACCTAGTTTGCCTCTCAATTAGTTAAATTCTAATTAAATCCAGTGATCCACACTCTCCTTGACAAGGAGTCATTACCACTGTCTAGAAGAGGTAGAACAAAAAGATAAAAGGTTGCTCCTTCTCTGGTGACTGTGATGAGAACAAAATCTGTTCATCACTTCAGCCAGAAAGACAAGATGAGTATGGGGACTTCTCAAAGAGTAGTTACCAACGTCCTTTGGTTACTAAATGGGAAGGAACTTGCCTAGTGTTGTAAGTTAGTTCTTGCCCTTTAAAAGTTCTTATCCTGCTAGATTTCACATAGATTTTAAAATGTTCAAAGGATGTTAACTTTATCTCATTTGAGTCTCATAAGAACTTTATTAAGTAAATAATACTGGTATTATCATTGTACAAATGAGAAAATTGAAGCCCACACAGGCTAAGTGACTTGAGCAAAGGCACACAGCTAAGAAGTCTTAGGATGGAATTTACTCTGAGTTCTTCTTGACCCCGTGGACAGCATTTTATCTACCATGACATGTTGCTAACTCTTGCTCAGTCACTTCTCTTATTTTTCTGCAATGTCATTTATCTTGGACTAACAACATAAGGCAAGGCATCTAAGCTCTCTCACTATCTCCTTAGGTATTTTTTTTTTCAATTTCTTATTAACCCTTCTTGTTCTGTTGTCTATTTGCATTATAGTTAATTATGTACAAAACATCTCTCCAAAGATGTTTTAATCTGCTAGAGGGCATGGATCCAGCTTATACTTTAATTATATCCCTGACAGTGTTGGCAAAGAATCTCGGTTCAATAAATTTTTGTTAAATAGGTAAATGAATGATATAAGCTCCCATAGGCACAGACAACTAGGCAGGAAAGTACATCAGGAAATGCTGCAGAAAGAACACAGTATATAAATGAATATGTTCAAAGTCAGTCAGTCAATAAACACTTATCAAGCACCTACTATGGGTCAGGCACTGCGTTATGTAATGGGGATACAAAATGAGGCAAAAATGCAAGCAAATAAGTGCAAATAAGATATATAGACAGGGCAAAGGTGAATTAAAAGAGGGAAAACAATTAATAATAATATTTCAAATAAAAGGAAAGCCATTAAAATAAGAGGGATTGGGGAAGACTTCCTATAGGCTGAGATTTGATGGAAACCAGGGAAGACAGTGGGCAGATATGAGGAGGGAAAGCCTGCCTGGTATGGAGGAGAGGCAGAGAAAATGCAGGGAACCAAGAAAGTAGTGAAGTGCTTGTACCTATGTGTTAGCTTTTGAGGAAGATTATATAAGTTGCTTTTCAAAATGTACAGGTGTTCATTTTCCACCTTACTACATTATGAGATGAATTCAACTCTAAAACTCATACTTCCTCAGTATCCCTTATCCCTCACTGCCCTTTCTACATCCCTCCAATCTGAGAGCAAGGAGGGTGAACAATGAATAACTCTGCCCAGATCCTCCACCATTTAAGGAGGGCACTCAAAAAATTCACTTCATCATTTGCCATTAAGATACTTTCTTGTATTTTGCTATGTCTAGAAAGTCATCATTCTGAAAGATAAAATTAACTCTGAAAGTCTCATTTCCTCAGATAATTTCTCATCCTATTTGCAAGATATCATTGCCCCACTCCCCCTTTCAGCTTCTTTTCATGTGTGTTCTCCCTTCATTAGATTATGAGCTCCTTGAGAGCAGGGATTATCTTGTGCCTTTCCTTATTTCTCTAATGTTTATCACAGTTCCTGGCACATAGTAGACTATAGGAAAAGTGATGCTGTTGGGGACAATTAAGAGAACTTTACAGCCGAAGAAACTAGATCACTGCGTCAGTAATCTAACTTTGGTTGCCTTAATGATCGTTGTAGGCTGAACTACCTATCCATTTCAGAACTCCCCAGAACCACCCGTCCATTTCAGAACTCCCCAGAACCACCCGTCCATTTCAGAACTCCCCAGAACCACCCGTCCATTTCAGAACTCCCCAGAACTACTTATCCATTTCAGAAATTGTGAGATGACTTTATTATTGTTAGCCAAATGATTTCATTTGTAGTCAAATTATTTCAATCATTGGGGGTCCCTGTAATCTCTTCTAAGCATCATAGTAAATGGAATGTTGAATCCAGATCAGGAAGACCAGAGTTCAAATCCT
>CM053771.1:243880810-243899465 GCA_028658325.1 Potorous gilbertii | reverse complement strand
ACGTATATATATACACGTGTATATATACATACGTATATATATACATACATATACACACACATACATACATATATACATACATATATATACATACGTATATATATGTATGTATATATATGTATATATACATACATATATATATATACACACATATATAATACTTTGCAAACACTAACACTATATAATTTAACTAATCACTATTGAGAATTATTATTATAGAACAATAGATCTTGGCTAATGGATGAAGCTGTATTTAGAAAAGAAGCCTTCATAGAAGAAACAGCTTTTATGATAGTTGGGAAAAAGAGAGGATATTTATGAAATTGGACATGAGGAAAGAAGAGGAGGGAAAGGTTATCATGTAAATTCCCCAGATTGGAGGTAAGTATTTCCTTCATTTTTAAGTATAATCACTGCTCTTTTCCTGGTGCTGAAGTTTTGCTAATTGACCATGAATGACTTCTTCCAAGAGAACTTAAGCAAGTACAGAAAGCAAAGCAGAGCTAGAAGCACCAATAGAAATATACCTTTGAATGGAAAAGAAGAGACAGGTCTGTGATCTGCTGTGAGTTGCCCCAGGAAATAAAACTCCTGGTGTTTTATTTGTTTTCTTTGTGGTTCACTTTTTCAGCTCAGCTGGTTGCAAAAGAACAGGCAGCCAGTGGAACAATAAAGAAACCACAAAAATCTGGCTCTGTTCTTTGGCACTCTTTTCAGGGGCACTACCTAGGATCTCTTGCATGCGCCTTCTACCTAAAGCCCCCCAAACATAACATTGATTCAATAAATTTCTTATTGCATAAAGAGAGATTCCTGGAGCAATACAAGTGTTTGAGGTTGAAAATGATTGGAGGATCATAGATTTGGAGCCCCAAGTGCTCTTAGCCTGATCTCTGTTTCATAGATGAACTGAGACCACATGATACAGGTCTTAAATTTAGGTCTGCTAACTCCAAATCAAGGTCACTCACTACTATATCACATTGATCCTAACAATTAAAAACTAGAGGATAATTATCCAAACAATGTGTTTTCACCTTAGGGGTTTTCTTAACATTTTTGGAGGGAGGTATGTATTAAGGAGAATCCAATCTAATGCCTAAGTTCTAATCTTTCCTCTGCTGCTAATTTGTTATATGTCTCTGGATAACACATTCAGCTTCTTCTTGCCTCAGATTTCTCATTAGTAAAATGATATTGGATGGCTGGTCATTGAATTAGCATCCTCCATGTCTATAGTGTGACCAGGCATTACCAGATAATCAGTGAACTGAACCATGCCTAATTCTTCTAATCAATTATAAATCTCTTATAATCTCTTCTACCTCTGTAAAAGTATTCATTGTTTATTTTCACATGACTATAGCCCATGGAGTCTGTATAAAATATTAGCTTGGAAAGATAAATGTGGCTCATTGTTTCATACTTGTACCATTCCAGTCACTTGGGAATCTCTCCTAAGAATAAATCATAACTCTCTTTAAACAGAAATATTTCTTTACAACTAACCTTCAGATTTCATTGACAACCTATTCCATTTTATCTTATTTTCTTTGATGTAGATGGAAAGCAATAAGTTCCCACCCTCTGCATGGGAATTTATTATCAAATCTCTTAGACATCCTTCTCTTCAATCTGAACAATGCTAAAAAAAATTTTTTTTAACTTTTCTTTCTTTGAATTTACTTTTGAAGTGTGAAAACCTTTTGGTGGTCTCTATTTCCCTGTCTTTTGTACAATCCAGAACTGGATACAATATAAAAGTCATACTAGGGTAAAGGATGATGGCATGTATACAATAGAGTCAATTAAAATAAGTGGTGGTTTCAGAAGGTAGGAAAGAAATTGAAGTCTATATTTTTTTCTTTGGTATTGAAAACTGAAACCACCAGGTATAGAACAGCAATATAGGGTTAATCTCCTTTCACACTTTGCTTCAATTTGGTTTCACAGTTCTTTATCTTTAGAGAGAATATGTCTCAGTACCTGGATACAGAATTGAAACTGAATAGCTGAGAATTCCAAATTCATGACTATGTATAGCTGTCATTTTCACTTCAAAAATGTGTTAATGTGCCTGTAGGAAGTGTATATTTTGTCTGAAAGTCTGAAGGCTTCAAGTTCTCAGTTTTTCTTGGGAGCTCCTTGCTGCAGTTCCCCAGAAGGGCTTGAGATACTGAAATCATTTGTCCGAGATGACTGCTGATGAATATGACTAGGGACATGAAAAAGGAATATTCTCTGTTACTTATACAAAGCAAGAAGTAAAAGATTGCACTGTATTCTTGTATGCATAAATAACACAAAGGAAAATAAAATCCATTCAAGACAGTTTCTTATACCATTCAACATGTTAGAGTGAAAATATTTCCCAGATGTTTTGTGCTTACAATTGGAAAATATTTGGAAAACACTATATACACACATGTGTACACATGCATACTTATATACATATATGTACGTATGTATAGATATATACACATATATGCATGTATTTGTACTGATGAGAGGACAAATTCCAATTAACTTATTGATATTATTTGTCATTGAAAAACTAATAGACATGTAGATTAGATTGCTAAAATTTATTGTCTTAACAAAGATTTGGAAACAGAAGTGTTGAAGTCAATTTCCCAAGTAGAAAAGCACTAACTTCCTACTCTCCTTTTACTGATAGCCCTCTCTTTATCAAGGAACATCTCCACCTATCAGAATTCTAGTGTCTGACATTGATGTCTTTTAAAATCGTGAAAGTGTTGTATTTTTGCAACCGCTGGCATAAATTCAATTCTGTTCTTATAGTAACTTTTAAACTTAAGAGTGCTACAATTCTGACTCAAAAGTAGATTGATATGTGCAGACCTCTCTTTTTAGACTTTAACGTATTTCAGTTAGTGCAAATCACATCATCTTGATATGAAAAAACACCTTTACATGATGGGACAAGCATTTTTTCTCACAATAGAATAAATAAATCATACATAATAACTAGTACATAAAACAATGATTGGAAACATGCATGTGTTTGAACTTGCTTACTTCAATCCATGAAGAGCACTTGCATCATTATAACCCATGACTTGCACTCATCCATTAAAAGGGCCTGTTAAGGTACTTTGTTTTTTAATAGCTTTGTTAATATTTCATACATTTGATTCTCCTATCCCTCTAATATTCCCATCCTCCACGACAGAAACTTTCAATTTGGAAAACAAAAGAAAGGGATTGAGTGTCTATGTATCATTTACTATGAACCAAGTATTATGTTAAGCACATGACTGTATTGATGTTAATCAGAGTAATTAACCTTTTTTTTGAAAAATGATTTTACAGGAATATTTCTTAATTCTGCTAACTCGTTATCATATCTTCTTGTACCAGCCAACTATTACTATTCTCTGCCCCTCCTTCCCTATTCCCACCCTCTGCATGGGAATGTATGGGAATTTTCTTATAGTATACTGGGCATCAATCAATATATTATCTAGAAGATGACTGAAAAAACAATGAGGTCATCTAATCTTCTTATTTTACAAATGAGGAAACTTAGTTGCCCAGTAAGAGGCAGAACCAGAATTCAACCCACATTCTCCAATTATCTTTTCCTTTTGACTATCCCACACTAATTGATGAAAAAGAGAGTGGATCTCATTGAAAAGTTCAGTATTCACTCCTGCTTAAGTACAATTCAGTCAAGTTGCATTATCAGCTACTCAGCCAAACTTATTGAGTTTTGAGCATCTGAGTTCAGAAGAGTCCCAAACTTACTCTTGCATATTTAATAAGCCTTGCTGAGCAGAAACACTACCAAGCTCTGGGAACTTTAAATTCAGCAGCCTTTATCTCCCTGCTTTGTCCTTCTCGTGGGACAGGGTCAGCTTGTTCTTAGAGGATATGGATCTGAGAATGCATTCATTTGGAATGTATGCTGGGCTGACATCAACCTGTGTCACTCTCTCCTTTTAGACTTTAACATATTTGTTAGTATAAATCACATAATCTTGACATGAAAAAAATCATCTTTACATGACAGTACAAGCATGCTCATATTCTATCTGTAGTGTTTTTACTCAGAATAGAATAAATAAATCATACATAGTAAGTAGCACACAATGAATAATAAAACCATGAAATATGTATCAATAGGTTGAAAGCTCATTGCTTTTCTAAATTCTGAAAGCCTCCAGATCTGCAATTGATCTGAACCTAGGAGTTTTTGGAAATGTACAGTATGAGTTGTCCCTTCATCAGGCAAGAAACTAACAATATGGTTCCAAAAGTTATTTTTTCATACTTTGAGCAGACCTGGTGCTCAGATAATGACACAGAAGTTCTGTTGAAATTCTGGATTGAAATAGGTTAAGGGGCAGGGGGAGTATAGAAGAGTGCTTAGATCACTGGGAATGGGAAGATAAGTAAGGAATTCTTGCAAAAATAAGGGAAAGGTCTCTAGAGGGGAAGATGAAGGAATAGGTTAAAGGGGGTTACAAAACAGTGTTTAGATTTATGAGAATGGGAGGATACAGGAGGGTCGCCTGGAGGGAGCTAGGCTAAGTAATAGGAGGGCAAGGGAGTAGGCAGAAATAGAGTAGAGGAGTTAGGAAGGATAGGAAACAAGAGATACACACACACATAAAAACAAAGATCAAGAGTAAAATATGTTCGGGAAGGTATATGTCAATATATGTACATATGTGTGTTTGTGTATATGTGTATATGTATGTATGTATGCATGTATATATAAATATATCCACACTTAATTGTAGACTTCTGGGTGGGAAAAGGAAAAAAGAACTAAGTAAAAGTTGTTCAGTAAAGAAAAAAAGAAAACTTATAAGGAAGCAAAGATGAACAGCTCCCAATATAACATGTAGCATTTATCATATTAACTTTCTTGAAATAAAAATTTATAATTGCATATTTTGAAACTTCTCATGCTATGCACGACATGCTTTTTCTTTTCTTTTTTTTACTTTGTATTTGTTTCAATATTTAAGTTTATGATATTTTTTTTCTTTCTATTCAGTATTTGAGTTCCGGTGTTTGAATCTTTAAAAGAAGAAATAGCTGCAAGTTCTGATGTTTCAAGAACCATCTCTCTGCACATGGAGGAGAGACAGACAGAATGAAAAGAGAGTTAGAGTAACATCACTCTCATGTCCTAGTTTCACTTTTAAATGAATGAAGGCTAAACTTACAGATATAATATACCATCACAGTCCAGTAGCTTACTAAAGAATGATAATATGAATGCAGCCAATGGAACTTTTCTAACTAAAAGAAAAAAACGCATTATTCATCCTAGACAGAACTAAACAGCAGGGTGTAGAGAACCCAGCATTGAAACTGATCTGAACCCAGGAGATTTTGGAAATGTACAGTATGAGTTGTCCCTTCATCAGGCTCCAAAAGTTATTTTTTTCATAATTTGACACAGAAATTCTGTTGAAACTCTGGGCCTATTTGGAATAGGTTGGGGGGTTGGTATAGAAGAGTGTTTAGATTAATGAGAATGGGAAGATAAGTGATAAGCATATTACTATGGCTAAGGAAAAAAAATAAGACCGAGTGACTGTAATGTTCCTTAAAAAAGGAAACACCACACAAGAGAACACAATAACAGCATGTTTCATCTGCCCAAAGAGGTCTTTGACAAATCTAGCATCTTAAAGAAACTTTCAATATGTCTTAAAATATGCAATAGTATTTGTCTCCTATGATGAAATCTTTGAATTGTCATTGCAATTGGAAAAGACTATTGACTGACACTATTCATCCAACAACTAATTCTTTTCCTATTTGATGAGGAATTCAATGCCATTAAATCTTTCCTTGATTTAAGTATTTTAAAAAGTTCATTATATTTAGTTCATACAGAACTCCCCTCCCTCAAAAAAAACTGTCCTTAACAATCTAAAGAATAGTGATTTCTTTTCTTGGAACCTTCTCATTTAAAAAAAACAACAACACGTCAATAACGGCTCTTTCCAAACTTTATTCACCTTCCCAGCTAATCAAGAAAAGAGATTCTCAACTTCTCTCCAACTTTTTATTTTGCCCTTGTAAAGGGGAAAAATATAAAAGAAAATGACTTCTGATATGGCGAACTCTTTTCTTGGATAACTGTTACAGAAGTTGAGGGTATAGCAGATGGAACATTGGGCCTGGAGTCAGGAAGACTTGAGTTCAAATCCAGCCTCACTTAATAGTTGGGCAAGTCACTTATCCTCTGCTTGCCTCAGTTTTCTCATCCATAAAATAGTGATAATAGCACCTACCCCCAGGCTGTTGTGAGGATGAAAGAAAAAGATAATATTTGTAAAGCATTTAGCATATTGTCTAGCACACAGTAGGTGCTGCATAAATGTGAGTTGTTATTGTTGTGGTTATATTTAGGCAATTGTTAGCTTATAAAAAACTGAAACTTGGAAGACATTGTCCCATTGAAACTGTTATAAATAATGATGAGGCTGCCAGGCCAGCCCACAAAGATTTACTTAATACATAATGTGACATAAATATAATTCCTTGCCTTCATAAAGTTTACAGTCTATCAAGAGTATGTCATTCACACACACAAGGATATATAAAAATAATGCTAAATCATATAACTAATAACATGAAATTGGCATTATGTGGAATGGAACAATTCAATAATTCAGCAACCTATGACCCTTTATGGCTTAGTAAAATCTTAAAGAGCTGCTTTGGCCAAAAAGTCACTACCTTGGAATTAACTTAGAGATTAATCTCTTCAAACTTAGATTGGTTTTCAGACAACAGACATATGTAGTCCATATCTGAGACAATCCTTGAAGTCCTTTCTTTGTAGTAGGATCTGTTAGAGACTGTGCTTTGTTGGCATAGACTTGGATAAACCAAAGTCACCTTGATACCACAGAGAGGTATCAAGTTGGTAGGGGCAGAAGGAGAAATGCAAAGTGCTACATGAACAATGATGTACAAGACAGTTAATTTCTGAGATGGAGAGATGAAGGATTCTGGGAAGTAACAACATTTGAGGAGGACCTTGAAGAAAAGGTTTTAGGATTGTAGAAAGTGAAATTTGATGTAATGGGATTCTAGAAATAGGAAAAAGAATTCATAAAGGAGGGAATATGCCAGATATATACAGGTTACGTTGAATAATCTACTTCGTCTGAAGCATAGTAAACGTTGAAATAGTATGAGGCTTGACCTGATCAAAGTTGGGACATATTAGATTGTAGCAGGGCTTGAATGACAGGTTTTGATTTATCCTTCAATTGTTTTGGTAAGACACAGGGAGCTACTGAAGTGTTCTGAGCATGGTAGTGGCATGATCTGATTTATATATAACATTAATCTGGCAACTGTGTAAAGAAGAAGATGAACTGGAAAGGGGCAGAGATAAGTCAAGGAGATCAGTTAGGAAGATGTTACAGTAATCCAGGCAAATTGTAACAAAAGCTTGTACTATGGCAGTAATGGTGGGTCTAGAAAAGAGGAAATGAATACAGATGTTTGAGGCAGTAGAATTGGTAACTGATTAAATACAGAAAGTAAAGAAAATTAAAAAGCAGCAACAACATGGAATCTTCAGTTATTGCTAATGAGGTGACTAATTATATCATTAAAATAAATAAGGAGGTCAGAAAGTTTGAGAAGAAAGTTCTGTTTCAGAATGCTTGAGTTTGAGGTATAATCACGATATCAAGGTGGAAATGTTCAATTGGAAACGTAGTTGAGCAGATAGTTAAATCTTATATGATAAGTCAGACTGGATATAAATTATTCATAGTCATCTGTGTGGTATTAAAAGTTGAAATGTGGGAGTGAATGAGATAGCTAAGGCGATGGTGTGGAGAGAGAAAAAACAAGAATTGAAAATGGAACGCTTGGATAATGCAGTAAAAAGGTTGAAGTGGGACTGGAAAAGGAAATAAAAAAGTAGACAAAACAGATAGGCAAACCAATAGAGTATGACATTGCAGAAAGAGGCTAGAGAGTATCAAGAAGGAAGAGATGATCAAAAGTGTCAGATGATAATAGATCAGATGATGAAGATAGAGACAACTAGATTTTGTGGGTAGGAGGTCTTTGAAAAAGCCAGATTGTAAGAAACTAGGGAGTAAATTAATTACATAGATATGGAAGTCAGGTCAATAATAAACATTTCTTAAGGGTTAACTAAATACCAGAAACTGTGCTAAGTACTGAATATAGACAGATTTTTCAAGGAATTTGACAGTAAAAGGAAGGTGAAATATGACATGGTAGCTTAATGGAGTAGAAGAGTTGACAAAAGAATTTTTTAGTTTTACAGTGACCTGAGCATATTTATAGAAAGATAAGAATGAGCCAGTGGGAAGCAAAATTGAAAATGAATTAGAAAATGAGTGACTGATGGAGCAATTCATGAAGTATCAGGAGAGATGTTTCTGAGACCTAGTCCTATTATTTTTTTAAAGAGGAATTGATCTTGCTTACATGAATTCTTGATTTCAACTTTTGTAGGGTCATTCTCACATTGGCTCATAATAGGATATCAAAGGACTGCTTATTCTCAGCTCCGAGATCCACAGACAAACCATTTTCATAGTTTAGTCGTGTCTTCTTCCATTTTTTTCCAGTCTCAGTGTTTGGTTGCTACAAATTTACATTCCTTTCATGCCCCACAAAGCTAGAATCCCTTTAGATGAGGCCTGGTTGTAAAAGCACCTCTCGTATTCCTACTAGATTTTTAGCACCTTCTGGAAAATAATTTTGTCTCATTTACTTTTGTTTATTTCCACAACACCCAAAAGAGTGATATGCATACAATAGACACTCAGAGTAAACAGTCTGTTGAAAGAATAAAACCACACTGTCCCCTAATGGGAAACTTTTGCAGATTAAATAGGAATATCTGAATAAGACCACATTCCTTATAACATTGGAATGAATATTGTATTTGGAGGCAGGTGAGCTAGGTTTGTGCAAGTAATCTGGCTATTTTTCATCTATGACTTTGGCTGGCTCACCTCTGTAGGTCTCAGTTTCCTCATCTTTAAAATTATGAGGTTAATCTAGATCTAAGTTCCTTTTCTAGCTCTAATCCTATGATCTATTAATGTTTCTGCTGGACAATGCACCAATACATAGGATGAAAATGTAATCAAAAATCAAAGTGGGCCCATTGCCTAAAGAAACAAGAAGAAATTATGTCACTGAAATGTGAAAAAGTGAGGCTGATCATTCTGCCAAATTTTTAATCCATTGCTGCTGCTGCTGCCATCACCACCAGTATTTACATAACTTCTACTATGTTCCAGACATTGGGCTAAACATTTTGCAGATATCTAATTTGATCCTCACAGCAACCCTGAAGGGTAGGAGCTATTATTATTCCTATACCATGTTGAAGAAAGTGAGGCAGATTAAGTGACTTGACCAAGATCACTTAACCATATGGTAAGTGTCTGAGGCTAAATTTGAACTCACATTGTGTGTGTGTGTGTGTGTGTGTGTGTGTGTGTGTGTGTGTGTGTGTGTGTGTTTTAAACTCCAGGTCCAACATTCTATCCATTTATAAGATGACTGACTATCTTACAAACTCTACAGTTTGGAGTCTCTGGGTCCAGGTTTTGGATACCCAGAAGGAAGTAATCTCTGCAGGACCTTCTTGGAAAAGATGTTACCAGCAGCATACTACAGATAAAGGGACTGTTAAAAACAGAGATCTAAACAAACGGTATAGATCAGGGTAAAAATGAAATTGTTTCTGCAGCCCCACAAGTTGCCCAGGAGTGTTTACCTTTCAAGAGATGCTGAAATTATAGGTTACTGTACTATGCTTTAAATATTTGTCAAAGTGTATTTAAGTCTTTTGTGTTTTAAGTATTTCTTTTCAGTTTGAAGAAATAGCTGTCCTATACTTTGTACATTGAGTAACTTTCCACAATTTATCTCCATTAATCCCTCTTAAAGAAATACTAGACTTCAGCCAAACCTAAGCTTTGTTTTCTCTAGAGTTATACTCGGGGATATGAGTGTAATGAAACTGCAGTTGTAAGAAGAATTCAATTCCCTTACCAGGATAAGATGCCTCCCAGACCATGAATCAGAACTCTCTTGGTAAGAAGATGTCACTCCTGTATCCTGGGAGGGAGGCAACCTGGGAAACACTAGCCAAGAACCTAAGCTAAAAACCAGACATAAGGAGGTAGTGAGGGAAGGTTTCCTGGGTTTCTACAACATGTACCAGGGCTCTGAACACTTAAGGCAAGGCTGACCAGAATAGATGATGATCATTCATTCTTGCCTTCATGAAGGAGAATGATAAACTCTAGAACTGAAAATGAAATTGGAAAATTCTTTGGAGATGCTATTTTTTTCTAATATTAGATTACTTATTCAAAATAATAATAATTTTAACAGGTCACAGAATTTGGCTAAAATACAGACCTAAGGGTTTTCTGACTAGTAGTGCCTTAGTTACTGAGATCACATGTATTTTTCTTTTCTTGCTATCACTGTCTCAGAATTTTGTACAAATTAAATAATTGCCTGCTGGACATTTTTACTTGAATATCATTATTCTTCTCCTAGAAACCTATTCCTCTCTCAAACTTTCCCATTTCTATTATTGAGGAGCCTTTAGTGTTCCTTGCTTTATAACATTAAAGTCCAAATCCAATCCAAACCCACCTTCTATTCAATTAATTACCAAGTCTTTTGTATTCCACATTCACAACTTCTTTTGCATTCATCCTTTCTATACTCAAAGACTGGGAGAAAAGTTGAAGTGTAGAGTTAGAGGGATGCCTACCCTAAGCATGTGAAGGCTTCCCTTCACGGAAATGGGTGGATGAGAACAGTTTGTTCCAAGGGCCCTGAAGGCACCTGAAGCAGGTTCTGTAAAGCCCTTAGAGATTGGCCATACTTCAAAGATGCTGAAGTCATCTACTGCATCAGCAAGTTTCTTGACTTTTGTCTTGCCACCAGACTCCAATGCCTCTGGAAGAGAGTTGTGCAACTCTGTCTAATAAATCCAATTCATGAGTGAGTCAAGACATAACCCATGATGTCATTGGTCCTCTTAGAAAATGAAGGATGACCAACTCAAAAATTTGAGAATAGGATCGCATCATTTTCCTGGCGTCTGATTGTGTGATATGGCATAATATGAATATATGGAAATGCGTTTCATGTCATATGTGATGTGTGTGACATGACATCATATGGCGATATGGAATTTGCTTTCTGGCTCATAGTTCATGTTGCATGGTATGTCTCTTGTGACATATATGGTGTGTGCAACATGTGTCATGTGTGATCGTGACATATGTGGCATCCAACATAACTATATGAAAATGTTTCATGATTTGTGGTTCATGACTCATGTTACCTGTAGCATGTTTGTGTTGTGTGTTTTCATGACACATGTGACACCGCATATTACATGTGTGATACATGATGTGTCATGGCATCATAGGATTGCATAAAATTTGTTTTGTGTTACATGTTTCATGTTAAGTTCCCTTACTTATGTAGCATATATGGACACTGAAAATCAGAAAGGAGCCAAAGGGACTTCTGAAAGTAAGATGGAATATTTTTAATGGAAATTTACTATAAGAACTAGTGATTACTTGGAGATGCTCAGGGGCATCTACAATTTCATGGCAGCATCTAGAAGACTAGGGATTTCAGAGTGTCCTTGAGGTATCACATTGAAGAAGAAAGATATCCAAGATGTAACGGAGCTAGAGGGACTAGCTGTCAATTTTGAGTGGTAGAACAGAAGTTACATAGGTAACGTTCTCCACTCCACCCTTACATCAGCTGCAGAAGAACCTTGGGTTCCATTTTCCCTTCACTTCCCCTTCCCTCTCATTCACTACTATAGCCATGAGTTTGGAAAGACTTGTTTTCCAAACAGCTTCAGCAGGGGTAGGACACCGGCAACCTCAAGGCCAAATGTGGCCTTCTAAGTCCTTCAGTGCGCCCTTTTGACTGAGTGCAAGTTTGACAAAGCAAATCCTTTTATTAAGGGAATGTGTTCTGTGAACTTTGGATTCATCAAATGGCTGTACTTGAGGACCTAGAGGGCTACGTGTGGCCTCAAGGCTGCAGGTTCCCCACCTCTGATTTAGAGAGAAAATGGTGATAAGAATATACTTCATCAGGAATATGTGTTATTATTTCTTTGCTACTTTATTATTCATTTTGGTCCTTATTCGAGTTTTGGTTTTTATGTCAATACTGTATGTACTTCAACTGGGTCTATAAGGATAGTGGATAAGTGGGGATTGGAATATTAATTGACTTCAGAGATTACCAGTTCTGAACTGTTGGGGGCAGGGGAGACATTAAAAGTCCAAAAGATTCGTCAATGTGGGATTCACATGAGTAAATCCAAATAGACTACACAAATGATTATTCCTTGTTAAATCAGACGTTTGTGGCTCCCATTTGACATGGCTTTTGCATCAGTCCTACATATTGATATGCTAGCAAACTCAACCAACTAAACTTAATTCATTCCATTTCCCAGATTGCATATAATATTATAATTCAAAATAGATGAATCCAGACAGTTAGATCTAAGGCAAAAGAGAAAATTTAAGCTAAAAAGAAAAGAATGTGATGAAACTTGGTATCTGATCATGTTATTGTCCAGTTATTTTCAGTTGTGTCTGACTCTTCATGACCCCATTTGGAGTTTTCTTGATAAAGATACTGGAATGATTTGCCATTTTCTTCTCTAGCTCATTTTTATGGATGAAGGACGGAGGCAAATGGGGTTAAGTGATTTGCCTAGGATTATACAACTAGTAAGTATCTGGGGATGGCTTTAAACTCTGGAAGATGAGTCTTCCTGACTTCATCTAGACCCTGCACTCTATCCACTTCACCACCTCACTGACCTATTAGAACATGTCCAGTTCTTAATTTAAAACAAAATATGAGATGTAGTCAGAGATATCACACTATCTGACTTACAAAGAAATGAAAAATCCTAATACTCTCCACAAAGCCTAGTGACTAATTATTAACCCTCTAGTATTTGGTGGCTGATAAATCCTTGTTGATAAGTTGATAGATGAAAAAAAACCATAACAATGAACTTCAGGTGATCTGGTTCTATGGAGAAAAAGAAATCTTACTTTTGGTCCTGATATCTACTAACCGGCTATGTGATATAATCCAATTTAGGTCCCTCTCTGGGTCTCATTTTCCTCATCAGTAAAAGTGCGAGGGGTTTTAAACTAAGATTCTATTCATGCTAAGATAGGATAAGGGACTGCACAGATAGGTCAAAATGGAATCACCATTTTGACTACTCCATCCCCTCAGATTACACGGATGTAGTGTTTACGTACCACGGGAATAGTAATGCTCCCTAGATCACCAGCACTACTTTCCATCCAGCCTCAGCTACCATCACACAGGGTAGCAACCCTTGTTGAGATATGACCTGGCAATTTCCTGGGCAGTTCCTGTAACTTCCACCTTTTCAGTAGCCACAATGATTAAAGATTCAGAAAAGAAAGTTCTTGCCACCAAAGTCCTTGGTACTGTCAAATGACTCAGTATCAGAAAAAGACAAAGTTTTAGCAATTTTAGAAATATAAATAAAATGTAGGTATACAAATATAAATAAAATATAAAAATATATAAATTTATCAATTATCAAATAATTACTTTATCAATTAAAATGATTTTAGGAAAGATGCATTCTGTCTGCCCTTCCATAATACCCCAAGGATCACAGCACCTTTCCACCCTGTAGTGAAACCTTCTTACAAATCTTATTTCTTCCTATAAGTAATGATATTAATCAAAATCAAAATAATAGTAGTTGATTAGCACTTCATATTTATCTCCTTTGAAATAGGTGCTATCATTTTCCCTACTTTACAGATGAGGAAACTTAGGCTGAGAAAAGTTAAATGACCTGCTCAGGGTCACACAGCTTCTAAGTGTCTGGGCTAAGATTTGAACTTAGGGATTCCTGACTCAAGGACCAGTGCTCTATCTGCTGAACAAGTAAGCTACATGGCTCCTCGAGAAGAAGGTCTATATGGCTTTGAATTTGTATCCTCAGGCTCCTACCGCAATGCTTTCTTTCCAATTTTTTTTATTCATTCATTTCTGCTATGAAAAGGACCCTAGGCAGAGTTCTTTACCAGTAATGTGAAGTAATTAGATTCTATACTACCTTATAAATAAAACATGGAGCTTGTTTGTTCCTTGTACAGTGACAAGATTAAGACCAGCTTCGCGAAGGACAAGAAATCAATCTGTAAAATGGACAAAGGGAGAGACCAATGTTTAAAATGTTTACAATCTTAGTTTGGTTTTCTTGCCTAGAAAAGAATAGATCTTCTCTTTTATACCATTCATCAAACAGAGAAGCCCAGTGACCAGAGCAGCTAACTGTCTCTCACTGCCAATTCTGGACAGCCAATAAATTATTGTAAAACACAGATTTAGTTTCTCCATTACTTTTGATTTCTAATTTATTTTCCAATATGACTGTTCTCATTATTTCTTCATATCTATCATGGGAAAATCTGAAGTACTTTCAAAACTATTAGTAATATATGGTAGACCTATCATTTTCCTATTGGGTACTATAATATTGTGCAGAACACTACTATGAGCTCTATTTCTGAGAAAGCATTGGCAAATAAGGTACAGAACGGCCAGTAAAAGTCAAAGCCGTCAAATAACCATCTTCAATATCCTGTCTTTCTTACCCTTTACTTTGAAAGTTTTCCTTCCAATATTTTGAGATGTAATCAATAGGAAAGAGTGAACAAAGGAAGAAATAATAAAGGAAGTCATTGGAAACAAAGAAACCAGTGTTTCACCAGCCAAAATGAATAAATACTAAGTGGCTAAACTACATTCTGATTTACCATGACTGGAAAAACATAGTGTGGAACTGTAGCCATGAAGAGCAGGACATGAGGTGCCTATGAATTAAACACTTGCTAAAAGGAGGTTTTTTTTGTCACTGAAGCACATAATACCATTCACAGAAATCTGCTTCATTTTTAAACCACAAATTATGTGTTCAGGATACCTAATATGGAATATTTTAAAGTAATTTAATATAATTTGATGTACTCAAAAAAGTCAGGGAATTTCCAAATTTGAAGAGAATTTCCAGGAATTTTAGTAATAAATTATACCAATGTTTTACTTTTTTTTTAAATAGGGAAAACATCATACCAATAACAATTCTTTTGCATAAAAGACTAACATTATTACCACTTAATGTTCAGTTGGATATGGGTTTAATTTGTTGTTTGGTAGTGTTCTATAGATTTGCTACAGTCAACAAGCCAAATCAACAAGCATTTATAAACCACCAACTGTGTCCAAGGCCCTACCAAGTGAGAAAAACAGTCCCTACTCTCAAGAAACTCACATTCTAATTGGAGAGACAACTTCAAACTATGCACAAATAAAATATATAGGGAATATAGCTATAGATATGATACATTGGAGATAAAGACACCCACCCCAGTTTCCTTTTTTTAGAATGACACATTTTGAAAGTAGGTAAAACACCAATAAAGGATATAATTTGTCATTTTGAAAGAACTAAAGGTAACTAGCCATACTTTAGCATCAAATCCCTGCCCTTAACCTTATAATCACTATTATCTAACCACCAAAACTAAACATCCATCCTTCCTTCATTCCTCTAAAAAAGTAGATAATCTAAAGTGCCAATTGAGGCATAACATAATCTTATTACCAATTTATTTATATAGGGATAACCCAGAAAAAAATTCTGAAAATGTCTTCAAGTTGTATTTAAGAAAAAAAATCTTCCTTATACAAGATAAGAAATGATGTAAAATGAAAAAAGAGAATAGTATATTTGATTTTAGTTGGGATGGGTGTATGGTGATATTTAGAGAGCTCATACTCTGAGTTAGGGAGGCAGTCAAGCTTTGCAAAGCTGTAGAATGAAATGCTAGAGATGAGACTTAGACAAGAATGTCAAAAATCCATAGAGGAATTAATGGTCCAACCAAATCATCTATTGGCAGAAGTGACTTATTTTAAGTAGTAGTACTGTGTCTATTATATTATTGTTAACCCATTTATTCAATAAAGGATTTGAATGCTAAGAAGGTCAAGAAATGTCAGAATTGCATTTTATCTATTTCTACCAAGAGTCATATAGCAATTGAGTATCAGATGTTAGGTGTTACTCATATATTGTACATCATCAAAAATTATAAATTCTCAATGTAGGAAAGAAAAAGTTTATGGTACCAAGGCAAATAAGTACCTTAAGAACAGGAGCATGATAAACATTGATTGCTGGTGCCAATTCTAGAAAATTTTAAGATGGGGTGGGGTTTGAAACCAAGCTTCTGGATTTCTAATAATTTCATGAAAAGGGAGATAAAATTTGGGATTCCGAGTCATCAGGCCTACCATAAAACGAGTTACTGTAAGTACAACAACATTTGACCCAAAGCAGTCCAGATATTTGGAGAGAGCCCAAAGAAGGGAAAGGAGCCACTGATTAAATGTTATTAGTGCAAACAAGAGTAAGAGAAAATGCCATAACATACTGTACAAAGCAGAAGGGAAACAAATGGAGAATTTTTCATCTGAAGACCTTTTCTATTAGCTATATCTGAAATGTATCCAAGCATTCCATGGCCTATTTTGACAGAATGCTAATGTAGTCACAACTATTCTTTTTTCTAACTGGCAAAAAGAGACCGAGAAAATAAGCTGGTAATATTGACAGTATGAAGAGAAGGTGTTAAGAAGGAAAAGACATGAGGGTAGAGGAGGAATTTGTACTAACAAGGCATATAGCAGTCACCAAGAAAATAATATTTAAATAATACCACACTTAAGGTATGCTTTTTGAAACAGGAAAATAGACAATAAATTTCAAAAATACCCCAATAAAATCCAATACAATATTAATGACAGGTGGTGACAAGAAACATTAACACTTTTTTTGTCCAAAAAGGAAGAAACAGATTGATACTCTCAGAGCATGAGATAAACAGGTTAAAAACTTACAAAAATAATTTTGCAATTTAAAAACAAACACTTCACTACACAATGTTTCTAGTTATCTATCTCAGTCATGTTATTAATTACCATTACCCCAGAACCTTATAAATCATCAGTTCTTCATTCATCTTGGAAATTTGTACCCTTGAACTGTCCTGATTAATGAATCATTGAATATAAACTCAGATAGATCACTGTGGCTATCTCCTGTTGTCTTGATATGTATCTGGCTACTGGAACCAGATGGCTCTGGAGGAGAAAGTGAGGCTGGTGACTTTGCACAGTCTTTCCTCACTTAAATCCAGTTCAATTGCAAGTCATTGCATTATCTTCTTGATGACATGGTCCTCTTCGAGAATGAAAACCACAAAACCACCACATATTTATGTATATTTAAATGCTTCACAAGTATCTAAGACAATTCCAAAAGACACAATGAAAAATGCTATCCACATTCATAGAAAGAACTATGAAGTCTGAATGTAGACTGATAATTATTTGATTGATTACTATTCTCTTTCTTTTTTCTCTTGTTTATTCTTTCTCATGGTTTTTCCCTTTGGTTGTAATTCTTCTTTAGAACACGATTAATGTTTGATATTTAACATGATTGTACATGTATAGCCTCTACCATTTTGCACACTATTGTGGAGAGGGAGAAGCAGAGGAATGGGCAGAAAATTTAGAACTCAAAATCTTATAGAAGTGAATGTTGAAAACTAAAAACAACTTAATCAAATTTTTTTAAAAAGTCCTAGATCAAAAAATTATACCTTCAGCTGTCCACTTCAGCTGTTTTTTTTGCCATTGCCACTATCTACTTTTGCCATTTATCTTGCTTGCCATGCTTCTCTTTCCTAATCCTTTCTATTAAAGCCTTCACTCTCACATTCTAATGGAAGAGACAATGTGACTGTATTTGGGGTTTTCTTGGCAAAGATATTGGAGTGATTTGTTATTTCCTTCTCCAGCTCATTTTACAGATGAGGAAACTGAGGCAAAGTTAAGTGACTTGCCCAGGTCACAAAGTTAGGAAATGTCTAAGGCCAGATTTGAACTCACAAAGAAGAGTTTTCCTGACTTAAAGTCCAACTTTCTGTCCACTATGCATCTGGCCGCCATTTAATATTGCCCTAATACTTTTGGGATTGTCTTTTAATGATTTTGTGGAAGAAATAAAAAGTATGTCAAAACAAGAAGAGATACATATCAAATGTGCCATCCTGACCGCAGTTAGAATTATCAAAAAAGATGTTTTTAGTGAAGTTACAAGGGACAAGCTTATATCTCAATATATTCTTTCAGTTACAAAATGTAATTATTTTATCCTCCTACTCAATAATTCATAGAATATGAAATATAAAAGAATAATAGAAGGATAGTGACTTGTTCTTAGATTTGTATACTATTCAGAGAATATATTTTCTTGCACATATCCTGTCTCATTTGAGCTTTGTCATCTTTGTGGCAATGCTATCATCATCCACAAAAAGTTGCTTTCTACTACACGAAGAGGAAACTAGTAGAATGAAAATTTTCTCCCTTTTTGATGAGTAGCGGGCATGATGCCAGGAGAGGAAGAAAAATGGAATTTCCATAGGAAATATAGCAAGGTGTTCTGCCTACA